>CM070841.1:11509711-11967211 GCA_036326025.1 Chrosomus eos | reverse complement strand
AGAAGTGGAAAGGTTTGCAATGTTGCTTAATTGTGTGAAGCTTCCTCTCCACACCCAGCAATGGAAGGGAAGACTGATAAGAGTCCATTGTTTTAGATCGGAATGTTTGTTTTAATGTAATTTATTGTAACTATCTTGAATATCCAACAGAACTCCACAATCGGAAGTGGACATGCAGCCCAAAAGACACACTCCTCAAGTCTAGGGATGAGAAATGCTCATGAACATCAAACCCCCACCTCTAGTGCATTTGATTATCAGCATTTTAATGTTGGCATTGGACAAGTAAGTATTTTTGTTTTTTTAAGTATATAAAAAAAACTGGCCTCTATCAATCTAATGTGCGTGCATCCATGCGTGCACACATTTATTTACTTTTTTTGTGTACCTCCAAGTTAAGGCTATTGAAGTCTCTTGAATCTCCATTAATATTAGTAGAAACATCTTAAGAATTCAAATGATTTCTCTGTTTAAGTTACAGTTGCCAAATAACTTGTTCTTTATTCTGTAGGTATCCATTGACTTTCCTCAGTTAGCCTTTCATCCTCAGGCTTTCTTTGCTGTTGGTTCACCCATAGGAATGTTTTTAACTGTTAGAGGTCTGAAGAGGATTGATCCTAACTACAGCTTTCCTACCTGCAAAAGTTTCTACAACGTCTTCCATCCAGTAAAACACGCTCCAAAACACTGACTTACAACCATATATCTTCCTTAGAGCCATGTTCTTAAACCTTGAATGTAATCTGTGCAGTTTGACCCAGTGGCGTATCGGATCGAGCCCATGCTTGTGCCTCAAGACGTGGACTTGCCACCAATGTTGATACCCCATCATAAAGGCAGAAAGAGGATGCACCTCGGTATTTCACATCACTTTATGGAACGAAATCCATAGTTTTTATATTAAAAATTTCTCGGAGGCTAACAAAATGTCTTTGATGCCTACAGAACTCAAAGAAGGGTTGACTCGAGTCAGTTCTGATTTACTGGGATCCCTACGAATGGTTTGGCAGAGCATTTCTCAGGTCCCATCGCCAGCGCTCGCAGAGGGTGGACTCAGTTCCATGACCCCTACTGATGAAGCAGAAGGTATCTTACACTTTTACTTTTCAGATATTTATAAAAATCCACTTCAGATTTTCAATGTCCCTTCTCACATTTGAATATTTGTGGTGCAGTATCACCACTGGAGCACGAGCAGATAAACTTCAAGGTGGGAATGTTGAATCGTGGACGACGTATTGACTTCGTCCTTCAGGAGACACCAATTGAAAGTTTCAATGAGTACCTGTTTGCTATACAGAGCCATCTGTGCTACTGGTAAGAAAAAATCTTTCATGATACCTATATCATTAATATCTGTATGTGCTCCGAAATAAATAATTCTCCGTTTTGTTTGCAGGGAGTCTGAAGATACTGCTCTGTTGGTTCTGAAAGAGATTTATGGAAATATTCCAGTTGGATGTGCTCCTTTATAAATGTTATATACCTTTTGTATAGTACTGACAAGCTTTAATGCCAGTCCAGTCCACAGTGAGATGATTCTCTCCACACGTTAACCAGCCAAGTAACTACCTAAAAAAAATAAGGTTACTTAATATTACTCTGTTACAGTGTAATTATCCATTTAAGCAACTATATGTACTTACTTTAGGTTAGGATTTGGTTAAAGGTTAGTTGTATGAAATTATGCATAATTTATTGTTATTACTATGGTAAGTACATGTAACATATGTAACAAGGACACTGTAAAATAAAGTGTTACCAAAAATAATAATCAAGAATTTAAATTTGGAGTCCCAATTGAACTGTTGCCAGGTATTAGGATATTGTTGCAGTATTCTCAAGGCAGGCTTTGGGACATTTGATCCACACAATACCCCTTTGTGCACTAATGTGCTTTGTAAAATAAACTTTTATCTAATACTTATGTAGCTTGGGTCAGTGTTTTCTAATGTTGATTAATTAATATTGTGTATTCATAATGTAATATTATTATTAAATTCCTTACCCAAAATGATTTTTGTGATGCCTGTGTCTGTATCTCAGATTCGATGTAGCCTAGTGATTATACATTCTTCAGATACCAGCACTGTGTCTTTAAGGCAGAATTTAGATCATAACCACCGGGATGTTCGTTCATTTCCCATTTATCCGTCTGGAATAGTGCGCCACACATTAATTTACAAAACATCCTCTTTCCATACAGAGTCATGAACTGCCCTCCCATCATCCGCCAAGAGGTCCACACACAGCCAATGAACACAACAGCATTACTGCCGTCAGGATTTACGAGTCCGTCTTTTTAAATGTAGAAGTTCTTAATACTATTTATTAAGAAGACTTGAAAAACGAAGTTAGCGTGAAGATGCCCAGCCTGTGAAAAAACATCATAAAAGGTGAGGAAACGCCACAAGAATGTTACAGAGATGTGTCATTTTTTCTTATCTGGAGGGGATTTAAAACTCCTGCTTGACATGAACGCGCGCTCGAGTTTACGCACGCTGCTCACGAGTCAGAATAGTTTGCCCGTCAGAACCATTATAGCAGTCCATTAAACCAAATTGAAGGGTTAAACTATTAATTTAAGAATGTTCTCTTTTCAACATTTGAACGCCTCGCACTTTTGAGGAGATCTTTTCATGAGTCGAACCTCTAGCTGTGTCTGATCGTAAACCAGAGATTATCTGCTGTTTGGAGCGTAACGTGCATGCCATAAAAATGCGAAATAGTTATTTTAAACTAGTTAATTAAAAACTTTTTTATATAAATATCGATTCGCGGGATAGGTCATACTTCCAATAATGTATAAATAATGACAAATCACGGAAGCATTTTGCGCTTAGTTTAGCAAAGCCAGAGTATCCAAACTCGGTCCTGGAGGCAAGTAAATAATGACAGACTTTTTTTTTTCTTTCTTTTTTTTTTAAAAATCATTATTATATTCATAACATTCTATTAAACATCAATGGAACGTTCAGTCACTTCGTTTAGTCTCTAGTTGTTAATTTATTCAAATGCTATTCTTATATTGTTTCTCATAGGCCTAGACACTTTGTTCTATGCTAAAGATTTTATATCAGAATGCTTTACAGTCTTCTATAGGAACATATTTGTTTTCTTAACCAATGCATGTCGTTTAGGCTAAACTTAAGTCATCCTTTTTTCTTTTTTTAAAAATCTAATCCAAACTTGGCCATAATGTTGTCTCTCATGGGTGCTGTTGTTTTCACAAGTATGCAATGATCCCCTCGTTATGGTCCCCACCTAGTTAATGTGACTTACACACATCAGTGTACAAATTTTATAATCCTACTGTAGTTAAAGTCCTGCGTTCCTTTCATAGTCACATGGTTGACCAATTCAAACGTAAATACCTGCATCATCTTTGATGATCAGGGTTGGAAACTTTATATTAGCTATGCCGGAGGAAATGGAGAGCTGAATTGTCTCATTACCAAGTCAGTCACATGTTTTAACTACATGAGAAAACTGACCTCTACATTGAAGTCAATACTGTAAGTGTGTCTCTGTTTCATCCACCAAAGCAAAGGTCCGTTCACTCTCTAGACTCATACAAAGAAAGACATACAAGTCCCCAAACTGCCCACATTCGAAAAGCTTTAATCAGAGACCCTCCCGTTTGTAGAAAGACTCACTGTTGGCAGATGTTTTTCACAATGCCGAGGCACTGAATCAAGATGTGAAAATCTGTATTTTACAAAAAATATAAAATGATACATTTGTGGTTATGGTTGTCAGAAACAACTAAGTGACCAGCATGGCTCAAAATACTTTGCATTTATTGCGTCATCTTGGCTTGGTTTTCTCTTTCTTTCTGGTATTTCCAAGTTTCTTGAGGCTGAAGGGTGAGGTCACTCCTAAAAAACTCTCATTGCTTGGAAATGTGGAGTCTTGTGCCCATCAGTTGAGTTAAAATACTGGAGGGTGAAACACTTTTAGTTTTCTGAATCAGTATCTATCGGTCATGTTCAGATACTTGGATCTGGACCCCTACAGTGTGCAGTGGAATATGTAATGGTCCCTTGTGAAAGAAGGATGTGGAAATATGTTGAGTCAACAATGGGAAGTTTCACAGGCTGAGATCACTCATGGTTCTGTGGCTCTGAAAAGAGTGTAGATACAATTCACTGAGACCCGACTGAAGAGAATTTCTCATGTTCCGCACGCTCTAGTTCTGCTTGTTGCAAGGCAACGATGTAAATACATGTAAGCACATGCTAGCTGCGTCTCATTTGGCCACATACGTCATCAAGGATGTCTCATTTCAGAAAAGAAACCATTATAATTTTGACTTATTCCCAGTGAAGCATAAATTGCTGCCGACAAAGGCGACCCCTGCAGCTTTAAAATGAGATACAGCAGTTGTGTCTTACATATGAATTTTCTTTTGCAATCCAATAAGTTTGATTATTCTTTTCTGAAGAACTTTAAAAATGGTTATCTTTGGTTACAATTTGGGGTCATCTGAGTGAAGCAGAAATTGTCTTTCCAAGTATGCTTCATGTCCATCAGCCATATGTGCTTTGAAGGATTTTCTATAATGAGGTTTTCTGGGATCATACATTCTTTGTCTATTTTCTCTCCCCCACCACAAGAGGGCAGTCTTCACTAGATTGTGTCATTACCACTTTACCTAAAGCTTCTGGAAATACATGCACATCCTAACTCAGAGAGGTTCGGTCTGAGGTGTCAAAGTAATTATATGACATGAGTGCAAATGAACATGTTGGCTGTTTATTAGGCTATAAATGATTTATCCATGCACATATTATTTACTTTTCCAAAGTTACTAGCGAGAAAGTAGTTTCACTGGCCCTAATTTTGACATGATATGGGGAAAAACGGCCATATAAATGTTTTTTTTAATATGATCTCATAATTTGGCAGCAGATATATTAGGCTGCTGTCACTTTAAGACAGTGACAGCTGTCACAGATTTTGATATCTTTAGGTCGAACCGTTCTTGTCTGTCAGTCATATAATGCAGGTCTAATGGTCACCACCTCAAAGAGCATGCACAGAGAAGTCCAAATTAAACATGATTTAATGACTCGTATATGTAAGTACACATTGATGGCCTAAGACACGAAACGAGCGGTTTGTGTGAGAAAAAGAACAGCATTTATATTGTTTTTACCTCTTGTAAACACAGCCACGTCCAAGTGATCTGAGGGCGCCGGCGCTTCATATTTAGCGCCCGATTTCCTGTATATCTAAATATGTTTAGATCTTCACAGTGAAAGGTAACACTTCCAAAATCTGTGTAAACAATGAGTGACTTACACGCGCGAGAGATCACTTCCGGCGCTTTCCGGCGCTTGCGCAGACCGAAGCGCCCGCACCGTCAGATCACTTGAACGTGGCTGTGCTTACAAGAGGTAAAAAAACGATATAAATACTGTTAGTTTTCTCACACAAACCGCTCGTTGCATGTCTTAGGCCATCAATGTGTACTTACATTTACGAGTCATTAAATCATGTTTAATTTGGACTTCTCTGTGTATGCTCTTTAAGGTGGTGACCATAGACCTGCATTATATGACTGACAGACAAAAACGGTTTGACCTAAAAATATCAAAATTGAAAATACTGCGGAAACAAAGACTCCTACATATTGGATGCCCTTGAGGTAAGGTTAAAACATACCAAAAATTAATTTCAAAGTGAACTATCCCTTTAATCTTTTACACAAGTTGACAGTTCCTATAAGACAGCTGTGACATCTTTTGCTCAAATAGTGTTCTGTGCTTGTCTGTGCAGCCAACAACTGAACAGTTTGCATGCTTTGCTCGAACTTTTGCCATTGCATTAGAACTGGTTGTCGCTTGCGAATGCGGAATTTTTGACATGCTTGCAGAGAAAGGCTTACCAAAACAAAGTTACTGGGTTGTCACTTTTCAGGGTTGGTAGATGCACAGGTGACCCAATTATAGCACTTCAACACGGAAAAAGTCAAATTTTCATGTTATGTCCCCTTTAAAACTGACTGTACGTGAAAACTCACCAAGACCAGCATTTTGACATTTTACTGTTTAAGGTCAATAACCAGTGAAAACGAACTCAATTTAGTACTGAGAGGTGACTTTATGTGCGCGCACTTTAGGTCTGAGCACAAAATCTGCGGGAATGCGTAAAATTATGTGCAATATGCGTAATCCCATGCTCAAATGTAAACTCTGTAACACCAACAATATTCATCCGGAGCAAATTAAATAAGTGAGTGAGTGGAGGCGGGTTTGTGTGTTCGCCATTGGAGAGATTAGAAAGAGAAAGCACAGCTGGTATTGATATCTATTCTGCGGAAAATAAGTATTGGAAGCGTTTGGAATATTTCGGTATCTATATGTATCGAAAAATCTATATTTTTGACAACACTACATTGCACTTAGTTTATTATTTTAGATGCCTCTTTAAAAGACTACAATTGAAAATTGTATTTATTATATATACAATTTAACCCGCCAACGGTGCTAGTAAGAGTGACACGCCACTGCTGAAATCCACACACATTTGGCGGGTCTTAATGTCAAGCCCCACTGATGACTTTTATACTGGCGCAAGGGTACTCAATCACATGAGATCGACCAATAGCAAACCACGACCATTCAACCATTCAATCAATTCCCCATGAACAAAAGTCCCGTCCTACATTTTTCTTGTCGAGAAGCCTTTGCACTCGGAAATATGAAAAGCAAAGAAGAGGAAGATTGGCTGCATCCGAAATTGCATACTTCCTAACTATATAGTGGGCAAAAAACAGTATGTGACAAAAGAAGTATGTCCAAATTCACAGTACTCATAAAAGAGTAAGCAAAAAGTACCCGGTGAGATTCTGAAGTGCATACGATGGACACTTTACTATCAGAGGATTTATGAATGACAGTGAAGCGACTCTGGTCACATGATAATGACAACATGGCGAATGTATGTCCAGATTACATTCATACTACACACTCATACTATATAGATAGAACATACATAGTAAATACTCATTCAAAATAAATACCTACTTGAGAGAGAGTGTTTGTGTGTGTGTGTGTGTGTGTGTGTGTGTGTGTGTGTGTGTGTGTGTGTGTGTGTGTGTGTGTGTGTGTGTGTGTGTGTGTGTGTGTGTGTGTGTGTGTGTGTGTGTGTGTGTGTGTGTGTGTGTGTGTGTGTGTGTGTGTGTGGTTGTGTGCGCGCGCTTGGTTTAATGTTGTGGAGTGGTTAAATGCCTTCGGGAAGAGGTGTGTCTTCAGCTGCTTTTTGAATACTGAGGCTTTCTATTTCTATATCTCAGAACAACATCAGTTCAGAAAAGTTCAGTGTTCAGACAGTGTCAGCGTAGTGTGAGATCTGTAAATGTGGGAAAAAATGTGTCAGGTATATGTGAGAGGAACCTTGAGTTGAACTAGAGTTTATTTATAAATTTTTTTTTGTTTGCCTGAAGCTTTTACTCTAAATTATAAGCAGTTTAAGGTCCTGTAACAACTTTTAAAGGTACATTTATTGACTTTAGTTCACCAATAGGAAGATGCTATATTTAGTTAAGCTAATGAAATATCACTGTTGCTCCATGTGTTTATTGGAGCTGCAGACGTTTTCAGACTGGTTTTGATATTCTGACCTTGTGTCATAAAAATATATGAAATAGCCAGTCAAAGTTGTGCCTTAAAGAGGCTATATGCAACTTTTCCCCAAAAATAAACGTAACAATAGCCTTATTATTTGACCATTTATGACTCAAACATCTCCTGTTGAGCATACTGACACCTTGTCCGCTCACATTGAGTGCACCTATAAGCCTGTATCCTATTTTCTGTCGGGTCGGATTTTTCCCGCGCTGTCTGTGGATGTGACGTCAAGCGCGTTCATGTTAACCGTTTCAGAGCACTCTGCCACCATCGCTAGTCAGCAAGTAGCCTACACTCGCAAACTTATCTCAAACAATATATGTATTTGACTGTTCTTACCTCTGTAAACATAATGTTGACCTCCTTGCAGCAGATGACTTGTGAAGTGTGCACGTACGAGCGCGCGCTGCGAGAGCGAGCAGAGCAGAAAGGAAGAGCAGTTCTGTTTTTTGGCCACAGGTGTCAGTCGCGAGTTTAAATTTCAGAAAAACGCATATAGGCCCTTTAATATGTACAGCTTGTGCATGCACTCAAGACTGATAGCATTTTCTATGTGAAGATCGTAGACTTTGCATGAAGAAAATTTACTTATTTTAACTAAATACTTTTGCATATCTGTCCAGATCTCTTTTTAAGCATTTTTTTTTGTGGCCTTTTGAGTGTAGAGATCAGACAGGAAAGTACAGGGTGGGAGAGCGAGGAACAGGATTGGGAAAGAGCCAGGAATCAAACTTGTGTTACGGGAGGGAGGTGCAGTTGTGCTAAATGTTGGAACGCTCCCCACAAGGTTATCTACTCCAACATCAGTCCAAATCTTAAAGAAACAGTTCAACTATAAATCAAAATCAGTTATAATTTAGTCACCCACGTGTATTTCGAAACATACTTCAGTGGAACACAAACATGTTAGGCAAGATGTCCAAACTGCTGTTTTACATATACGATGAATCTTAACAATGACCCACAGAAAATCAAGATAAGATGTTAAGTGAATTATGACTTAAACTTAAAGCCATACAATAACTCTGAATGGGGAACAGACTGAAAAGACTTGAAATTCAGTGCATATGGACTACTTTTATGATACTCTTATTGTGCTTTTATGACAACCCCAGTCCCCATCTACTTCCATTGTGTGGAAAAAAGCAGCATGAACATTCTTTGAAATATCTTCTTTTATGTTCCACAGAAGAAAGAAAGTCATACAAGTTTGGAATGACACGAGGGTGAGTAAATGCTAACAGTTTTACATTTTGAACGGTTACTCCTTTAAAAAACAACCCTATCACCACAAGCACTGCTGTTCTTACTCTTATCTGCGCTCAGCCTTTTTTTAGAACATCATATCACGTCATTTTTACCTCGATATGGTGTAAAAAAAGAACAGCTAATCAGATTCGACCCACATATGAAGTTGAACCTTAATTAGACTGTCTCAGGAGATCGCAGCAACATTTACAAGAAAGAGTTGTTGACTGAACTTTGTCCAAATCCACATGTTGTTACTTGTGCAGAAAAACATGATCACTTTAGATCATCAATGCAGGTCCATTCAGAACACAAAGAGATAAACCTGTCGGGATGGATGCCTGACGCGTATCAGCGTTCCGTGGAATCTCTCATATCTGACTGACAGCTAATGTGTGTGTGTTTAGAGGTCATGTGCTACTGTAGCTACTGTAGGAGTGTGTGTGTGTGCTGAGGTAGGAGGGGCGAGCAGTGTAGAAACAAGCAGTGTTTCAGCATTTCTGACACACTTTGCACCGTCACTGCTGTAGCACTGGGCTGTATGGACATCTCTTACTGTCGGACAGGAGCCAAGATGAGCCAACTCCACCTGCTAGGGCCACCTTAAAAATATATTTATATATACGCTCTAAACAGAACAACATCATGGGGGGATCCCAAAGCAAGAAGGGCAATGGGTCAAACTCCCTAAAGGAGAAGAGCATTAGCATGTAAGTTTGACTTGTATTTCATATTTTAAATTCATATGATAGATTCATGCTATTTTGATACGTACTTTGAGAAGGCGTGACGTATCATGTAAATGTGCTGTAAAACCCTGTTAATATTTCACCTGTTTAGACATTGTGTCAGTGTTACTGGGTCATATGCACTTCCCGATGTGACAGCAAAGGTGTGGTCATCATGCTGGTAAAGTTTCTCATGGAGTAAAATGAATTCTGAGAACTGAAAGGGTTAAAAGGTGTCTTTTTATATGGAGTTCCAGGCTTCAGTCACAAACTTTTTTAGAAATTAACACAATGCTTTGTTTAATGCAAACCCCAGCTTTGTGCAAATAACTCCACGCCTTTTAAATACACTGACATGTCTCAGGAGTTTTTACAGCCTATATTTGAACATCTTTTATACTGTGAGTGCGATTATATATGGCATATCAGCTGTATTGGAAGTGTTTTGTAAAGTATCTGAAGTGGTATCATGCTAGCATTTGTTTATATCCTAAAGACCATCCATAAAACTTATGACCGATTGCATCACCATCTATAGTGGGTTGTAAAGGTGTAAAAATGACATGTCAGCTTGTCATCAGTTCATCTTGAGGGTTAGATTAGTTTAATTCATATTGAATGAGTTGCTCAGCTCATTTTGGCATGTGGTGTAATTTGTGTAGCGATTTGCATATTCAAATGTATGGATGATTCATAACCTCTTCAGGTTGTATGTATTGTATGCACTAAACTTACAGCATAATATGTGGTGTTTTGTGGGAAATTCTCCGTATGTGACCTAGTTCATTGAGTTTGTGTTTAATAAATTGCATTTGGATTAGAAAATCTGACACGACGCATCTGATTAGGTTCAATTTACAGGAACTATGGCAGATCATGTCGGGAAGGATTGGGAGTTTTGGGAACACTTTTACATTAAGGTTTTGTTAACATTAAAGGGATATTTCACCCAAAAATGAAAATTCTGTCATCATTTACTCACCCTCATGTTTTTCCAAACCTGTATGAGTTTCTTTCTTCTGCTGAACACAAAAGAAGATATTTTAACGAATGTCGGTAATCAAACCGTTGACGGCACCCATTTACTTCCATAGTATTTCCCCCCCAGACATTTATTAATCTTATTTAGGAATCAAAAGTTGTATTTGTTAACATTAATGCACTGTGAACAATGAAAAATTATGTTTTTACTAACTACCATTAACATGCATGATGCTTGTTGATGCATAGATTGTTCATTTTAGTTTGTTAGCTAATGCATTAACTAATGTTTAGAAATTAGACCTTGTTGTGAAGCGATACAATTTTTTTTGTCAGGTTTTCATGCTTTGCACTGCTTGTTGTACAAACACACACACACCATAAAAATAGCTATTCCATGATGGAGCATTTCTTAGAAGGACACTTGAATCAATGTTGCCATTTTTCCAGAAAAAATGCCATAGTTATTGTTTATACGTAGTCATTTTGAAGTACTGTTGGAGCTTTTGTTAGATAAAGAGAGACTGTCTGTTCAAAGAAACATTCCTGTCGTTTTATATGGATTGGTAATAAAGAGGTCCTCTGATGAATGTTTGGAGGGGGTCGAGTTGCTGGTTTTAGGTCAGAGGGTCAGCACTAAAATAATGATATTCTGCATTCATGCATGTGATTAAGGCTGCACATCTATGGACAATGGTATATTTGTGTTGAGTTTATGTATTGTGATGTATTATGTTAAGTGTGCTGGAGCATGATGATACATACGTGGGAGTAGTACTGACATGGCTCAAAAAGATTTTTATTTTTTAAATATATTTTAATATGTAATTTATCCCTGTGATGCAAAGCTGATTTTTCAGCATCATTACTAACAGTCTTCAGCGTCACAGGTCAGGATCCTTAACCCTTATGCTGCATTAGGGACATTTTTGGTCTTTTGCAGTTTAATTTCTTTGACCATGTTGGCTGTTTTAATGCAAATGATATGTAATTTGGCAAAATTGTGACTTTTGGGATAAATGTAAAAAAAATGATCCCATTTTGCAAAATATGTATAACACACTTTGTGTAGAACAAATAGTCACACTCAGCACCATAATGGACAAAAATGTCCCATTGAAACCCATTAAAACCTTGTTTAAAGCCGGGGCCGTCATTAATACACAAATCATGATTTATGTTGAAACATCCTTTCATTTTGAAGCAAAAGCATTATATTTGCATTATATAGTGTATTCCACCAGATGACATCACTACATATGTATTCCCTATGGGTGGAAATGCACGTTATTTTCCTGGTTTCCACTAGGGGCACTATGGAGTGTTTTATGAAGTATTTTAATGGCTCAATGATCTAAAATGATGTTTCTGAGTATGTGTGGATGTCTGAGAGCAATGTGTGTCTGTGTTGACAAAAGTGTGTGTGTGTTGACAAAAGTGTGTGTGTGTAGGGCCTAAATATAATACATGGTGTTTAGGCGAGTGACAAATCACAATATCCTAAAGGTCATATTTTACCCTTTCTGTCTACTCTCTCACTCTTTGTGTGTGTGTGTGTGTGTGTGTGTGTGTGTGTGTGTGTGTGTGTGTGTGTGTGTGTGTGTGTTGTGTGTGTGTGTGTGTGTGTGTGTGTGTGTGTGTGTGTGTGTGTGTGTGTGTGTGTGTGTGTGTGTGTGTGTGTGTGTGTGTGTGTGTGCATTTAGCAAGAGAACGCGCTTCTCACTGCATTGTTTTCTTTCGGTATTTTACGCACAAACATGAATCTTTTGAATTTTATGCATCTTTGACACAGCTTCGTTTTTTTTTTTTTTAGCAGTCTATGTTTCAAAGTTAATTGATAATTGTAGAGGCACAAACACAGCCATGCAGTCATTCCTTAGACAATAATAACACCTTTCATCTTGCGGCAACACAAAGATGTAGCTGCGAGGGATCTAAAACAAAGTCTGCCTTTCATACAAGTGTGGTTGATGCAGAAGTTATAAAGCTGTGCACATCTTGGGTGCGGCAATTTTAAACTGGACAAGATGAAGAAAAGCTAGTGGGTCTGCAGACACCCATGACAAGAGGAGGAGGGGGTGCAGTTCATGCCCTAACAAAAAAAGAAAAATCTCTACCACCTGCTCAAAATGTGGCATTTACATCAGTAAGGAGCATGCATTGCAATTCTGCAGCTCCTCCAAATGAGCTGAAGAATGACCCCATTTTGTTTTGAAGTTTTGATATGTTTTATATGTTTATACATTTAAATTGTTTATAGAAAAAATTAAAATTCATGTTCATGGTGATCTTGTAGTTTTGCTTTAGCAAATTATATGTGTAGTGAGACAGACACAGGTTATAATCACCTAGTAGAAATCAGGAAAATGTATGCAGTACTACAGATGTTTGCAGTATGTCAATTATATAAAAAATGGTACCAACTGGTGGAAAACAGTAAAAAGTAAATATTTTACCCCAAGGCTTGGTAATGACAGGGTATTTGAATAGAAATTAGGATTTTATGATATTATGACAGTGGGTTCAAAAATGGGTATTTTAATGGGTTCAAATAGGACCAAATTTGTCCTTGCGCCATGTGCGATTTTAAAAAAAAATCTGCCATAGCAAAAAAAATAAAAATGCACAAAAAATAATGTTGCTGCTAATCTTTGGCATATTCAAGACTGTGATACTCCAAAGCCAAGGGTTTCACTTTGCGTTTATTATATGGAAAATAATAAAATTTTTGTGTTTTTTCCTCTTATACAAATTGATGGTATCGCCACCAAAACTGGTATTTAAAGGGTTAAAATCCTGAAATAAAAAAAATATTTGGTAGTTATGATGAGGACTGATGCTGGTTAAAAGATTTAACTTGGTAAAAGTGGAAAATAATAATAATATATAATAATTTAGGCAGTGTTTAATATGTGGCCATTTTTGTCCCTTAATGCGCTAAGAGGGATTTTTAAAAAAAAAAATCTGACATAACACAAAATCTTTAAATGCACCAGAAATAATGTTGCCACTAATCTTTGACATATTCAAGACTGTGATAATCCAAAGCTAAAGTTTTCTCTTTGCATTTAGTGTATGGAAAATAATTACATTTTTGTGTTTTTTCCTCTTATACAAATTGATGGTATCGCCACCAAAACTGGTATTTAAAGGGTTAAAATCCTGAAATTAAATAATTATTTGGTAGTTATGATGAGGACTGATGCTGGTTAAAAGATTTAACTTGGAAAAAGTGGAAAATAATAATAATATATAATATTTTAGGCATGTGTTTAATATGTGGCCATTTTTGTCCCTTAACGCGCTAAGAGGGATTTTTTTTTAAAATCTGACATAACACAAAATCTTTAAATGCACCAGAAATAATGTTGCCGCTAATCTTTGACATATTCAAGACTGTGATAATCCAAAGCTAAAGTTTTCTCTTTGCATTTAGTGTATGGAAAATAATTACATTTTTGTGTTTTTTTCCTCTTATACAAATTGATGGTATCGCCACCAAAACTGGTATTTAAAGGGTTAAAATCCTGAAATTAAATGATGATTTGGTAGTTATGATGAGGACTGATGCTGGTTAAAAGATTTAACTTGGAAAAAGTGGAAAATAATAATAATATATAATATTTTAGGCATGTGTTTAATATGTGGCCATTTTTGTCCCTTAACGCGCTAAGAGGGATTTTTTTTAAAAATCTGACATAACACAAAATCTTTAAATGCACCAGAAATAATGTTGCCGCTAATCTTTGACATATTCAAGACTGTGATAATCCAAAGCTAAAGTTTTCTCTTTGCATTTAGTGTATGGAAAATAATTACATTTTTGTGTTTTTTCCTCTTATACAAATTGATGGTATCGCCACCAAAACTGGTATTTAAAGGGTTAAAATCCTGAAATTAAATGATGATTTGGTAGTTATGATGAGGACTGATGCTGGTTAAAAGATTTAACTTGGAAAAAGTGGAAAATAATAATAATATATAATATTTTAGGCAATGTTTAATATGTGGCCATTTTTGTCCATTAATGCACTCAACGGTGTCAAAAATCTAATGCAGCACAAGGGTTAAAGGGGTGGTGTAATGCCCCTTTCACAAGTTGTAAAATAATCTTTGATGTCCCCGGAGTGTGTATGTGAAGTTTTAGCTCAAAATACCCCACAGATACCCCGCCGTCGGTGTATGAATGAGTGAGTGAATGGGTGAATGTGAGGCAAAATGTAAAGCGCTTTGGTGGCCATTGGGTCTGTAAAAGTGCTATATAAATGCAGTCCATTTACCATTTACCATATTTTTATATAGCATGTTAAAATTGTCACTTTTTGAGGGTGAGCAAAAACGTGTGTGTGTCCTTTTAAATGGGGGCGGAGCTTCAACAGCTTCTTCTTAGCAGCTTTGATTACCTCACACAGACATGCACTGAAAATTTCAAAAACTTTTAGCCTTTTATGTTCAAACTGGAGACAGACAATGATGGAGAGACTAAAGAAGAAGTGACAACATGTAGACAACATTTCTGATTGGTAAGTTGATGAATTTATGTATCTTATTATTAGGGCTGGGTATTGACACAAATTTCACAATTCGATTCGATTTCGATTCACAAGCTTGCAATTCGATTCGATTTCGATTCCGATTCGATTCGATTCAATATTGATTATTTTGGATATCAGTTACAATAAATTGCAAGTTTTCTCAAGGAAATCAAATCTCTTAACTAATTCTGTAAACTATGGGAGTCTAGTTGTAGCCTACTAAGCTTCATTAGCCTAATATGAAGGTAATAATTAACTGTTTTGTAGCTATACAAACAGAACTTCACAGTTCACAGTCTTTGTAATATGTTTTAGCAATACATTTCTAACATTTATAATGTGTTTAGAATTTTTTTTTTTTAATTGCCTTAACAGGGACTTTAAATTACACTTTTATTTATTTTTATAATAAGAAGATTATATGAAATACTATAAACATTTAAATGGTGGTCATAAAAACTTGCCAGATTTATTCAAATATGCATTAAATATTGAAGAACATTAAGATTATAATGCATATGTAATATTGTGCATATATTTAGCAAAATGCTCCTCTCTAAAGTTATTTTTTCTAGCTGACTAACGAGTTTATGGTCATGTGGTTTTTCTGAGGTAAATATGACGATACATGACATTGATTACAAGCTGTTTAACTGACGTCTTTCCACGGTTGAAACACTGATTGAGCGAATCAATGTGACATGATACGGATTTTGATAAGTTGTACTCTATCTTTTAACACACTTTCAGATGCTCATTCATGTTTATTTTGCGCTGTATTGGTATTATTAAGCCGGAAGAGATCAAAGCGCTCCGCGCTGCTGCTTCTCTTGAGCTGAGCCAGAGCGATCTCACGCCACAGCGCCAAAACGGTATTTATGTTTTTGAATTTCAAAAGAAAATGGTTGTAATTTGAAAATTCCCACTGTTTCATATCAATAGTAACAAAGGACAAAGATTATTGCGATGTTTTGGATGCGCGCAGCCGTGCTACAATGTTCCATTCATTCAAAGGAGACAGGATGACTAATCGA
Organism: Chrosomus eos; assembly: GCA_036326025.1. Classification (NCBI taxonomy): domain Eukaryota; kingdom Metazoa; phylum Chordata; class Actinopteri; order Cypriniformes; family Leuciscidae; genus Chrosomus; species Chrosomus eos. The sequence goes on along the minus strand of CM070841.1, from coordinate 11,951,051 downwards.
TTCTTGAGATTTAAGAATCGATATCGGTTAGTAAAAATGAGAATCGATTAATATCGAGAAATCGATATTTATTACCCAGCCCTACTTATTATGTCTAGTTGTCTTCAAGTCATTGATTAGCATATTCTGTCATGATGATCTAGTAATGCATTCCCGGGGGCGGCATTTATGTAAATGTTAGGGTTTGTGATGTCACTAACCCGGGAGTAATGTCGTGTAGGCTAGCCCCTACCAGTAGTTTGTTGACCAGTAGCAGTACCAGTAGCAATATCTTTAAAAGTATATTATCTCCCTTTACTTTGTCCTTTTACCTGTGTTTGTGTGTGTGTGTGTGTGTGTGTGTGTGTGTGTGTGTGTGTGTGTGTGTGTGTGTGTGTGTGTGTGTGTGTGTGTGTGTGTGTGTGTGTGTGTGTGTTTGGTGTTTGTGTAGCGTGTATGTATCCACACATGCACCGGTCCAAGGGCTGGATGTTTGCAAGCACATAAACATGCTCCTGAAAACTAAGTTCTTCTCTTATTTTCAGTCTCCCCCATTCACTTTAAATGGCCGTCCGTTTTTGACCGGGAACACCACAAGTATAACTTTGTGCCATTTTGTACAAAATAAAAGTTTGTCAAAACAAACTTCCTTGTGACACATTAAAGAGGATCAACAGTGCAAATTGTTTTCATATTTTATTTAATATTGTGAAAATTATTCATAAATAATGCTTTTTTACTCAAAAAATAAGAGGCCTACTCTCAGATAAATAAGGCCTATGCGATTAATCCGATGCAAATGAAAATATATAAAACCAGTCCTAATTAAAAAGAAAACAAGTTGGCAAAAAGATTGAATCCAATATTGGGTGTGTAATATAGCAAAACAACTAACAATTGATTTATAAGCAATTTTTTGTAGGCACAGGCATTTTTGATCAAGTGTAATAGGGTTTTGAACAATAAAAGTATTAATTTATTTCAAAACAAAACTTACAGATTTTTTTAAATTATAGAATATAAGATATACTATTGAAAACATAACAATATAAAAGCCGAAGTTATTTTAGGTCTGTTATGATATTTTAAATATTTAAAATATTTAAAACTCCCACATTATTGTCGTGTGTTCATCTGCTTGTATATCTGCATTTGACCAGCAGATGTAGCCAATGCGCTTTATTTACAGCTGTTATTGTTACAGCGTTTACAATATTTTTTGTTAGTTTTAATTTATTTTAAATTAAATATGAAAACATTTTTACATTCAGACAAGTACGTTTTTGGTTAGATTATTTTACTTTTAATGAAGTTAAAAATACCAATTACAATTACAATTACTATTAAATTTCTTTGTATTTTTTACACCCCTGGCTAGATAACTATTACTATGTACCTACATGAAATTAATCTAAAAAGCAAATTATCTAAAAATCCAAAATACTGACTTTAGTTTGTGCGACGGTGTTGATGGATCGTGATCACAACACACAAAATGTAAGCACAATTATTATTATTATTTAAATATATAACCATTAAAAATGAAGCATCTTTTGATTCTTTTCAACGGTATGGAAGTGATGGAATTTTAAATAGGCTACTAATGTCTGTTCTTAAGAATCATTTAACTCATTAAGAATATAGGCTATACACAGGGATGAAGTTGATATAGTTCCCTTTTCTGAATACACTCGTTGTAGTTTTATTAGTAGTAAAAAATTTCACCACAAGATGGCTCTGTGACTTTAGACTAACAGTGGCGTGCAAGGCCTTTGGATTTGACTGCAGTGTTGTTTATAGGATTATAGTTCTTTAAAAATACATCAAAAACACACCAATTTGCAGTCAATAGAAAATTCTCTAGAATTCAGTCTATCGAATAATTTTGGAACGTTGTCATCTTTTCAACATTGAATCTTTGTTTATATCACCCAACAGTTTGGATAACTTTGTTAAAAAAAACTCAAATTGTTACAAAAAAATAAATGAATGCTAATGTTCCACTTATGCTCACTTATACCATAGCAAATGGATAATGTTGGATTGTAATAACCAAAACCGCTCATGTTGAGATACACCCTTAATTTGAAGGGAGTGTTTTTTCTCATGTGAATTGTTTTTGGACAGCTGTTCTCCCTGCCTTGTGACTTCAGTAAAAATAACAATGATTATTGCTCAGCTGCAAATAGATATGGCTTCATAAAAAGCCTATTGGATAGGTGACTATTGTCCATCATGTTCCAGTCTTTTCTGGAAATGTGAAGTGTTTGCTGATTGACCTATTTTAGTGCCGGTTAGTACACAATAAAGTGTAGTTGTGTGAGATTGTTCTGGAGGCGTGAGCTCAGTTCTGATATACTGCTATTTCTCACATTAGTGAAGATTGTTTATGTAATATTCTCAGTGTAGTTCTGTCTGCCTGTTATTTTACTACATCATGTTCTCTTACTGTATGTAGATCTAATATTTCCTTTAAGGTTGAGTAATTCGTAAAGCATTGCTTTTCGAAGGCATCCTCCACCATAAATTATGCTTTTTTCAAATGTTCTTGAAAAATATTTGAAATCCTGCACACTTTTTTTTAGTCAAATCAACTTAAATAGTTAATGTGGTTCAGATAACGTGTTTTTGAGTTTCTATTAAACCCATCTCCTTCATTATATTAACTCAAAGTTTTAATTTCAAAACTCAAAATTTGAAGATAACTAGGTAAATTACTTTAAGTTAAACCAACAATCCTTTTTTACAGTGCAGTTACATACATTTTGTGATGGCGTAAAAATGACAACTGCATATAGTCTTATCCAACACAGTGAAGTCTCCCTAGTAGCAGATGTCATCATTCACACTCAAGCAAGATTGGATGCTGGGAGCTTAGGAGATCTCGTGCAGAGTCTGGCACTGAACACAGGAATATGATGCTCTGAAGGTTGTCTGAGAGTGTCATTGTTATGATGTGTTAAGCTGGCCTGACATCACAAGATCATAGGCCATAGCAGCTGTTCATGAAATAAAAGTAGCCTGAACAAAAAATAGCAAGTGTTGATTAGTCAAATTCCCCTTGAAGTCTTTGAACTAAACACATATCATATCACATAGTAGAAGAAAACCTTTTTGGGTTGCTTCTCTAATAGAATCATGTGCAGCAAACGTATTTCAACAAAGCAAAACTTTAAAGGATTATGAAAATCCCATGTGTTTGAAACTCGTCTCAAAACGGTACTTTTGTGTTTGGTGGAAGTGTTTTTTAAAAGTTGAGCTTCATGGATAAACTCATGTAAAGCTCACTGTACCTTCATTCTGTAAATGAATGTCAGGTGTCGCCCAGGGAGCACCCAGAACAAACTGATTGGAATTCTTCACATTTTTCATCTCTTTTAGAGACTCCTTTGTTACAAACAAGGGAATTTTGTCTTTCTTTGAGTCCCAATTGTTGCGTTTAGTCACAGGCTATTGTGGATCCAAACACAGAGCTTCAACTACTTCAGTCTGTTCCACTCTGCAAATGTGGAAACTGTAATTAGAAGCACAGACGCACACTCCCTTAGGACTTTTCTCTTGAACCAAAACTGTCTGAGAAACCATCATAATAGGTCTGTTTACTTTGCTTAACGTCTTGTTACCTGAAAATGTTCTGAAGCGTTTGCCCAGTCATTGTTTTGAGGCAAGAGAGCAACTTTTCTCTTACTTTTTAAGAAGCGCGTTCTGTGGCCTGGTTTTCTTTTATGTTGTGTTTTCTTTTATCCCCGCTTCTGGGGTGTCTCTTGCCAAGTTTTCGTTGTGTGTTTGAAATGTGAGACCTCCTTGTAAAGTCCCCCTGAACTTCATATCCTGAGCATGTGGAATTAAAACCTAACAAACATATAACGTATATGGGTGGTCTCCTATAAGGAAAAGTCAATGAAAACCAACTCTAGTTTTTCTGTGATTATTCAGTCACCAAAACATGATGCACTCAATTACAAACAAATGTGACCCTGGATCACAAAACCAGTCTTAAGTAGCATGGGTATATTTGTGGCAATAGCCAACAAAACACTGTAGGGGTCAAAATTATCGATTTTTCTTTTATGCAAAAAATAATTAGGATATTAAGTAAAGATCATGATCCATGAAGATATTAAGTAAATTTCCTACCTTAAATATATCAAAATTTATTTTTGTAAGTGAATGCAGCACAATCGCCAACAGAAATGGAAACCTTTAAAGGCGATTATCTCAATATTTAGATTTGTTTGCACCCTCAGATTCCCGATTTCAAATAGTTGTATCTTGGCCAAATATTGTCATATCCTAACAAACCATACATCAATGGAACGCTTATTTATTCAGCTTTCATGTGATGTATAAATCTCATTTTTAAAAAATGGACACATAAGACTGCTTTTGTGGTCCAGGGTCACAAATGTTAGTAAGATGGCTAGCAAATGTATGTTAAAATTCTCTCCCAAGCTTCTAAGAAAAACCTAAACCTTGATAAAAGATGCGTTCATTTCGTGTTAGCATTAGCGATTCTGCTAATATTATACAGGCTTCCTAAACGCTTTCTGTTTCCTCAGTTAACTGTCTCACCGAATGAATTCTGCCTGAAATATCTGCAGACCTCTGATGTGGAATGACCCATCTCCTCAATGAACATCAGTTATATAAGTTACCCCGAGCCATGGAGGAACATCTGGTTTCATAAAGATTTAAGTTCATTATCTTAGCACTCACATTAGCATTGCTCAGGACATTTTGTCAAAGCTAAGTCAAGTGATGGCTTCGAGAACTGTTACTCTGGTTGTGTGGGTAGACTTTGTGATGGCAACGACCAGCAACACAGCCTCACTGGGGTTATATTTTTAGACTGTTGACAGTGATCAAAGGATGTGGTTGTGGTGTAAAATGGAGATGCTTGGTTTAGTATCCATCAATTAAATCCTTGAGCATGGTTTTATCCTGATTAAGATTATGTAATGTGGACACCGAGTGTACTTTGGAATACCCTTTATTTTGTGTTTTAGGTGTTTTAAAGGCAAGCTCCTGACTTTTGTATAGATCATATTGTGGTCATTTTACCTTTGTAAAAAGATTTCGGTTTAAGTACAGGTTAGTCATGGCAACGCTGACTTTCCCTGGCAATCTGCTAAGGCATTCCAAACAGGTAGCAATGTGTGTGTGTGTGAAAGGACAAGTGAAAGAACAGGTTCCCCTGGTTGTGAGCCGGAGCTCAAGGCTAGAGATGGTTAATGGAAAAAAGACTGAGGAGGAGCTCAGCTCTGCATTCCACAGTCTCCCTACCGAAACCACGGAGCCCCTCTCTCCCTTCCCTTCAGCCTCGGTTGTGTTCCCTTCTTCTGCTTTTCATGAGAGAGAGAGGCAGTTCTGATTTGGAAGCTACCATTTCTGTTCCACAGGGGCTCCCAGATCAGCTGGACCAGAGATACAGGCACTCTCTGTTCTCCTCCCCCCATTAGTTTCTTCTCAATAGTCCGATCCCGAAAAGGAGGGGTGGACGGGGGAGTTATCTGGCAGCCAGCTGATCTTTGCTGTGGTATTCTGCGAGGGAAAGGAGACTGCAAACTCTTCGTTGCTCAGCTGCACTGAGATAGAGGAAGCCACGAGAGAACTCAACATCAACAGTCGCGGAAGAGGAAGGAAGCAGTGAAGCTTTTGCGACAAAAACATGAAGCTCGGCTTCAAGACCACGTGAAGCGTTGCCCTCCGCTGAGAAAAAACATCTGTAAGAGGGAAAAGAGGCAAAGAGAGACTGACTCATTTGTTTGGATTCGCCCACAAGGTGTTCCAGTAGACGTTTGGCGTAACACCAGTAAGAGGTTGAAGATGTCTTGGCTGTCACCAGTGCAGTGGGCCAAATGGACATGGTCAGCCGTTAGAGGAGCAGGGGAGGAAGAAGGTGAGACCGATTTGGGTATGGATGACGAACCCCTCACTGAAGGGATGCAAGTGGCTATGTATGGAGATCAAGAGGACGACGAAAGGTCTCATGGCTGCAGGCAAGTCTAGAACCTTGTAAACTTCCCAGCGTGAGAAACGAAATGACAAGGATGTGATATATGAAAGTATAGGTTTCTTTTGAGAGAGAAAGTGTGGGATATCTGTTTCTTTATACTGCTCTTATATCAAGTTCTTACCTTGAAAATGAGCCAAATATCAGCAGTGGAGGCCAACCTTAAAAAAACTGCCTTCAGAGTGACCTGTTTGAGTCAGATGATGGCGTTAACTGTTCTGAATGCTGTGCAGACAGGCTTGGCTTAGCAGTCAGCCACATGGATCAAAGCAGCCAGAGATCAGAGGCTCTGAATGTCCATGTCTGTTGGTGCTCTTGTCGTGGTTGGGGAAAGTGGCATGTAAACGTTTGCTCATCTGTATGCGTGTACTCAGTGAGTTTGTGGGTGTTTTCAGCATCATTTGGGGATTTCCTTAGGAAGTGTGCATGGCTCAGGTTCTAGCTGTTAGTCTAATGTGTCCCTATGGTTAGATAAAGATCAGAATTTAGCCGTTCTCCTCTCCCAACCCCCAACTGTGTCATGGCTAATTTCCTCTGCTAGTAGATAACAGTCTTTCTTGGCACTTTCGATGGTTTAAAAGAGGACACTTATTTGTATATTACCCTAATTCATTAGTAGTGCATGCTAAGTCAATCATCACTATTTGTATTGCTTATATTAAGGATTGAGGATTTAACTATTAACCTGCATAATTTGTTCCACATCTTTACATGTCAAACATGCTGTTAAGCCTAACTCTAATATGACTAATATAATTGGGGGCCCAAGCCATATCTAGAGACCAGAATAACAACAGCAACCACCCAGAGCATCCCAACTACTGCAAAGCAATGCGCTGCTAACATCTTAACAAACACATAGCAACACTCTGGCAACCATCCACAACAGTTTAGCATTGTGGCAGTGTGTATAGGCAAGCACCACTCATATATTCTTTGAATATACAAAAAAATGAGTTTATTCTTGTTATTATAATGTTTAATTAATGTTTCATCCGGGCAAAAATAATGTTTTTGTTTGGTTCCCCTAAGCTGTGTTGTTGACATCCTGTCTATGTGCCGTTGAGCTGTCTGCTAACATTCCTTTCCAGGAAGAATCTTTTCTTTCCCAACGCCTCGCAGCCTGAGAGACTGTTGCAAATTAATCACCACACAGACTTGAACAATGGCCCAAAAGAGTGTCAGGATCATGAAAGTTGTAAATATACTTAGAAAAGCACACAGTAAGCCACCCACACAGAGAGCTACTCATTTCTCTGGAGCTCAGTATGAGTTGTGCGGGCAGGCATTTGATGAAAAATACAGTGATTTAGTGGAGTGGTTTGTGTTGCGTACAACAGAATGAAATTGATATTTTTGCAAAACCTTTTCACAGCACTACTTAATAAGATTTCAGTTGTGTTTTTTTGCAAGTTCATCTATTCTCTTGTCTGTTGTGTTTGTTTGCTGGGCTAGTAATGATTACTTCCCTAATGGGACTGCAGGTGGCCTAGTGCAACTAGACTGGGCAGTCCTCCCAGATTGGACACACACACAACACACACACACACACCACAACCCCACACACAACACACACACACACACACACACACACACACACACACACACACACACACACACACACACACACACACCACACACACACACACACACACACACACACAGATTAACAATGCTTCCCTTTGAGCTCAGGCTCATGACTGTTATGCTCTGTTGTGAATGTAAAAATGATAGTACACTCAAAAATGAAAATGTTGTTTTAAACCTCTATTTTATTCTGCAGAATACAAAAGAAGACATTTTAGGAAACTGTTCTGATCAAATTTTTCCATTCAATTACAATGAATGGGACATATATGTTGAAATTTATTTCATTATTCCCTTAAAATCTTTCAAACCCTCACACAAAGCTATCACATAACCCCAGAAGACTTTGAAAATAGCACATGGGTAATCTGGTCTGCTTTTGTGACACTTTTATGTTACGTGTGTCTTTTCAGAAACTTGAAAGCCTAATATCATAATGCTTCTTTTGTTTTCCACAGAAGAATTAAAGTCATATGGGTTTGGAACGACATGTTGCTAAGTCATTTTCCATTTTTTGTGGGACTATTCATTTACCTAAAAAGCTCTTCAGTGTTCCCTCACACAAACACACACGTGAGCACATAAATCCACCACATAAACAACAATTTGAAGAAAGTATTGGTGTCACAGCTATATACATAGTTATTATTTAATGAGAACATGATGTGCTCAGTTCAGTTTTGTTTCACCCAAGGCTGAAGCCACATGTGCAACATGTTTTATTAAATATTGATGTCATTTGATGATCTGATTAGTTTGTATGTTTTATACTGATCAGCCCTGATCTGACATCAGCATTATCCATCTGATTTACATCAAGCTGAGCCAAACAACCATGGCAATGTCCTTTTGTCATCATCAGATTTAAGAACTGTCCTCCTGTTACTAACCACAGAGTTTTTTCTTCATTTTCCATCAGTTCGGACTCAGAGGGCCAATTTGACACACCTGAAGCTGAGTCGCCTGTCCATAAGCCATTTAAAGAACCATCAGCACTGGATCAACCAATAGCAGAGAGCACAGGTAAACAAAGACCTCATAATAACCGAGAGCCATAGAAACAGAACATAGATTCAGTGATGCCACATAGCACCTGTCTCTACATATGCCTCTATTCTTCTGATGCAATGTGATGTTGCCATGGCAACAGGATGAAAGTACGTCTCCAAGTGGTTTTGTGTGATCCTTTGGTATCACTTTTGTAATATATTGTTGGTAGAATTTCTTGTAGTGTTGGGAACAGGGGATAGTGGATCAGGCCCATTATAAATTACTATAAATGATACTTTACCTTATGGAAGGCAAGTTAATGGGCCAAAATGTATTTTATCAAAGCAACAAAGTTCTTCCTTTTATGATAGAGTAATTTACAAACATGAAGGGAAAAGGACTGTTTTAAAAGAATGATTTGTTGAACCACTATTCATAAGGCCTGACTTGCTAGTAGAATAAGCAAGAATTTGAGTTACCCATAGAGTCCAGGTCTTTATCTAGAAGAGTTTTTTTTTTAACTTAAAAACATGGCTTGTTTTCTTTAAAATCTCCTCTTAAAGACACGTGTCCAAATTCAGGGGAGTGTACCATATCACTAACTGAAAACAGCTGCACTTCCCCAGACTATTTTTGAGGAATTTATCTGCCCATTAAAATCTCATAAACACTCTAAAAAATGTGAGTTGTCACTACCGTTAAGCCTACATGAAAACATGTGTATGTTGCTATTGTTTTGCACTTGAAATATTATTTTAGTATCTAGGCGGCGTACTGTAGCTCTGGTAAAGTTTGCCAGTGTTTTCCTCAGTGAGGATGAGTTTCTTTTGTTTTGTGTTTCAAAGATTCAACTACAGTGATGCATTTTGACCTCAGCTTGAATCAAAAATGTGCAGACAGTATTAGTTACTTAAATGTAATGGAGTGGAGGAGGTTTTGAGGTTGGAAAAATAGAGGTTTGGGTAAAGAGAGGCCCCTGACCCAATGTGGGAAAAGCTCACAGCTTGGAATTCAGGAGTTTGGAATTGAACAAAAGCGTCCGCTCCTCTCAGAGCACGTTTATCAATGGAAAAAGGTCAAAGGCCTGCAGCGAAGAACGTCATGTGATTTAGTTCTTTTCTCTAAATGCCACACACAGAAACTCTAAAACACACATTTGCACTTATTGAAATTGTGCTAGGCTTGCTAGCTCACTTTCATCATTTTGATTTATGGTGTGAGGACCCTCTTGGAATTGCTCCGTTTATTATTACAGGTTTGTATCTCTGTAAATGTGACTGTTACTTCACAGGAATAAATCTTTTAATGAGAATTTTTTGTGCGTTTTGTGAGAAAGATGTCATGAGAATTGCAGAATGCTTTAGGCTAATAGAGCCAGCCTTTCCAAGCCTACGTGTCGTGGTTTGGATTGCTTGAGCAGACAGACAATAAAAGTCTGGCTCCAGCAGAGCACAATCCAGTTTCCACTACAGTCGTCCTCAACCTCACATCTGTACAGACACATGCCATTGCTGAAGAACACGTTTTCGTGGCTAGCAGTGCGTTAGCCAGAATTTGTGGTTATGTAAACAGAAGCCTTCTTGTGTCCTCTCCACCCCAGGTACTAAATCCTGCTGCACCTTCAATGTAAAGTCATACATAAACAGAGTTGCTTGTTGACGTCAGAGAATATACAGTAACTGAAAAACAAGCATTATTTACTGTTTGATGGCCTTTTCTACTCTATAACAAACTCAGTCATGTACAATGTAATTTTTATGGCTATTTTGTGCAGTATCTTGATGACCGTATTGACAAATCTGTTGTGACAGTATTATGCATTTGCCTGGTATGAGTGTTCTTATTATTTTGCTGTAGTTATATAATCAAAACCTCTCTGAAATGTTTCTCAGGAGGGTGGAGATGAAGCATTTGTGTTTTGAATTTATTAGCTCATAAACTCCGAAGCACTGCCTGCTCTGTTTTGGTGAAATAAACATTGTCGATGCATCACACTCCCACCACAAAGAGGAAGCTTAAGTCACTGCCGCTGGCTGCATAACCAATACCATTGTGTCTGATGATGATGAGGATTCAACTTCACTGGTGTTACATGTTCAAACGGCAACAGTTGCTTTCATAGCCTGAAAGCTTTTGTTTCTGTATAACATTCATGATAACATTCAAAATAACATTCATGTCATAGAAACAGCTTCAACTAAATTTTTAGTAGTCTTCCATTTAGCAGACACCTTTTTCTGATGTACAAACCTACATTACAGAGACCACATATACCCAATATAAATGAATTTCAAGGCCCTAATTTGGCAGATAGTAAATACGACATTCAAAGCTTCCTGTTCTTAAAAAAGGTCATAGAAAAGGTCATAGTTACATGGTGTACTTCATATCTGCCAAGAGGTTTATCTATTGCAGAAATTAGCTCGCCCTATACACTGTAAAAGAATAGCTGTTTCAACTTAAAAAGTAAGTATTCGTGCTGCCTTCAATTTATAAGTTTAGTCAACTTGAAATTTTGAGATGACTAAACTTAAAATGAAGGCAGAACAAACAGTTACTTTTTTAAGTTAAAACAACATGTCGAGGAGGAGCCTTGACCTCTGGAAATGATGACAAGAGCAGCTGTAGAGAAAGTGCTGATCAGAGTGCATTGTGTCCTCGATAGGAAGGGCTGTCTGCCATCTCATTTAACAGTGAAGGACAGCGTAGTACCAGATGTGTGGAAAAGACACAAAGAGTAAGATATAGCTAGAACTTGGCGAAAGGAGGAGGAAGATTGGGCGTAGACATTGGAAAGGACTCATGGAAGGTCTGTGGGTTGAATATTGTCATTACAATGCTGAAGGCTGCAGTTGTGTTTATTTCATACATGAAAAGAGGAACTTGAGCTTCACAAACTAGCATTTTAGGGAACTTATAATGCTAGTTTGTGGAGCTCAAGTTCCTCTTTTTGGATGTCCAGTAAAAATCATTGTGTTACAGTTAAGACACTACTAGCCTAAAAGTTGCTTTTGTTTATGTGATTTTCATGTGATGTTACCCTAGAACAGTGCTAAGAACCTATTAGTCAGGAGCAGTCTTTGGTTAAGGTATTGTACTCCTTACTTCAGATTACAATAGTTAAGGCTTATGGCTTGCTCATTCTGGGGATCAAACGTTTAACCTTTCAGATAGCTCCCTTGAGCCTTAAACACTTCAAAATATCACTCGAACAGACTCAAACGCATGTTGCCCACATTAGCACCAATGCCAGAATGTTGGAGCACTAAAAGAATTCACAAATTCAACTCCGATACAGTCGCCCGTTGGACATGTGCTTTCCTGCATGTAGATATTTTAAACAGATAACAGCTAGTACTTCTCAAAGCCATCTCGATCTCAGCACAAAGTCATACATCTTATTTATAAATAGACTGTCTCCTCCTGTCTCTTAGCAACAGACTGTTGTGTGCATCAAAACTCAGTGATGACTGCCAGCAAAACTGTTAGTCAAAGGGAATTGTTTCAAAATGACTATTGACAATTTCACATGTAGATGCTTGAATTGTGACTTGTTCTGCAGGTATCCTCTTGTTACAGTGGCTTGAAATGCAGTTGTAGAGGGAGTTTTTTTTTCTTCGTATTTTGGCACAGGCAGAGAACCTCATTTTAACAAGTACGACATGTTCCTGGCTCAACATCTTAGTTGATCCTGGAACAACATTCCAATCAACCAATCAGATTTGAGGGACAAGTTTAAAATTGATGTCAAGTTTAGACTTACAACCTGGGTTAGAAGCACCACATCGGTGTTATGCACCATTTTTTCACTCTGATTTTAGGTATAACTTATGGGTAGGGATATGGTTAGCATTACATTTTCTTGATAGGAATGTTGTTCCAAGATCAACAAAATATGTTGACCCAGCTAGGAACATGTCTAACTCTGCAATACCAGGACGTGCCTGAAAGGCCAAGTCTTCTTTTCAGTAAATCAGAAATGGGTGTGCTGAAACATCTTGCCCACATTTATGGCTGATTGTTGCTTGAGGTTGAGTTATTTGTGCCTGTTGGAGACAGGGAAGAGAAGACTATTGTTCAACTCTTTGCATCCTGAGTGAAGCATTTCCTGTCTTTTCTGACGCAAGGAAGTCTGTTCTTCAAATATCCTCCATAGGTTTAACAATAGAGCATACTGTATGTATGTGCTCTAAGAACGTGAAAGAAAAAGTGAAAACACTCAAAATAAAAGAAAGATGAAATTAGGGAAACATATTGCATTATCCTGTAACACATTATTGCATATTTCAACAGGATAATTCTATATAGACCATGATAAAAAATGTTATACCTCTTCTACTCTCAACAGGTTACCCAGAAGATTATGTGAATCAGTTGACCTCCATCACAACCGAAGCCCAGAACTTGACCCTGGATGAGCGTTTTCCTGAGGATGCACCTGCCCGGGTCGTGCGCCAGAACAGCGTGGACCCCAGCCCGACCCTGAAATCCAGGAACCAGCTTTCCTCTGCTGACATGGACGTGGACCAGCCTGATCCTGCTGAAGCAGTTACAACAAATGATGCCAACATCTGCAATGGTCACATTGAAGAACCATCCTCCAAACCACACACTAATTCCCTCAAGCTTAGACCTCCTTCCCTCAAGGTGAAGGCCCCACTGAATGGCGTAGACCCCAATGAAGTGGACGATAATCCTCCGATACTTCCGAAGGGAAGCTGCAACTTTGACCCTAAACAGTTTGACAACACCATGAATACATTTGCAACTGAAGAGACCAAGTTGCAGAACTCTCCACCTGCCAATCCCACTACTAAATCAGAGTTGATGGAGGAAATGCCTGCACAGCCAGTAATATTGGAGTTTGGACTTGATGATGTTGAAGCCAAGAAACCCAAGAAGTTTGGAAAAAAGACAAGCAGCAAGCTGATTACTCCAAAAAAACTGCGACCAAAAGCTGCAGAAACAGCAGCTCTACCACCAGAGACTTCATCAGAAAAAGACCAACCACCATCTGAGAATGTGACTCCAATGAACGTTGATGATATTCCTATTCCTAAGAAATCCTACAACTTTGACCCAAGTCAGTGGGATGATCCCAACTTTGATCCTTTTGGTGGGAACGGTAAACTTGGCAACTCGCCAACACTCCCTAAAGGATCATATAGTTTTGACCCTGATCGTTTTGATGACTCTATTGATCCTTTTAAGCCATCAAAGACCTTAGGTGAAAGTGACACAATTAAACCAACGACTGACAGGCTAATGGACAAACACAAACCAGACGAAACTCTGGAGCAGAGGAAGCAAACAGGACAGTCACAGAAGAAAAACAAAGACAGGATCATCACGTGAGTGGCAGTTATGCTAGACAGACAGGCATAAAGTATGTTGTGTGTTGCATCTGTGGCTTTCTGTTGTGTCTATTAACAAACAGGAGTGATTTTCACCCACTAAGCATGATAAACACATTAGTCACACCTACTTTTCACTTTTGTGTTTATTGTTGGAATGCTACCCTGCGTTTTTTAACATCTCTGTTGTTGTCTAATCATGCATCTTTCATATAGCGCAATCGTATTTGATAGTTCACAGTCATAAAATTTATGGTAGTCTTGTTTACACTGTCCCAGTGTATACGATTCCCACTTTCCACTAAACTATGGCATCCCCTTGACAAACTAACTCATATTTGTTTGTGAAAGTCAGGAAGCTTAAACTCCCTCCTACTTGTTTTCTTCATGCTTCCATCTTGGCCTCTAATGTCTTATGGCACGTCCCCTCTCAACATCCCCTCCTCTCTGTGTCTGCTCCCTCCCCTGTCCCTGTCATACTGTCCTCAGGACCACTGAGCAAGTGCGGTTTCTCTGTTTTCTATTGTAAGTATCCTTTGCTGCCCTCCTTTCCTGTACTTTTTAATGTTATCTTTTCTGTCCTATTGCATGTCATGAGCACAGTTCGAGGCTGAACTGCCCTCTTGCTCCAAATCGTGTGCAGTATCAGTCCTCCAAACTAACTAGGGCAGAAGGTGTACTTATTTATTTTATTGTATTCTGACTGTTCATACAGACAGTATTGATTTACACCATGGGCATTTTGTAATGATTTTCAGATTTGACCCTCTCATGGTGCTCAATATTCGGTTGTTAAGTCTGACGTCACGCGTGACGTTTAGCCTCTTCCGGGCCCAAGCGCTCCGCTCGTCCACTCCAGATTTAGACTACATAAACCCTTTTCTTAAGGGGCTTTTTTCGCTTCAGTGCCAGTGGGTGTTACTAGGGATTAAGGGATAGCACCCACTGGCGCCAAAGTTTCTTCATTCGTTTAAGATTTGTAACTTACCTGATCAACTGCCGCCATTTTCTCTTATCTTTCTCGTCACAGGGAAAGCGGTAGATGACAGTTAAATGTCACTTGTTTTTTTTAACTCCGATCTATTTAAACAACACGGGAACACGTTAAAACTCTGGCGAAAGCGGTAGGTAGGTAGAGAGGACCCGGCCTTTGGACCCGGAAACAGTATTATCGGAGAGCGCTTACGTCACGACTTAACAACCGGATACTAAACAGTTGTTATATCAAGCACAATGTAGATATGCAGGCTTTGTTTCAAATGGTCTAAACTGTTTTTTGTAGGATACAATACTATCCCTATTTCTGAATGGTGAACCATAGCCAATGAGTTGTTCAATAGATGCCAATACCAAGAAAAGAGGCTGGATGGCCAACATAATGTTGACGTGTATAGGCTATTTAGGATATAAGGCCCTAAAATGACTGGAGTTTATAATCTGATGTTAGTGTGCATCTTTTTAAACAATTTTATCTGTAAAAACTTTGCTGGAAATAAATGAAAAACAAAATATTTAGTGCACTTTTAATTATGCTAATATGTCGAGAAAATTGCTAAAGTAAGTTAGTTCAATCAAAAATGTTTAACGTAATAAAATGTGCATTATGCCCTGACAAAATATCTTAAATGAGAGCAAAATATCACCTAAGGGTGATTAATCAGCCCGTGTATTGGTCTCTCTGATACTATCTGTATTACTGGAACTATCAGGGAAGTTTTTGCTAAAAGATATTCCAATGTTTCTTGGTCATATTCTGATGTTATCAATATTCTTTTCTGCAGGAACTCGTGTAAAGTAAATAAGTATGAGAATCAGTCCCTAGTTCTGGATGTCTGCAATCAGGTAAGATTTCAGTACTGCCCAAAAGATAAGAGTATGCATCTTGTTTTGTGTGGGCATGCGTGCATCTCTGTATTTTGTATCTGTGCATATTATATATATGTGTGTGTGCTTTTGTACATGACTATGAAAGCATAAGCAATATTATATATAAAAAGCCACTAGATTTGCTGTATTGTCTTGGACCTTGTGGTTACTGCAGTGACTCAGCAAACACCCTCCTTCATGTTCCCCCACAGTCTCTTTCTTTCTCCCATTAACCCACTCTGAACAAACCCTCCTCTTGAAATATAATATTTTTGCTCTCTCTGAACCAGGACACTAGTGTGCGTCATTGTTTGTGTGTGTGGCTCTAGTAAACCCTAAGTTATGGGGACGGAATGTCCCCACAAAGACAGCAATATCCAACATCCTTGACCTTGTGGGGAAATGTGTTGGTCCCCATGAGGAAAATAGCTTATAAATCATTCTAAGTGATGTTTTTTGAAAATGTAAAAATGCAGAAAGTTTTCTGTGATGGGTATAGGTTTAGGGATAGGATTAGTGTATAGGGATAGTGTGTGTGTGTGTGTGTGTGTGTGTGTGTGTGTGTGTGTGTGTGTGTGTGTGTGTGTGTGTGTGTGTGTGTGTGTGTGTGTGTGTGTGTGTGTGTGTGTGTGTGTGTGTGTGTGTGTGTGTGTGTGTGTGTGTGTGTGTGTGTGTGTGTGTGTGTGTGTGTGTGTGTGTGTGTGTGCTCCAAACTGAAATAGGATGCGGTTCCAAAAACAGGTCACGGTGTCCGCCTATGCTTTTGTTTCAGAGAGTTTAAAGATCTATGGTGAGAACAGAGTCTGAGGGGCTGTAACTAATTTTTTAGACTGTTCAAATATTTTGCCTGCTTATAGCTGAATTACAGTGCTATTTTGTATGCAGCCAGGGAAAATCATCGTTCCCTTTCGCAAACATTTACTTCGTATTGCGTAGCTATAGTTTCGCTGCTCTCCTGATTCGCCGTTTCCCTGCGGCCATCCTGCGAACACATAATCCTTTACCAGCTTCAAGTGCTCGCTGCGGCAGCACTTTGAAAGAGCAAATTTCACAGGTGACGTTGTTTCAAATGTCACGCTCCGACTGCAAGGCATGCAGAGCCCCTCGGACACATTGAGTGTGCTTCATGCCCTGGAGCCGGCCCCTCACACCCTCCCATTTCCCGCCCTCCTCAAACCGCGGAGAAAGAAACGGCGGGCTCAGAGGATGCCTGAGGGCTCAGAGATGACCAAGCCCACGCTGTCCTCATCCCCACGTGCCTCGCTCTCTCCAGAGAGAAACCCCCCCCCCCGGTCCTTGCGTGCCTTACGTGCTACTAAGACCACTGCCCAGGCGATCGGAAGAAGCATGGCCAGCTTAGTCGTGCTAGAGCGCCATCTTTGCCTCAACTTAACAGAGATCAAAGATGCGGACAAGGCTGCCTACCTGGACTCACAGATCTCAAGCGCTGGTCTCTTTGGCCCCGCGATAAAGCAATTCTCTGAGCGCTTCATTGAGGCTCAGAAGTCGCCGCAGGCTATGCGGCACTTCCTGCCGAAGCGATCAAGCTCAGCATTGAGTCGCCCTAAGAAAGCGTCGACCCCATGGCCATCTAAACCAGCGTCTCAGCCCTGCCCAGCGGCTGAAACTCAACAGCGCTCACAGTCTGCCAAGAGCTTCCCGTTCCCAGAGTGTCAGGGCCGCCGACCCAAGATTGCGTTGGACCCTGAGCCTCGGAAACCTTCCTAGTCAAAAGACAGGAGGGTGCTAAGTCCCGCCGTGGCCAGACCACCCCTGAAGATAACTTGTGCGTTTCTCCCAGCCCCCTCTTCAGTTCAAGCGAGATGTTCAAAATGTTGCCAATGGGCCCATCACAGTTCACGCACCCAAGCACACAAACAGCACACAAACGGTGTTTTAACAGCGACCCAAATAAAGCACAAAAAGAGCACTTTTCCCCCAATCTATAAGGGTGACCGGGTACCCGTTACATGGTGGCCCGTCACCAAATGCCATGCAGCCCCTACCCACTCAGGCCAGAGTGCCATCCCCGATGTGTCAAAATGGGTACTAAACTTAGTAAAACGAGGTTACTCGCTGCAGTTCACTCGCAGGCCACCACACTTTCATGCTGTGGTTGAAACTTCGGAGAGGAGCATCGTAGCTCAAGTGCTAAGTCTAATAGCAAAAGGGGCTGTCGAGACAGTTTCCCCACCATTACCCGAGTCAGGCTTTTACAGCCGCTACTTCCTCGTCCCAAAAAATAAAGACAGCCTCAGGCCCATCCTAGATCTCAGACACCTGAACAAGGCCCTCATGAGACAGCCATTCAGGATGTTAACGACCAAACAAATCCTAACGAAAATTCGCCCAGGGGATTGGTTTTTCTCAGTGGATCTGAAAGACGCTTACTTTCACATCCAAATAGCCCACCATCACAGGCCATTCTTGAGATTCACCTTTGAGGGGCAGGGGCTTATCAATACACGGTCCTGCTATTCGGGTGGTCCCTTGGTCCCCGCACGTTCACAAAGTGCATAGACACAGCTCTTTCCCCCCTGAGACAGCGCTCACTTGAATTAACTTGACGACTGGCTCATTCTGGCTGAGTCGAAGGTCAAACTAATAACCCACAGATCCTGGATCCTTGGCCATCTAAAATACCTCCAGCTCAGGATCAATGTTTCCAAGAGCATGCTGCTCCCCAGCCAGCATGTAACCTTCCTGGGTACAGTAATCGACTCTGTCCAATGAAATGAGAGCTTGGCTCACCCCAGACTGGGCTCTCTCTATTCAGCAGCTAGCGGCTTTATTCAAAGCAGGCTCTTTCAGACCCATCAGAACATTTCAGAGGGCACTGGGCATTATGGCCTCAGCATCATCAGTACTCCAACTGGGCCTGCTGCATACGCATCCCCTTCAGCGCTGGCTAAAACCCTGAGTCCCGGCTCGTGCTTGGCGACACGGCCACTTACCCATCAAGGTGAGTCATGGCTGTATCAGAGCCCTGGCCCCTTGAAAAGTCAACGGCTGGTACCAGTCTGGTGTGAGCATGGGTGTGGTCTCATATAGAGAAATATAGAGAAAAGTGGTTTCAACAGACGCCTCCAACCAATGTTGGGGAGCTCTGTGCGAGGGCAGGCCTGTCTCCGGCCTCTGGTCGAGCTCGGAGAAGCGCCTTCATATCAAATGCCTTGAAATGAGAGCGGTCTTTCTAGCCCTGAAAACCTTCCTCCCAGACCTGGCGGGTCACCACGCCTTGGTTCAGACAGACAACATGTCAGTGGTGTCTTATATAAATCGCCAGGGCGGTACCAGAGGAATGGTCTCTCCACCCTCAGACGGTTCAACTGATCTGGAGTGACTTCGGCAGGGCAGAGGTAGACCTCTTCGCCTCAAAAGACAACTCTCACTGACCAATATTCTTCTTGAAGAACAAGGATGCGCTGGCTCACGAATAGCCCAGTCTCCCCTTTTACGCTTTCCCTCTGGTCTCGATGCTCCCTCAGGTGATCGAACGGATCAGGGAACCCAAGTGTGCGGTCCTACTAATAGTCCCTCTCTGGAAGACCCAGATATGGTTCCCCGAGTTGGCGCGGCTGCTGGAAACAGCCCCTTGGCCTATACCGCTGAGGAGGGACCTCCTCAAGCAGGCGAACAGAACAATCTGGCACCCTCGTCCCGAATTGTGGGCCTTCCATATATGGCCCCTCAACAGGTACCCGGGAACCTCCCGGGAAAAAGTCTTAAGCACTATCACAGAGGCTAGAGCTCCATCAACCAGATGCCTCTACGCCCTTAAATGGTCAGTGTTTACCAGCTGGTGTACAGCTCAGGATCTCAACCCCTATTTGTGTTATGTGTCATCTGTACTTTCCTTTCTGCAAGAGCTGATGGACTCGGGACGATCCCCCTCCACGCTCAAAGTATACGTGGCGGCCATAGCAGCCTTTCACGCTTCTGTGGCCGGTCAGTCCATAGGAAGGAACGACCTGGTAGTGCGCTTCCTTAATGGGGCCAGGAGGCTTAACCCGCCTCAACCCCCTTCTATACCTGCCTGGGACTTATCCACGGTCCTCAGTGCACTTAAAGGACTGCTTCTTATACCAACGACGGAAATAAGCGCAGTTACAATAGCTTAATATGTGGGAGAGCATTGCTATAGAGAGTGACAATTTTGTATTGCAATAGGTAGCCATTCAAAGTCAATACCAAATAGCAAATCCTTTGTAATTGAAAAGGTTTAATGACAAAATATGGTTATGGTTACACTTAAAATAGTTAACAAATAGATGTATGAGATGATGATAACTTATACTATTAATTATACCCAGCATATATGTAAAATGTTACCAGAGAGAGACAGAAAAGAGGAGGAGAGAGAGAAGACAGCGAAGAGAGAGAGAGCCCCATGAAGAGATTACCCATAGAATAAAAGAGAGCCAGAGCATAAAAGAGACAGAGAAACAGTTACAATCTTCTTTTATCCTTTCCCTGACATTGTGACTAAAACCCAAATGTGAGACATTCAAGCTGACCAATCAGATAAATACAACTTCCCCCCGTTACTAAGGTGTGACAATTCATAGTACACAATTCCCCAAAGTACACACATCTTGGCCTACAGGCCTTGATCACTATCAGCCCTTCAACTCCAAATTGTCATTGGGGAATAAGGGGGTGGAAAACAGTAAAGCAAATGTCTATGTTCATTTCAAATATCTTGGATTATTTTCAATCCTACAAGATGGATAGTGGACGCTATTTCTCTAGCTTACACTTCAATGGGCCTACAGTGTCCCTTAGGGGTCAGAGCTCATTCCACAAGGGGCATGGCTTCTTCATGGGCTTGGTCCAGTGGTGTACCAATCGAAGACATTTGTGCGGTGGCCGGCTGGTCTTCACCTTCCACATTTGTGAGATTTTATATCTTGGAGGTGCCAGCACAGCAGGCATGAGTACTTTCTATTTGAGAGGTCTTGGCCCCTAGGGGCTCAAGCCTTTATTATTCCATTCGCACTGAACTCGAAGTTCTGTTTAGTTCTACTACGAGCCTCGGGCTACGCAGCCTCAGGCAATGGTTCAAAGCGAAGTCTTCAGCTAATAGCACGGCATTTTAAAATGGGTTCAACAATACGAAGTGAACGTTCTCGAATGGGAACGTATTCGATTACTAGCGTTACCTCGGTTCCCTGAGAGTGGGGAAACATGTATTGCATAGCCAGCCAAGCTTCACGTTCGGGTACTGTCGCTTCAGTTGATTTAACCTGATTCCTATGGCAAAATGGGCCGCTTATATAGTCAGCAGCCACACCCATTGGCGGGAAGCGCCCTGATAGGTTTGCGCACTGCTTCGCCATAGGTTCGTGCAGTTCCCGCAGCCCAGCCAATCAGCGAGCTAGACAGCTCTCTGCTGTGCTGGTTGTGTAGCTGCACTGCGTTTAAAAATAAAGGCTTCAATATTCTCGAAAAAATTCCCTCTCAGGGAACCGAGATTACGTTAGTAACCGAGTACGTTTACCATTAATGCAAAATCTGTTAAGTATTACCATTGCATATCAAGTGTTTTAAGTCTGTCTATACAACATTATTATCTGCTTTCTTATTCACAGGAGAAAGACGTGCAGGAGGATCCTGCGTCTAAACTGCCTCACCGAGTCCATCACGCCACAGATGAGGAGAAGTTAGCCTCCACTGTCATGGGCCAGAAGGACGGGCCAGAGGAGTTTTCAGACTGCACCAAAACAACCACCTGTACCAAGACTGCAGACGGTGAGGCTTGTAACTGCTCATTCTGTTGTAGTACTGCAGTGTTTATTCTCAGATAATAAATCAAAAATCATTAGAGACTGGGTCAATCTGTCACTAATAAGGTTTAACAAGCTCTGCTCTGTTAGATCATACACTTTGGGGGCATTGTATGGGAAACAGACTTACTTGTTCAGCTAGCTTCTCTCTCTCTCCCAGGAAAAAATAACAGTCCTCTGTTCTGTTGCCATTTTAATTGGCCCTGTAAACAAAAACAGTTACAGACAATCCTATTTTTTGAGCACCAGAGAGCAGTAGTTTGGCAAGATTATGAAGTTCATTAAAGGTGCTGTAAGCGATGTCAAGCATTTTTACATTTACATACGCCCTACATTAGATCCCACTGAATATTGTTTTACCATTATTACAAACACTGTGAATGCCGTTTTAAATTCAGAATTAGAATAAAGTGAATGCTGCACTCACTTTTGATCTGGATGCAAGTGACACCATTTCGCTATAGTAGCATGTGCTGCCCTCTAGTGGCTACTTTATGAATGATTTTAAATCTTACTATTTTCTTGAGAGAGACTTTTATAAACGGTCTTTATATTTTCAAATAGGGCCTACATTTATGTCCACTGGGAAAGTAGACAAACATTTTAGTGATTATAAAATCATAGGAAATTGTTACAATATGGGCTTATCAAGTCAGTAATGATCTACCTTTCTTTTTAATCAGATCTGCCAGTAGGGATAACAGACCGGTTTGATGAGAAGGACCTCTCCTCTTCGGTAAGTTCTGGTTGATTAGTATCTATGGCATTCCTTTAAATTCTGTATGACTATCTTCAACACACTAGGCTACTAGCAGAGGTGCCATATCTGCCTGACAGAGATTCATAATTATAAACCCTTTAAGGGAATTAGTGATGTCCACAAGACTTAATCTGTTCAAGGGCAAGCTAATAACTGGGTCAGAGGAAAGAGTGTAGTCATTGTTACATCTCCTAGAAAAATGTGGTATTATGTATGCTGCCATATAGTCCTATTATTATTGAAAGGAACATATGGTATAATAATTCAATTTCAAAATGAAACAGTTCCTAAAGCTTTTCTCTGATTGCGTTTGTTCTGCAGAGTGAGTGTCATTCTCTGAGCTCTTCAGACAGTGAGACCATAGCGAAGACGAGTCCCAGGCTGGATTCAATCCCTCTCAGTGAGATAGATAAAGCAGCAGTGCTCACGCTGATCAGAGAAGAGGTAACACTCAAACACCTGCCCTGTTTCCAGATATACTGTCCTGAGATCAGTCCGGCACAGTTTCCACGACATGTAAACACTTTAAATGACAAATAAACTAAATAAAAATGGCTACATTTATTTTGGTTTAATTATATTTTTTATTTTAATAATAGTAGCATTTAAATGTAGTTTTAAATTGAATTAGGATTGAAACTGGATAAAGTTGCATTTTTGTACCTGTAGATTATTGCCAAAGAGATCGAAGCCAATGAGTGGAAGAGGAAATGTGAGGAGGGTAAACTGGAGGTCATTGAAATGAGGTACATCCTTATCTAGAACCCTTCCCAGAATGCATCAAGTTTAATCCCCCCACTGTACAGTCCAGACGATGAAACATTCTAACATTATTTACTGATTTCACCATAGGAAAATAGTGGATGAGTATGAGAAGACGGTAGCTCAAATGATAGGTGAGTGATCCACCTCTCAAAACTGTTCAAAAACATAATGAATACACATTTTAGGTTCAGTGTTTGCATATTTCTGCAATGCACTAATCTTTTTTTGTCTGATTTCCGCAATACAGAAGATGAGCAGCGAAAGAACATAGGATCTCAGAAGAGTGTCCACCAGGTAACCCTGGAGAGAGATCAGGCCCTCGCCGACCTCAACTCGGTGGAGCGCTCGCTGTCCGACCTGTTCAGACGCTACGAAAACTTGAAGACCGTCCTTGAGGGCTATAAGAAGGTAAGATGTCCTTTTCAGTGTCCAAACTTTCTAGATATATAAACGATTCATCTGAATGTATACAGATGATTCTGCTGTCTCTTATCAGAATGAGGAAGTGCTAAAGAAGTGCGCTCAGGATTACCTCACGCGTGTGAGGCAGGAGGAACAACGTTATCAGACTCTCAAAATCCACGCAGAGGAGAAACTTGACAAGTAAGAACCATTTGCAGTATTAGGGTACGTTTACACGAAAATGATGTGGTAAAAACAGAATTAAATTTTTTTTGGACAGATGACAAGGAACCTTAATTTTTCATGACAAAATGTTATATTGTGTTTAATTGTGTAATTCTTATAACCACTTGTAGTGATGTCAGTATGCCCCCCTTATTTCTTACTGTTAATATCTCTATCTTTTATTTGCAATAAAGCCTGTATAGACTTAACACGTAATAGCCTACACATGCGCATGACGTCACCGTTTTCACAGATTCGCGTTTTTGTAGTTTACACGAAGATGATAAGAGTGTAGTTTTCAAAATCTGTTTTCAAAAGTTTGCGTTTTCAGGCCACCAAAATGCCATTGTCGTGTACATGAATGGCCAAAAAGCTTAAAAAGTCTTTGTGTTGTGTAAACAGACCCTTAAAATGATACGTCAGTTTCCCATATGCATGTTTTACCTTTTATCCAATGTAGTTTGCACAATTTTGGAGCTTTCGCAGCAGAGAAACCTTTTCATAGTTCCTAGACCTAATTGCGGGAGGTACCCACTTTTTGGCGTATTTGCACCGCAGGCAAAACTTTATTTTTTTTCCGATAATCCAAAAGCCTATGGAAAAAAACGATTGGGTTTTTGTCGAAGGAACCAGTGTAATGCTAACTGTCGGTTGGCCTACAAAGTGACATCATGTGTGCTCAGGCTCTGCCGTTCTCAGCGCCTTCAAATAAAAGTTAGCCACACCTCAAAATAAAAGTCATGACAACAAGCGCGGCTTACGTCACTATAGAGTTCCTATTGTCGGTGCAAATACAACCAAGAATATTGTGCTAGGGGAACATTTAGTCCTCAGAGAACCACCCCGATGGCTAGTTCCTATAACTAAGTTCCAGAACTACCCAGTGCGAAAGGGGCTATTGAATGATTTCTGACCTGCGTTCGTTTTTGCAGAGCGAATGAGGAAATCGCTCAGGTGCGAACTAAGGCCAACGCAGAGGGTGTGGCGCTGAACGCCAGCCTGAGAAAAGAGCAGATGAAGGTGGATTCCCTGGAGCGGGCGCTGGAACAGAAGGTAAACTCTCACACATTCATCCTCACCCACATCTGATGTATATAACACATGCTGTAACTTCAACTCAAGATGTTACAAATCATTTTTTTTCAAGAAAACCTTATTTAAAGTCACATTGTTATTTCCAGAATCAAGAGATTGAAGAGCTCACTAAAATTTGTGATGAGCTCATTGCAAAATTGGGCACAACGGACTAAAAGGAAGGAGAACCTCACCATTTTTGACCCAAACCCACCCGGACCAAGAACGCCTCTGGATCTCCCATTGCTTTTTCTTTTTTTTTTTTCTTTTTTTTTGGAAAGGAGTCACTTTTCCATGGGTCTGGCTCAGGCACTGGAAGAAACAACAAGATATGAGTCCCAAATGATTTTTTACAGATTCAGAAAATGCTGACGTTGGACTTACACCTATATTTTGGTATAAAATGTTTCATTGGTCTTGAAGAAAGTGGGAAAACCACCCACATATCTCATTCTGATGACTTTCTGCTGGCTGTTATGGCAGCTGTGTGTTTGGGAGAGACTCCGGGTGTGTGTTCAGGTGTTTGTGGAAAGGTCTTGGTCAGAGTTTACATGATTGCACTGCTGCTATTTGTAACGGAGGGAGCAAATCATATTATTTACAACTTTTTTAGTTACATTTTTTGCATTGGGTAATACTGTAACCTGTGTAATTATTTGGTTATATATTAGAGATGATGATACAAATTTAAAGGAATTACGGGTTCAGTAAAAGTGGACAAAAATTAATTAATTAATTAATTTCCTCTTGTCTTTAAAAAAAGCAAAAATCCAGATTTACAGTGAGACACTTAAAATGAAAGTGAATGTTAAACGTTACAATATTAGAAATTTCAACCATATAGTCACATGACGTAACAATATAGTATGATTTTAGTGTGAAAATCACTTGCTAACCTTTTCTTTGTAAAGTTAAATGCAATATTTCTACTTTGTTGCCACCCACAACGCTTAAAACCCTAAAAGCTTAATTAGATCTTAAATAATCTGCTCATGTTCACAGAAGAATTATAATATAAATCCAAGAATATAATCGAATATTTCTGCTTTAAAATTGCCCCCCCCTTCCATTCTAGTCCCTCACTGTAATCTCGGTGGAAAAAAGGCATGGATTTATATTACATTGTATGGATTCAAATTACATTTTGTGTTACTCAACACAAATGCTGTCGAGTTTAACTTGTGTTGAACCCGGAATATTCTTTTACGGAGTAGCTTTTAGCATATTCACGACTTCTGTTGTAAGAGTTTGTAGACAGTTGTAGTTCCATAAATTGTTTTTCTTACTCTCTGGGTGTTTATAGGTGCCAAATTATCATAATTTATTATATTAAGCAAGCTCTGTTGTTACCAGATGTTCTGATGGGTTACTTTTTTCTAGGCTTGAGGTCATAATAATCCGATCAAATGCTTGCTTCGCAAAATGTAACGGCACAAAAGCGAACCTAACTGAAAGCACTTAAACTTTTTGTGTGAAATACTTTGTTTTCAAAGTCTGCATGAATTACAGAGAATATCACAAGTTTACTCTCTTTCGCAGAGAAGCTGTCCAAAATTATGCCTGTGGACCGAATCATTTTCAAAACATTCAATGAAATCATTACGAGGATTGACAATCTTTTGCCCGACTAGTATACGTGCCTAATGCTGAAGTGATGCTTTCTATTGGCTGTTGTTGTTGTTGTTGTTTTGTTTCGTTTTTTTACACACAATTCCTCTCTGCTATCTTATGCAAGATTATCCAACTGCCAAATGAATCCGCTTTCCGTGTGCCAAGCGTTAACGGGTCGTGTAGAGAAATCGAGCCTGTATTTCAAGAGCGTGTTGGTGTTCTTTACAGTATACTCACTGACCTGTGTATATTTTTATGAGAAGTTATTTTACTGTGTTATTAATGTTTGTAAAGTGGAAGAAAGAGTTGCACAGATATCCCGTTGACTAATATATATTTTGTGCATAAATGCATTCCCTGAATAAAGAAAAAATTAGCTTGTTGACACTGTTTTTTATTTTTACGTCAGTATCTGTATGTCTTTACAGAAATGATTCTCAGGTTGTGAGTGTGTTGCATATATAGCTAATCTCTTCTTAAGAGGGATATCTGGTGACAGGGTATTAATATGTGCACTCACAAAGAGATTGTCCTTATGTTGAGGAGAGATAAACTGCAGTGAATTCAATCAAAACAGTGTTGTGCTGCAAATAACACACAACTAAAGCAATGTTTGAATCATTGAAATGTACAGTAGCCAGATAATACGTTTCCGGATGTCATTCTGTGGCCTGGTAAGTGTAATAGACATGCATGGGTCCTGCAGTCGTTTTTAAAAAGGAAATCTGTGTTGAGATGTTTAGAAAAATGTCCAGATCATAAATAATTTCTCCTCTTTCATCCTCGTTCTCGCCTGGTTTACAGTGGATTATGCAGATGCGTTGTGTGTGTTAAGCCGGTGATGAATGCACACTGTGGGATTATGGAGAGGCGCTGAGGTGTTTTGTAGTTAAGACTTCCACACTGTCTCAGCACTTCTCTCCATACAGCATCTCCTCAACATGAAGCTTCTCCTCGCCGCAATAGTCCTGTTCACCGCTGTGTTACACAGTGAGTATCTGTATAGAACCAATACCAAATGCATCCAAATCAAAAGTTCTTTGATTTTCTTTCATATTGCTTCATGGTTAATTTTAATCCTGCCATTACTTTGAGTGTTGATACTCCTGTAATAGAGATTTTATAAAAATACTTACAATAATGTTAAAATATGAATCGAATATTAATTTTCTTTCCCCACACATACATGTATACAAATATAATATACATTTCGTTATTTATTATTATTGCATTTATTTATTATAAATATAAATATTAAAATGGATATATGTATTATAAATATTTTTATATGCATTTTGTAACAGCAGCAAGTGTTTTTACATTAAATGTAATTATTATTTTATTATTAATATTGACGACAACATGTTGCTGTTACTAAATGTAGCCTATAAAATTTTTTTTATTTAGTTATTTGATGTTCGCTTTGTTCATGCATTAAATTTATGTGAAATTCATTATTTAGATGTATCATATTCATAAATAATCAGATTTTAATATAAATGTTTGTGGCGAGCAGGACCAGGATGAGGTCAGGATGAGAATGGTGCGAGGCCTCGTCCTGCTCTAAAATTAATTTTTTATATTAATTTTATATATATATATATATATATAAATGTGTGTATATGTGTGTGAATTTATTTAATCAAAAAATCCAGTAAAAACAGTAATGTTGTGAAATATTACAATTTTAAATAATTGTTTTCTATTTGAATAAATGTAACTAAAAATGTAATGTATCCCTGTGACCTGAATTTAGCATCATTACTCCAGTCTTCAGTGTCACATGATCCTTCAGAAATCATTATAATATGCTGATTTTCTGCTCAAGAAACATTTCTTATTATTATCAATGTTGAAAACAGGTTTTTTTTGCCGCTTAACATTTTTGTGGAAACAGTTACCATTCAAATATTTGTGCAAGATTAATACTTTTATTCATCAAGTATGCATTAAATTGATCAAAGGTGACAGTTATAATGTTACAAGACATTTATAATGTTACAAAATATTTCTGTTTAATAAATGCAATACATATTTAATAAATGCTGTTCATCATACTCTCTAAGAATACTTAAAGTATAAACAGCACAACTGTTTCCAACACTGATAATAATAATAATGTCTCTTAAATATAAAATCAGCATATTCGAATGATTTCTAAAGACTGGAGTAATGATGCTGAAATTCAGTTTTAAATCACAGGAATAATTTACTTTAAAAAAAAATATTAAAATAAAAAACAGTCCTATTAATGTGTAATAATATTTCACAATATAACTATTTTTACTGGATTTTTGATTAAATAAATGCAGACTGAGCATAAAAGCATTTTAAAAACATTAAAAAACAAATAATGCTTCCAAACAGGTACTGTATAACACATATATATATAATATAAATGATCTAAATAAATGTAATGAATTATTATTATTTGTTTATTATTATATATTCAAAACAGTCATTGTAAAGAGATTACTAGTATTTGCACAGTTTGGAGTGGTATAATCTCAGATCAGCTGTGTTGTCTTGTTCGGTGTGTGAAGGTGATGGGTTGAAGTGTTACACCTGTGTGGCTAAGAACATGGAGGAGTGTAACCGGCAGGGATCCACAGTGTGTCCTGCTCACTCAGATGCCTGCTCTACTATCACAGGACCCCGTGAGTCACACCACACACACCACACACACACACACACACACACACACACACACACACACACACACACACACACACACACACACACACACACACACACACACACACACACACACACACACACACACACACACACACACACACACACACACAACACATTGCTGTTATATTTCTCTTAGTGACCACATGGAGGAGACATCCCTCTCTAGACCATATCTGTGGCGTTTCAGTTTAATATGGTGGGATAAACCGGGGCTAGTTGTCAACACAATTAAAGCTATATCAAACATTTACATCTTTACTGCAAAACACAGTTAATCACAGGTACAGTTAATTGAACTCGTTGACCTATTGTGACAAAATGCCCTGACATTCTAATCTATATGAAGTTGTTAAAATTTAACCTGCCATTAAACGGACTATTTTTTAATTAAAGCACT
This sequence comes from Chrosomus eos, assembly GCA_036326025.1. Lineage (NCBI taxonomy): Eukaryota > Metazoa > Chordata > Actinopteri > Cypriniformes > Leuciscidae > Chrosomus > Chrosomus eos. The sequence goes on along the minus strand of CM070841.1, from coordinate 11,921,545 downwards.
GAAATAACAAATATTACAATAAATTATATTAAATATTATAATCAATAAAATTGTAAAAAATTAAAACATGCAACAACTTGCAAAGACCTAATATTTAAAGTATGAAAAGTAGCCTACTCTAGTCTGAATGTTCTGTATGTCACCATTGTTATGCTTTTTCCAATTGTTTACCCAGCATCTATAGCAACAAACAAACAAAATGATTTTAATTTGAAGTTCAGAATTCATAAAAATGATGCTGATTTAAGAAAGTTTTGAACTGTGTGTTTAAAGCCAAGATACAAAAACACTCCAAAACAAGCATTCATGTAAATTATCTTCTGACTTAAAATACAGTTATTGTGACAACTAGCCCCGGTCTGCACTATTACTAACATATACTGTGTCTGCTGGATTGCACACACACTCAACCAACAGCACAGACCAAACGAGGATTATCTGACGCATCCTTCAGCAATGCTCGGACTGAGGGGATGTTATTGTAAGTGATGTGTTTCTTTAAATCTATGTGTTTTGTTCACCACAGAATCTGTGATGAAGTCATGCGCTTACAAGTCTTTCTGCGACAAGTCTCACATGAGCAATGGTGAGGTGAAGCTGGAATGCTGCTTCAACGACGACTGTAACGGCCCGCACCGGTCCCACAGCCACGGGGAAAACAGCGCCGCCCCGCCCCTGAGCTCCAGCCCTGTCCTGCTGCTGGGGGTCCTGCTCATCATCACACTGGCTGGCAGCTCCATGTGAACCCTTTAGTCAGACATGTCAAATAATGCCGCCTCTGGTCTATTTAATGTAACTGATAGATGAGCTTTTGTCTATTGGGCGGCAGCATAATCTGTGTGTGTGTTCATGCTGTTACACACACAGGGGTTAATTAAACACTGCTTAGATTTTTATTTTCTGTTGTACTTGAGCTCAACTGAGCATCTGCTGAACTAATGAATAAACTAATAAATGACCAGGTAAAAACAAATTGTTAATTGTGATCCATATATCCATCTATCCATCCATGTTTATCAATTATCCATCCATCCATATCAATTATCCATCCATTTCTATCCATCCATCCATGTCTATTAGTCATCTATCCATCCATCTAACCATCCATACATCAATCCATCCATGTCTATCTATCCATTCATCCATCCGTCTATTCATCCATCCATGTGTATCTATCCATCAATCCATCCATGTCTATCTATCCATTATCCGTCTATTCATCCATGTCTATCCATCCATCCATCCATGTCAGTCTATCGTTCTTTCCGTCTGTTGTTCTGTCAGTCAATGGAAAAGTAAGCGTTCGTGCATTAGAAGCCTCAGGCAGATCTAGACTACAGGGCTTCCCCAGCTGCATGACGACAGTCATGTCCAGCACACACAACACACACACACACACACACACACACACACACACACACACACACACACACACACGGGGGGCGTCTGTAGCGTTTATAATGTGTCAGCGATGGCTGGTTTCATATTGCAGTGCTGGTGGGAGGCGGTGAAGCGCGTGAACTGGTTCAAAAGTGTTGCAGGAGACAGACAGAGCCAGCGCTGCTGCACCAGTTCCAGTTCCAGATCAGCTGCGTGTGTAACTGGCCAGAGTTTCTTCACTACAACAAAGTTTGTCCAAAGGTAAGTTAAGGCTCCAACCAGAAATGTTGTTTAGTAGGCTATTTAATAATTTATCACTAAATCGAATTCTGTTTGAAACTTCAAATGCTGACATCGGAGTTGTTTTGGATGTCTTTATTAATAACGAAATGTGATTATGATATTTGATATAGCCATGACTGGAATTATTTTAACCCCAATAATATGGATATGTAGGAGCAATCGTTACAAATTTAGTCAGAATGCTCTTAGAAATGTAGCCTAAGTTACTCGTTGTTCATGTTGGCTCCGCATGTACTTTTGAAAATGCTTGTATTTAATGAATGATTATTAAACTCTTAAGAAGTGTGTAATTATCAAGTGATGAAGGCCCTTCTACAACTTTCCTTGCGCCTCAAATACAAATTATGTATGCCTACATGTATTTTCGCCCAAAAAAATGTTTTTCAAAAATCTAGCTGTTTTAGCTAAAAAAAATTGCTAAATTGCTTTACAGCTTAAATATAAATAATGACACAATCACACACACGCCCTATTTTAATTATACTTTTATTTAATTGTATCTCTGTATAATAAACTATATGATCAACGTGCACAAACTTATCTAGTTCTGAATAGCATATGGTATAAGACAATTAATGCGTAATGAATAAAAAAACGAAAACAAAACGTCATAGTCATAGTCAACGTTTTGACAATGATGTCATGAATCTCAGTGTGTTTTCCTGCTGCAGCTTGCTCTGCAACACTGAGGTTGCATTGTTTGGACAGTGATTGACATCACGTTAAAGTCTCTTTAAATTAATAAAGCGACTCAAGGCAGCTTTTAGTGAATTATTTGGGAACAGAATCCCTAAGGGAATGAGTTATGGGATATTATGTTACGGGTAATTGTCCTGCTGGGTGAACAGATGAGGAGTGTGCTAAACTTTAATTCAGCCACTACTCTTAACATCATATCGTGAAGATAAAAGTTTAGTTAGCCTACTTCACACAAAGTATGTGATACATGTATGGGAGTACACATATACACATATTGACTTAGTAGATGTCTATACTTCTATGAAAATGCCCACTGTGGTTTTGGCGGTTCGATGTGTATGAATGAAGAAGGTTGTAATGTCATATGTGCTGCCGTTTCTAGAAACTAGAAACATCCTGGAAACCATTTGGCATAGTTCTCGTTTGAATACTGAGCTGTCTTTTTTTAGTTCAGAATTAATGTGCATATAGCCTACTACTTTCCTTTGTGAGACATCAATAATGTCTGTATTATAGGTCTTCTTCCTACAAATAAAACCTCTGACTGACAGAGATGATTGGGATTTGGGATGATTGATGGAAAAGGTAGACACTAGACATCTGTCTGCTATAGCCTCAGGATTTGGGAAAGGTTGGACTGAGTTCAGCATCGTCATACACATGCTCTACATTAGTGAAGAAAATACCTTTACCTCCCTTGTAGCCATTCATCTAATCAGTTTTTGTGGTCATTATACACTGAATTGAGTCTGGTGATATCCAGTTCACCAAATGAATCTGTCATGAATAATGTCCCAAATTGGTGTAGTAAATTAGGTTATTTTATGTTACATTGTTAATCTTGTGTTTTAATGCTCTCGCAGGTCTCTGTAGAAGATTAGCCATGGCGGTCTCTTCTGCATTGTACATCTTTAATCTGTTGGTCCTGGTTCAGACCCAATCTGAATCCCAGCAACCCAAGGTTCAACTCCGCCTAGCCGGTGATAAACGCAAGCATTACGAGGGCCGTCTAGAGGTCTTCTACAACAATGAGTGGGGGACGGTCTGTGATGATGACTTCTCAATCGAAGCGGCTCATGTTGCGTGCAGGCAGCTTGGCTTCCTGGCCGCTGTGGCTTGGTCCCCATCTGCAAAGTTCGGACAAGGAGAAGGTAGGCAAGAATTACTCCAAAAACTCAGTCTGATTGCATATTATAAGCGTATGTTCCATTGAAAGATCCACTACATGCATATATTCTTGGATTACATTAGTAATCCATCATTTTTTAGCCATTAGCAGTAGTTGATACCAATCAGACGAAAAAGTATGGAAACAAGATTCAACGTCAAGAGCAGACATAATCTCATCTCTCTGTCTCTTTACTAAAGAAACATGATGATTTGTTTCAATAAATCTGTCCAAAGATTGTAAATCAAACTTCAGTGGGTGGCTATGATTGAGCCCTATGGAAGAATTAACCACTGGCCTTCCACTTTTATTTCATTTTCCAGATTTCCACTGAGTATGTAAAATCATATGCATGTAATGGGGTGACCCTTTAAGGCGAGAGCTCGCGGCCCCTTTAAAAACGCGGAGATTTACTTTCATTTCCGTTTTCCCTCCGGCATGGTATGCAGGCGGCGTCCTTGTGTTGCAAACAGGAGATACCTAATATGCGTTAAGCATTGAGTGAGAGAGTAGACTGCATAGGTGGGAAATGCACTTTTGACTCTTGCCGTGGGCCTGTGAATGTCTAACGTCGTAAACATTTTAAGGTACGCCACTGCATTGATATGATGTTGTATTCGGTAGTAGTGTCGTTTTTAATGATTGCTCGTTTATGTAGTGTAAACAAGGCCGTATTGGTGGTCGTTCACCGTGCTTGTCGATCGTACCGAGGGCCAGTCAATTACGCTGCAGGTAAGTTTATATAGTACTTTGAGTTGTTTTTTTAACGAAAGATGTAATTTTAGATAGTGTTTGTGGGGTTAATGGCTAAATTGGGTAATTATTTTATAGATATCTGCCCGCTGTTGTTTTGCTGCTGGGTGGCGGCTCGTTACGGTGACCAGTGGTGTGCTGTGGAGACTGGAGAAGTTGTGCGCTCGGGTCTCACTGATTACTGTGACAAACGCACGCGGTTATGTGTATAGGGTTTTATGTGAGTGTGTGTTGATGCGAGCGTGTGGTTGTATGTGGACGAGTCTTTAGGTTGAGTGTGTTGATGCAAGCGCGTGGTTGAGTGAGCTTTGTGCAAAGGTGTGTGTGTGTGTGTGTGTGTGTGTGTGTGTGCGATTATTTGGTCTGGATTAATGTTGTTATATTGGTTGATGTAATTGTATTTTCTTTTCTGATTGATTTTGTTATATTGGTCGATTCAATAGTTTGTCTTAAATCTGATACTTGTTATAATTTGATTTCATTGTATTTTTCTTTGATTTCTTTGTTGCTTGTGAATTGTGTTCTTGAGATCTTACTTGAAGTCAATTCCTGGTACCATCAAGGATTACCACTGGGACTGGGAGGATTTATTTGATTTATTTCGGTTGTTTATTGTGTGGATTGTGTTTTTGGTTATATAATTGCATGGTGTGATTTCTTTGAGGTGGTTTGAATTTAACTTTCTTTTCCCATTTCCAAATGTTAACTTATCCCATGGGATATTGAAATTGACTGTCGTGTCCAAGATCCGATTTTACAGGTGACTGCTGTATAACATTAGGATTTATTTGATTTATAAATTTATTTGTTTATTTGTTGTTTTTGTGTGAATGTGAAAAATTACATTGTTCCCTCAACTGGTGTGATTGTATAATACATATTATTTTACCCCTTTCGAACATCAAATAAAGATTGTACACATCTCTGCTTGTTCTTTCCATTTGTTTGGAAACCCTGTAGTTGGGAGTGTTTAGAAAATACATTCACCCCTTAGGTGGCATTAGCCTCCGCTCACAATTGGCGCAGTCGGCAGGGTTTGCTTTCAAGCAGGGGTGTGTACTTTGAATCTTGGGGTGCTTGGTTGTATGTGTTCGAGTGTTTTTGGGGTGAGTGTTTGTTACAGCGGCAAAGCAGCAGCGGGCAGTGAACAACGGAAGCTCATCACTCGTGAGTACGTTTGTCAGTTTTTTTTTTTTTTTTTTTTTTTTTTGCATTTTTCTAATGGAGGACGAGTTGGAAGAGCTGCGGAGACAGGTTCAGTCCTTGCAGTCAGAGAATGAGCAGTTACAGCGTCAAGCTAGCTCTGCAGCAGGGCCCTCGGTTAGTATTAGCTCTGTCGCTGATACACACGTTCGCGCCTCTGGTGTGGTGGATGCCCCCAGGCCCATGGCAGAGCGTGTCATTCTTGTCCCTAGAGAGAGACGCTGTTCCATGTTTAGTGGAAGGGATGACGAGGAGGTTTTTGAATGGGTGGAGGAGATTAAGAGTAATTTAAGGGCTCGAAATTTATCAGCAAGGGAGGAAGCTCTGTTTATTCTTGACCATCTAGGGGGATCGGCCAGGAGCGAACTTAAGTTTAGATCAAGGGAGGAGAGGGAGGATCCGGAAAAGGTGTTTTCTGTTATTAAAGGAGTTATATGGGTGTGCGCGCTCGTATATTTCTCTTCAGAAGCAGTTTTTCTCCCGTAAACAGGAAGAGGGGGAGTCCTTGCAAGACTTCTCACATGCCCTTTTTGCTTTGATGGAGAAGGTAGTACAATGCGCTCCAGATGGTGTGCCTAACTCCTCCACTTTACTTAGGGATCAGTTTGTAGAACACGTGATCGATAATAGCTTATGCCGTGAGCTTAAGCGCCATGTCCGGCTTCATCCACAGTCTACCATTTTGGATGTAAGGAAAGAGGCAATTAGGTGGGTTGATGAGGGTTTTCGCCATGATACACGGGAAAGAAGTTACTCTGTTCCATCTCTTGCTACTCAGTATAGAGTCCAAGGGCATAGTTTACCCTCCCGTGGTCGAGAGAATCAGTCTGAGCTGGCTGAATTGAAAGAGATGTTGAGGGCCCAGCAAGAGCAGCTAAATCAACTCACCCAAGGTTTACAGCAACTACAGTCGCAGTATGCTTTTAATCAATCTAGGCGAGTTAACCCTATAATTTGTAGACGTTGTAACCAACCAGGCCATATTGCCCGAAATTGTGTTTTGGATTTTCATAAATCTACCGAGCAGCAGGTATCTTTGTCACAGCCGGGTAGCGCTTTGCATCCTAGTAGGCCGGCGGAAAACTTCAACCCCCTGAATTGATGAGCCACACTTCAGGAGGGGTGACAGTCGGCTCCCGGCCCTCTGAATCAGGTGGGAACCAGGCCCTTTCTAAATTGTTAGGTAGCTGCCCTTCTGTCACTATTAATATGGGTGGGGTAGAGGTTCCCTGTCTATTGGACACTGGGTCAATGGTGACCACTATATCAGAGAGGTTCTTTCTTCAACATTATGAGCCTTGGGGTAAGGAGAAGTTGCTTGGTTGTGGGTGGCTACAGTTGCGGGCTGCAAATGGCTTAGATATACCTTATCTGGGTTATTTGGAGTTAGATTTTGTTGTTCTCGGGAAGAAAATCCAGAATAAAGGGTACTTGTGGTGAAAGACCTGTCTCACTCATCCTTACCGGGTGGGTTACCGGGGTTGTTGGGCATGAACATTATTCAGGAGTGCTATAGGGAGTTGTTTAGTCAATATGGACATACGCTCTTTGACCTTCCAACAGTGAAAGAGACTCCTGCATGGCTTTCTGCCCTGCAGTATTGTAAGAAAACTGAAACGGATGCTGATGAGATAATTGAACGATTGGCTAGGGTTGGGGGCAGAGAAACTGTGCGAATCCCTGCCAATTCATTGCGATTTTTGCCCGTTACGTTTTCCTTACCTGTAGGCCCTTCACCTGTGTTGCTGTTTGAGCCTTTGGGGAAAGAGAATTCGCTCCCTGCTGGCCTTTTGGCCTCGGTATCGCTTGTACCTATTGTCCGAGGGTTGGCCTTTGTACCTATAGTTAATATAGGGGAACAGGAAGCCGTACTACAACCTCATGTTGCGGTGGGAACATTGTGTAAAGTCGAGACTGTTTCACAGTCAGAGGGGTGTGATGTTGTTGTACCATCAGAGGAACAATTTTTTCACCGAGCCACTATTGCATCGCAGGCAGTCGAAGTAGATCAAATTGAGGAGGCAATCCAGAAGATGGATTTGTCTCAGTTGCCTCAGGATGAGCAGACTCAGGTTAAGTCCCTTTTACATGCATATAGATCAGTTTTTTCAGCGTATGAGGGTGACTTGGGCTGTACTAAGCTCATTACCCATGAGATTCCTCTGCTCGATACTGACCCAATACGGCAAAGGTATCGACGTTTGCCCCCTTCAGACTATGATGCAGTTAAACAGCATATTTACCAATTACTGCAGAGTCAGGTGATCAGAGAGAGTTCTAGTCCCTATGCCTCTCCGATTGTAGTTGTGAGAAAAAAAGATGGTCAGATCCGTCTTTGCGTTGATTATAGGCAGTTAAACAGTAAGACACGGAAGGATGCTTTTCCTCTGCCCGGATCGAGGAGTCCCTGGATGCCCTGTGTGGAGCCCAGTGGTTTTCTACATTGGACCTTGCCAGTGGCTACAACCAGGTTCCGGTGGCAGAGAGAGATAAGTGTAAGACCGCCTTTTGCACACCCTTTGGGTTATTTGAGTTTAATCGAATGCCCTTTGGGTTGTGCAATGCACCTAGTACCTTTCAACGGCTTATGGAGCGCATGTTCGGGGACCAAAGGTTCCAGACGTTGTTGCTTTATTTAGACGACATTATTGTTTTTCTCATCTACCATTGCACAGCACTTGGAGAGGTTGGAAATGGTCCTTGTCCGACTTCAGCAAGAGGGACTTAAGGCTAAGTTAGAAAAATGTTGCTTTTTTCCGGCAAGAAGTGGGCTACTTGGGGCATCTAGTGTCTAAGGATGGGGTGTCTACTGATCCTGCAAAGGTCAGCACAGTTGCAGAGTGGAAGCGTCCAACTAATGTGACTGAACTGCGCTCGTTTTTTAGGGTTCGCAAGTTATTATAGGCGTTTTGTAGAGGGATTTGCTCAGTTGGCTTCCCCGTTACATCGGCTGGTTGCAAGTTTGGTAGGGACCAAGAAGAAGAGGGGTTCGGGGAAGTCAATTGAAAGCTGTTGGACTGAGGAGTGTGAGCAGGGGTTTCAGACTTTGAAGCAGCGGTTGGTGTCGGCTCCTGTTTTGGCGTATGCAGATTTCTCCCTCCCATTTGTGTTGGAGATTGATGCTAGCCACTCTGGGTTAGGGGCAGTGCTTGGGCAGGAGAGGGATGGTAAGATGCGGCCAGTGGCATATGCTAGCAGGGGTCTTAGACCCACCGAACGGAATATGCAAAATTATAGCTCCATGAAGTTAGAGTTATTGGCATTAAAATGGGCCCTAACTGAAAAGTTCAGGGATTATCTTTTAGGGCAGAAGTGCTTAGTTTATACAGATAATAATCCCTTGAGCTATTTGAAGACGGCCAAACTCGGTGCTTTGGAGCAACGCTGGGCTTCCCAGCTAGCCGCGTTTGATTTTGATATTCGGTATCGCCCTGGCCGTGCCAATGCTAATGCAGACGCATTATCTAGGCAGTACACCGTGACACCTTCTCCGCAGCAAGAGTGTGGAACTGCTCTGCCAGCCACTCTGGTAGAACTGCTGGATAAGGGGAGGCCTGTAGAGGCAGTACAGAGTGCAATTTCTGCTTTTTCTGCAACATCGAAAGTAGATTTACGACGGGCACAGGAGCAGGATGCAGTCATTGGTCCAGCTCTTGGGTTTTTTTTCCTCTAAAGTGTATCCAACTAAGGAACAACGTCAGTCTATGTCCAAAAGATGTTTGGAATTACTCCGTCAGTGGAGTCGGTTGTTCAAAAGAGATGGCTTGTTGTATCGTCATTTAAAACTACCTGATGGGGGAGAGGAGGTGGACCAGTTAGTGCTGCCTGAGCTTTTTCAGCCAAAGGTTTTTCAGCTATTGCATAGGGCTCATGGCCATCAAGGTAGGGAGCGTACCTATGAGTTGATACGCAGCCGGTGTTATTGGCCGGGGATGGAGGCAGATGTCAGGAAGCAATGCCAGGAATGTAGTCAGTGTGCTATTGCAAAATCAAATCAGGCACCAGTCCGTGCTCCAATGGGCCATTTGTTGGCATCCAGACCGAATCAGACTTTGGCAGTTGACTTTACAACTTTGGAACAGGCTAGTGATGGAAGGGAGCATGTCCTGGTTATTACAGATGTGTTCTCGAAGTACACTCAGGCTGTGCCCACACGGGACCAGAAAGCCACTACGGTAGCTAATATTCTGGTCCATGAGTGGTTTTATAGGTTTGGTGTACCGGCACAAATCCATTCAGACCAAGGTCGGAGTTTTGAGGGTGCAGTGGTCTCCCAGCTCTGCCAGCTGTATGGAGTTAAGAAGACTCACACTGTCCCATATCACCCTCAGGGAAATGGGCAGTGTGAGCGCTTCAATCGAACTCTTCATGATTTACTTCGTACACTGTCCTCAGAGCAGAAAAGGTCATGGACTTATCATATAGCACAGGTATGTTTTGCATATAATACAACTCCTCACCAGACCACCGGTGAGTCACCACATTTTTTGATGTTCGGCCAGGCCCCCCGACTTCCCGTGGATTTTCTGCTTTCAGCAGTGGATGAACCGGCCAGTGGACTGGTGAAAGACTGGGTGATGGAGCATAGGGAGAGAATGAAAACAACTTATACGAGAGTAAGGTCTCGGCTGGACAGAGCGGCTGAGCTTCGTAAAAGGCGCCATGATCAGGGAGGAAGGGATTTTGTGCTGCAGGAAGGTCAAGAGGTTTATCTGCGGGACTATGGGGTCCGTGGTCGTAATAAAATACAAAATCATTGGTCCAGCATTGTTCACAAAGTAATTAGAGCTCCTAGGGGTGATGGTGGTGTATACACTATAGCACAGGTAGATAACCCTTCCTTGGTAAAACAGGTGCACAGGTCTCACTTAAAGTTAGTACCACACCTAGCATGCTCTGACCACATGGCTGATCCAGGGTTAGGGTTGTCAGAGGACAACTTGGATGAGCTTTTGGCCTCCCCAATGGTAAGGGAAGAGTGGGATGTAGCTCTTATAGAGGAAACCCCTGCTGCCTTGAGTTCAACCGAGGTTGATCTACCACTGGAGCCAGAGAGGGTTGTAGGAAGTCCTGTTGAGATGGGATTGAAGGTCCTATGTTGATTGTTAATCCCTCAACTCAAATAAGTGAAGTGGGTCGGCGTCAAACCACTCGGGCTACCGCCGGGAAACATTCTAACCTTTATCATCTACCAAAGGCCGTCGCAACGGTTCAAAATGTACATTTGGGCCGAGGGCCTGCCAATGCTCCATTTCAACTTGGTCAGTCCCAGGATTGCTCTTTCCGTCCATGGCTGTAGATTGGATCATCGGGACGATGATCGAAAAGTCAGGGGTAGAATGTAATGGGGTGACCCTTTAAGGCGAGAGCTCGCGGCCCCTTTAAAAACGCGGGAGATTTACTTTCATTTCCGTTTTCCCTCCGGCATGGTATGCAGGCGGCGTCCTTGTGTTGCAAACAGGAGATACCTAATATGCGTTAAGCATTGAGTGAGAGAGTAGACTGCATAGGTGGGAAATGCACTTTTGACTCTTGCCGTGGGCCTGTGAATGTCTAACGTCGTAAACATTTTAAGGTACGCCACTGCATTGATATGATGTTGTATTCGGTAGTAGTGTCGTTTTTAATGATTGCTCGTTTATGTAGTGTAAAAAAAGGCCGTATTGGTGGTCGTTCACCGTGCTTGTCGATCGTACCGAGGGCCAGTCAATTACGCTGCAGGTAAGTTTATATAGTACTTTGAGTTGTTTTTTTAACGAAAGATGTAATTTTAGATAGTGTTTGTGGGGTTAATGGCTAAATTGGGTAATTATTTTATAGATATCTGCCCGCTGTTGTTTTGCTGCTGGGTGGCGGCTCGTTACGGTGACCAGTGGTGTGCTGTGGAGACTGGAGAAGTTGTGCGCTCGGGTCTCACTGATTACTGTGACAAACGCACGCGGTTATGTGTATAGGGTTTTATGTGAGTGTGTGTTGATGCGAGCGTTGTGGTTGTATGTGGACGAGTCTTTAGGTTGAGTGTGTTGATGCAAGCGCGTGGTTGAGTGAGCTTTGTGCAAAGGTGTGTGGTGTGTGTGTGTGTGTGTGTGGTGTGTGTGTGCGATTATTTGGTCTGGATTAATGTTGTTATATTGGTTGATGTAATTGTATTTTCTTTTCTGATTGATTTTGTTATATTGGTCGATTCAATAGTTTGTCTTAAATCTGATACTTGTTATAATTTGATTTCATTGTATTTTTCTTTGATTTCTTTGTTGCTTGTGAATTGTGTTCTTGAGATCTTACTTGAAGTCAATTCCTGGTACCATCAAGGATTACCACTGGGACTGGGAGGATTTATTTGATTTATTTCGGTTGTTTATTGTGTGGATTGTGTTTTTGGTTATATAATTGCATGGTGTGATTTCTTTGAGGTGGTTTGAATTTAACTTTCTTTTCCCATTTCCAAATGTTAACTTATCCCATGGGATATTGAAATTGACTGTCGTGTCCAAGATCCGATTTTACAGGTGACTGCTGTATAACATTAGGATTTATTTGATTTATAAATTTATTTGTTTATTTGTTGTTTTTGTGTGAATGTGAAAAATTACATTGTTCCCTCAACTGGTGTGATTGTATAATACATATTATTTTACCCCTTTCGAACATCAAATAAAGATTGTACACATCTCTGCTTGTTCTTTCCATTTGTTTGGAAACCGGGGTTGTTGGGCATGAACATTATTCAGGAGTGCTATAGGGAGTTGTTTAGTCAATATGGACATACGCTCTTTGACCTTCCAACAGTGAAAGAGACTCCTGCATGGCTTTCTGCCCTGCAGTATTGTAAGAAAACTGAAACGGATGCTGATGAGATAATTGAACGATTGGCTAGGGTTGGGGGCAGAGAAACTGTGCGAATCCCTGCCAATTCATTGCGATTTTTGCCCGTTACGTTTTCCTTACCTGTAGGCCCTTCACCTGTGTTGCTGTTTGAGCCTTTGGGGAAAGAGAATTCGCTCCCTGCTGGCCTTTTGGCCTCGGTATCGCTTGTACCTATTGTCCGAGGGTTGGCCTTTGTACCTATAGTTAATATAGGGGAACAGGAAGCCGTACTACAACCTCATGTTGCGGTGGGAACATTGTGTAAAGTCGAGACTGTTTCACAGTCAGAGGGGTGTGATGTTGTTGTACCATCAGAGGAACAATTTTTTCACCGAGCCACTATTGCATCGCAGGCAGTCGAAGTAGATCAAATTGAGGAGGCAATCCAGAAGATGGATTTGTCTCAGTTGCCTCAGGATGAGCAGACTCAGGTTAAGTCCCTTTTACATGCATATAGATCAGTTTTTTCAGCGTATGAGGGTGACTTGGGCTGTACTAAGCTCATTACCCATGAGATTCCTCTGCTCGATACTGACCCAATACGGCAAAGGTATCGACGTTTGCCCCCTTCAGACTATGATGCAGTTAAACAGCATATTTACCAATTACTGCAGAGTCAGGTGATCAGAGAGAGTTCTAGTCCCTATGCCTCTCCGATTGTAGTTGTGAGAAAAAAAGATGGTCAGATCCGTCTTTGCGTTGATTATAGGCAGTTAAACAGTAAGACACGGAAGGATGCTTTTCCTCTGCCCCGGATCGAGGAGTCCCTGGATGCCCTGTGTGGAGCCCAGTGGTTTTCTACATTGGACCTTGCCAGTGGCTACAACCAGGTTCCGGTGGCAGAGAGAGATAAGTGTAAGACCGCCTTTTGCACACCCTTTGGGTTATTTGAGTTTAATCGAATGCCCTTTGGGTTGTGCAATGCACCTAGTACCTTTCAACGGCTTATGGAGCGCATGTTCGGGGACCAAAGGTTCCAGACGTTGTTGCTTTATTTAGACGACATTATTGTTTTCTCATCTACCATTGCACAGCACTTGGAGAGGTTGGAAATGGTCCTTGTCCGACTTCAGCAAGAGGGACTTAAGGCTAAGTTAGAAAAATGTTGCTTTTTCCGGCAAGAAGTGGGCTACTTGGGGCATCTAGTGTCTAAGGATGGGTGTCTACTGATCCTGCAAAGGTCAGCACAGTTGCAGAGTGGAAGCGTCCAACTAATGTGACTGAACTGCGCTCGTTTTTAGGGTTCGCAAGTTATTATAGGCGTTTTGTAGAGGGATTTGCTCAGTTGGCTTCCCCGTTACATCGGCTGGTTGCAAGTTTGGTAGGGACCAAGAAGAAGAGGGGTTCGGGGAAGTCAATTGAAAGCTGTTGGACTGAGGAGTGTGAGCAGGGGTTTCAGACTTTGAAGCAGCGGTTGGTGTCGGCTCCTGTTTTGGCGTATGCAGATTTCTCCCTCCCATTTGTGTTGGAGATTGATGCTAGCCACTCTGGGTTAGGGGCAGTGCTTGGGCAGGAGAGGGATGGTAAGATGCGGCCAGTGGCATATGCTAGCAGGGGTCTTAGACCCACCGAACGGAATATGCAAAATTATAGCTCCATGAAGTTAGAGTTATTGGCATTAAAATGGGCCCTAACTGAAAAGTTCAGGGATTATCTTTTAGGGCAGAAGTGCTTAGTTTATACAGATAATAATCCCTTGAGCTATTTTGAAGACGGCCAAACTCGGTGCTTTGGAGCAACGCTGGGCTTCCCAGCTAGCCGCGTTTGATTTTGATATTCGGTATCGCCCTGGCCGTGCCAATGCTAATGCAGACGCATTATCTAGGCAGTACACCGTGACACCTTCTCCGCAGCAAGAGTGTGGAACTGCTCTGCCAGCCACTCTGGTAGAACTGCTGGATAAGGGGAGGCCTGTAGAGGCAGTACAGAGTGCAATTTCTGCTTTTTCTGCAACATCGAAAGTAGATTTACGACGGGCACAGGAGCAGGATGCAGTCATTGGTCCAGCTCTTGGGTTTTTTTCCTCTAAAGTGTATCCAACTAAGGAACAACGTCAGTCTATGTCCAAAAGATGTTTGGAATTACTCCGTCAGTGGAGTCGGTTGTTCAAAAGAGATGGCTTGTTGTATCGTCATTTAAAACTACCTGATGGGGGAGAGGAGGTGGACCAGTTAGTGCTGCCTGAGCTTTTTCAGCCAAAGGTTTTTCAGCTATTGCATAGGGCTCATGGCCATCAAGGTAGGGAGCGTACCTATGAGTTGATACGCAGCCGGTGTTATTGGCCGGGGATGGAGGCAGATGTCAGGAAGCAATGCCAGGAATGTAGTCAGTGTGCTATTGCAAAATCAAATCAGGCACCAGTCCGTGCTCCAATGGGCCATTTGTTGGCATCCAGACCGAATCAGACTTTGGCAGTTGACTTTACAACTTTGGAACAGGCTAGTGATGGAAGGGAGCATGTCCTGGTTATTACAGATGTGTTCTCGAAGTACACTCAGGCTGTGCCCACACGGGACCAGAAAGCCACTACGGTAGCTAATATTCTGGTCCATGAGTGGTTTTATAGGTTTGGTGTACCGGCACAAATCCATTCAGACCAAGGTCGGAGTTTTGAGGGTGCAGTGGTCTCCCAGCTCTGCCAGCTGTATGGAGTTAAGAAGACTCACACTGTCCCATATCACCCTCAGGGAAATGGGCAGTGTGAGCGCTTCAATCGAACTCTTCATGATTTACTTCGTACACTGTCCTCAGAGCAGAAAAGGTCATGGACTTATCATATAGCACAGGTATGTTTTTGCATATAATACAACTCCTCACCAGACCACCGGTGAGTCACCACATTTTTTGATGTTCGGCCAGGCCCCCCGACTTCCCGTGGATTTTCTGCTTTCAGCAGTGGATGAACCGGCCAGTGGACTGGTGAAAGACTGGGTGATGGAGCATAGGGAGAGAATGAAAACAACTTATACGAGAGTAAGGTCTCGGCTGGACAGAGCGGCTGAGCTTCGTAAAAGGCGCCATGATCAGGGAGGAAGGGATTTTGTGCTGCAGGAAGGTCAAGAGGTTTATCTGCGGGACTATGGGGTCCGTGGTCGTAATAAAATACAAAATCATTGGTCCAGCATTGTTCACAAAGTAATTAGAGCTCCTAGGGGTGATGGTGGTGTATACACTATAGCACAGGTAGATAACCCTTCCTTGGTAAAACAGGTGCACAGGTCTCACTTAAAGTTAGTACCACACCTAGCATGCTCTGACCACATGGCTGATCCAGGGTTAGGGTTGTCAGAGGACAACTTGGATGAGCTTTTGGCCTCCCCAATGGTAAGGGAAGAGTGGGATGTAGCTCTTATAGAGGAAACCCCTGCTGCCTTGAGTTCAACCGAGGTTGATCTACCACTGGAGCCAGAGAGGGTTGTAGGAAGTCCTGTTGAGATGGGGATTGAAGGTCCTATGTTGATTGTTAATCCCTCAACTCAAATAAGTGAAGTGGGTCGGCGTCAAACCACTCGGGCTACCGCCGGGAAACATTCTAACCTTTATCATCTACCAAAGGCCGTCGCAACGGTTCAAAATGTACATTTGGGCCGAGGGCCTGCCAATGCTCCATTTCAACTTGGTCAGTCCCAGGATTGCTCTTTCCGTCCATGGCTGTAGATTGGATCATCGGGACGATGATCGAAAAGTCAGGGGTAGAATGTAATGGGGTGACCCTTTAAGGCGAGAGCTCGCGGCCCCTTTAAAAACGCGGAGATTTACTTTCATTTCCGTTTTCCCTCCGGCATGGTATGCAGGCGGCGTCCTTGTGTTGCAAACAGGGATACCTAATATGCGTTAAGCATTGAGTGAGAGAGTAGACTGCATAGGTGGGAAATGCACTTTTGACTCTTGCCGTGGGCCTGTGAATGTCTAACGTCGTAAACATTTTAAGGTACGCCACTGCATTGATATGATGTTGTATTCGGTAGTAGTGTCGTTTTTAATGATTGCTCGTTTATGTAGTGTAAACAAGGCCGTATTGGTGGTCGTTCACCGTGCTTGTCGATCGTACCGAGGGCCAGTCAATTACGCTGCAGGTAAGTTTATATAGTACTTTGAGTTGTTTTTTTAACGAAAGATGTAATTTTAGATAGTGTTTGTGGGGTTAATGGCTAAATTGGGTAATTATTTTATAGATATCTGCCCGCTGTTGTTTTGCTGCTGGGTGGCGGCTCGTTACGGTGACCAGTGGTGTGCTGTGGAGACTGGAGAAGTTGTGCGCTCGGGTCTCACTGATTACTGTGACAAACGCACGCGGTTATGTGTATAGGGTTTTATGTGAGTGTGTGTTGATGCGAGCGTGTGGTTGTATGTGGACGAGTCTTTAGGTTGAGTGTGTTGATGCAAGCGCGTGGTTGAGTGAGCTTTGTGCAAAGGTGTGTGTGTGTGTGTGTGTGTGTGTGTGTGTGTGTGCGATTATTTGGTCTGGATTAATGTTGTTATATTGGTTGATGTAATTGTATTTTCTTTTCTGATTGATTTTGTTATATTGGTCGATTCAATAGTTTGTCTTAAATCTGATACTTGTTATAATTTGATTTCATTGTATTTTTCTTTGATTTCTTTGTTGCTTGTGAATTGTGTTCTTGAGATCTTACTTGAAGTCAATTCCTGGTACCATCAAGGATTACCACTGGGACTGGGAGGATTTATTTGATTTATTTCGGTTGTTTATTGTGTGGATTGTGTTTTTGGTTATATAATTGCATGGTGTGATTTCTTTGAGGTGGTTTGAATTTAACTTTCTTTTCCCATTTCCAAATGTTAACTTATCCCATGGGATATTGAAATTGACTGTCGTGTCCAAGATCCGATTTTACAGGTGACTGCTGTATAACATTAGGATTTATTTGATTTATAAATTTATTTGTTTATTTGTTGTTTTTGTGTGAATGTGAAAAATTACATTGTTCCCTCAACTGGTGTGATTGTATAATACATATTATTTTACCCCTTTCGAACATCAAATAAAGATTGTACACATCTCTGCTTGTTCTTTCCATTTGTTTGGAAACCCTGTAGTTGGGAGTGTTTAGAAAATACATTCACCCCTTAGGTGGCATTAGCCTCCGCTCACAATATGCAGCATGTAATGCACAGTAAGAGGAGACTCTGGAAGGATAACTTTATATTGAAGCAATGGAAAATAGCTAAATCTAGACTGACTAGGTGTCTGACTAAGAAGTTTTACCAAGGAGGTTCTGCTGTGTCACTAGCAGCCTTTTTAAATTTATCCTTCACTTCAAATGGATGACATTTTTGAGAAATTTTAAAGAATGAATGGAGACTGGGGCTTTAAAGCTTAAAGGGTACCTATTATGGCATTTAAAATGTTCCTAATAATGTTCTGGGAGTCCCCAACAACAGTTTTACATGCATGCAATGACAAAAAAACACTTTTGTTGTCTTATAATATGCATTTATTTTTAACTGATTTGCTCACCGACTCCCTAATGATTCGTTTGACGACTCATTTGTCCAAACCCCTCCTTTGCGTGACGCTAATCGGCGGTGATTGGTCAGATGACGCAGTCAGTTATATTTTGCGTTAGCCCAAAGCTTAAACATATTGATAAAGCACTGCAGTACAACAATACGCTTCACATAATTTCACATATTTCAAAAAACAAAAAAAAATGACATTGGAGACCTACAAGCTGCTGAGCGTAACTCTCACTCACTCTCTCACACACACACACACACACACACGCACGCACGCACGCACACACACACACACACACACACACACACACACACACACACACACACACACACACACACACACACACACACACACACACACACACACACACATAAAAGCAACAATTATTAATAGTACTTACAGGTTGTGATTCGGAGGAGGAAGCTGATCCAAATAAACTTGGTATTGAACCTTCCTTCAGTATCAGGCGACTCGCGAATCCACACTTGAAAGCATTTGTGTTTGTGAAGCGATCGTCATTAAAATAACGCGAACACAGCTCAAGGTGGCTATACTTGTGTGGTATAGTTGTAAATATAAACTCTAGCTACTGAGTCTTCACATGCTTGTCCCTGGGCAGTGAAAAAAAAAGTTTGCTTTTGATTCGCACTTCAGAACAGAGTCTCGTCGACATGTTGTTGTCAGGTTTCTCTGTCTGCTCTGCGCACACACTGAGTGGGCGTGTCGAATTCAAATAACTTGTACAAGTGACGTACGAAAGCTAGAGAGAAAGCATCGTTTGTCTATCGATTCATATCAGCAACTCAGAGTCGACTCTTACTTTTGAGAGACAATAACTTTGTATACGGTGAACTTTCATATTTAAAACTTTGCAGGATGTTTTTGTTCACTTAGATCTATGTTACACACTACATGAAAGGTAATTTTCAAAATTCCATGATAGGTACCCTTTAAACAAGCACCATAAAGGCGTCATAAAAGTATTTATCTCAAGAACCCAATAAGTCCATTTCATGATCGAGTCATCCAGACTGGTTTTGTGAATCAGCAGATTCCTTGAAAAGATCCCATTCAAAAGAACTATTAATATATCTAGGGCAGATGTCAAGATTTTAAGTGAACTTTTGAATGATTTTGGTCTGTTCATTGAACAAAGACTTTCAGAACACTTTAACAATATAGCACACAAGGTGTGTGAAGCACTTTAATGATACCGTTATGGGGCTTTTTAAGGATATTGTTTAAAAACTCACCTTTTGTAAAAGTCATACAGGTTTATAATTACATAAGGTAGAATAAGAGAGTACATTTTAAAGTGAACTGTTCCTTTTAATGAATAGTTCACCTTTAATTTACTCACCCTCATGCCATCCTAGGTGTATATGACTTTCTTCTTTCAGTCGAACACAATCAGAGTTATATAAATAATATCCTGGCTTTTCCCAGCTTTGTAATGGCATTGTCCTAGTTTTGAAGTTCCAAAAAGCACATCCATCCATCATAAAAGTAATCCATACGGATCATAAGCTTAGGAGAGAATTGATGAATGCGGAAGTGCAGAGTATAGAGAAGGGCAAAACAAAATGGCGGTCACGAATTAGTAGTCTAAAATGAGAGGATATGGATAGTTTTCTTACAAAAACCCATCGCTTCGCTTCAGAAGGCCTTTATTAACCCACTGGAGTCGGATGGATTTTGAACATTTGCTGGTGATTGACAAAACCAACAATTGTCCTTTGTTCCACAGGTCGCATTTGGCTAGACAATGTCCATTGCACAGGAAGAGAAAAATCTTTAGCCGAATGCCCCTCGAATGGCTTTGGGGTGTCGGACTGCAGGCACAGCGAGGATGTTGGGGTGATGTGCAGTCAGAAGCGCATCCCTGGCCACCGGTTCATCAGTACCACGAACAACAATGTTGAGGTACGTCAAATCACTCTGGGCTCATGGAACATTATCATGGTACGGTAGTTTATTAACCTAATTGATGTTGACGGTGCTGAGTCACTTGGATTTCTCTGAAATGCAGTGCAGATGTGAGTACAGAGCTAGTAAACCAAGCCTGTGGTAATTAGATTTGAAACAGACCAGATATGACTTTGAAATGCCTTTTTAGGATGACAATATGCAACAAAGACCACACTGTATCAACAAAACCTCACTGTTTCCCATCAGAAGAATCAAGAATCCTACACAGAATCTTCCTCAAAAGCATTATTTTAGTTGAATCTTCCTAAAAGCAAGGTTCTGCTTCCCCCACATTCCTTCATCATTTTATTTCTTGGATAAAGGGAAGTGAAGGCCTGCTACTGGTCACACATTCCTCTCCAAAGTTTGACGCTCTAGAATAGTTTTTTAGCATTCAATTCTCCTTTTATGACGTGCCGGCAGCTGTCCACACACACCCGTTTTCTTTGATGCAAAGGTCTGGGCCAAAATCATGTTATTTGTATATTTGCCATGTTACTGTGGCAACCACAGTAAGCAGGTTTAAAGATGGACCTTTGAGAGCGATCAAAGAGCCCATGGTGTGCTTTTCCATTTCCACAACCCTGAGGTTTAATGACATTACCACATTGTGCGTCTCTCCCCTGATCCTTCCTGTCCCCGAGCCTCTCCCCCACTCTTTCGATGCCTTCTTTGGGAATTGCTGACTAATGGAAGGAATGAAAGAAAAACAGCTGTCAGACTTGAATTCTTTAATTATGAGAAGCAAAAAGACTGCGTTGGTTAATAGTTTTCAATGAGGGACATTGTTGTTCTTGTCTGGCATGAAAAACTCCAGCCGTCAGGTAGGGAACCTTCTCATATTTCCGGCGTTCAGAAGTCGTCATAGTTGGGTAAACTTCTATAGTGGCAACGGAAACAAATATAAGTTTTGTATTCCCATTTTCTCCAATAGCAACGCCTTTCCAAAAGAGGGAAAAATATAGAGAGATCGATTACAGCAGTCAGAAGAGAGAATGTCAAATTTGTCTTCACTCCCTCAGCCATTGTATTAGAAAAATACAATAATACTAATACCGGCCCACATCTGGACCATGTGGAATCCAACCTTGGATTCCACATCCAAGGCTGGATCTGGGCCGACACTATGTTGCTGTCTGGGGTGTTAATCTGTTGTGTAATTTACTGCAAAGGTAATAAATAAAACACAAAGTGTGGCATTATAAATGTCAATAATTTTTTTTAGAATGAATATATATAAAACTTTGCGATGTTGAAAACTGTGGAATCGTGTTTGTGAAAAAGGTTCCACTGGTCACCTGAAATTTCTGTGATGTCACCAGTCAGGAGACAGTCTGTGAATGAATGAGAGAATTGGTAGGTGTTATCGTGACTTTTCCTGCGTCACATACCAAAAGTCTGAGACACAGGCAGTCTCTGTGAACCTTGTATGAGTGAATTCTCAAACACCAGCGCAGCAGGGTGAACTGAACTGAGACAGACGCCCAGATTCCTCAGGCTTCCTTTCACAGCCAATGTTTTCATAAGCAAGAGTCCATCTTTTTGTGTATTTTTTCTCATCAATATACAATTTGATGTCAGAAATGACGAAGAGTAGTCAAAACTTGCAGCCAAACAGTGCTAAATTCTTAGCGCGTCATGAGCAGTGGATTACGAGATCCTTCCACAAATATTATGCGTTGCTAGAACCGGAAAATTGCTAAATAAGGGTTTTTCTGTCATATACATACAAACAACACTGTTTGAAAGTCTGTTTGCGTGTTTTATTTACCTTTCCTGGTTGTCAGCACAGCTAGCCAGTGTGTGCTCCACCCAGCAAACATTACCTCTTAAAGACCTTGTTTAAAAATCTAGGAAGATGACAGATAGAGAGTTTTACTCCGATATTTACATCCAATATTCTGCTATGATCATATTAGCTTATTATTTACATGTAAGGAGACACTCCTTTACCCTGAAAACATGTAGTGGTTAGTTAGCATTAAACATGTAGGTTAGCGTTAAACTTGTAGTGGTTAGCGTTAAACATTAGCGTTAGCGTTATTTCAGAGTCCTGAGTGCAGTTCAGACAATATAGTTGACTAGCTGGGTTTAATGGCTTGTGAAACAGTTTAGAAAAGTCATTTAAAGACTGTTTAATTGGATGACCTCTAGCAAAAGCACAAAATACCATTAGATTTCAGCTGCGTTTAGATGCTCATAGATTTATATTTTTCCACAGAATCACATATTTTTCACATTCACATTTTTGTGTTAATGAAGGCATTGGCTGAAATACTTCTCTTAAGACAACCCCCCATAAAAGTCTAATAGCTTAGAAACATGCTAACAATCACTACTCGAGTGCAATCATTTCTTTTGGAACGATAAAATAAAATATGTAACTGTTAATATTGTTTTCTTTTTCACAGTTTTTCCACTTTATTATTGGCCTCTGAAACAGATTTTATACTTATAACTGACCACATGCCGCTGGACACTAATTTATTGTCTAAACTAATAAGAAAGACAAAAGACAGGCTCTCAGAACCCACAGCAGGGGTAAATGAATGAGTGAATGGTTTGTTTTGTATTCTTGTAAACATTCAGTGGAACAGAAGAACAGCTTATCGTAATCAAATGAATCGCCACCACACACAATCTGCCACAACACATGGAAACAATCAGGGGTCCACAGAATGCTCACCAAAAGTTCAGAGCATGAAACTGCTCGCTTGGTTTGAGTAAATGGATTTGTTGCAATTAATCAGCTAATGATTATATAATTTATTTACATGTTTGTCTATAGCGGATGTTTCCTACCAATACAAATTCACGTTCATGGCATATGCAGGACTAGCAGATGAAACCTCAGACAAAATGATTCAAAATCATTCAATATTAAGTAGTACCTACTTTATTTGTTGTGGACAATCAGCAGATGTTTAGCAGACTTCAGGATAGAACATTGTAAGGTCATGTTCATAATGTAAAAAGACAGGCCAGGACCTGAAGAAGATTTAATGCTTATAATGTATTGCATTCTTCTTGTCATGGTGATTGATTTAAAAATATATAGGCCTATATATTCACCTACAGACAAAGCATGCTCTTAAGTCAACAGACCAGTGTTGGTTTCAACCAGTTGTCTCAACAGAATGTACCTGTAGTGAATCTACATGCTAAATGTAGCCTGAAGAGGTCAAAGTTCAGGATTTTCCACCAGGCTAAGAGGTGTTGGCTTTCTCTCACATTCCATTTTCAAACAAGAGTAGGAAACTCAAGATTCTTCATGATTTCTAGACAATAAAAGCTGTGATATTCAAAACCAGGAAACGTACTCGGTTACTAACGTAACCTCGGTTCTCTCTAGAGAGGGAACGAGTACTGCGTAATATCTTACGCTACGGGGAAAACTCTTTTCCACGAGATATTGAAGCCAAAAATTATCCTTAATTTTTTATTAATGTAAAACGCTTTGCAGCAGCAAGCAGACCTAGGCGAGACAGCTCGCGCGCCTATTGGCTGCTCTGCGGCAATAGCAGCAGCCTATCGAGAGAGGCTCTGCGTGACGTCACGACGAATGGGGGCCTTTCGCGCCCATATCGTCACGTCCCGCCAGAAAGGGCGTGGTCTTGCCCTATATCTATGCTCGATAGCTGCTCTTACGTTGGTTTTCATCGCCGAAGCGAACCAGAGCGTATTCCAAGCACGGCAAGATACGCAGTACTCGTTCCCTCTCTAGAGAGAACCGAGGTTACGTTAGTAACCGAGTACGTTCTCTTACGAGAGTATCTCTCGTACTGCGTAATATCTTACGCTATGGGGAACACAATGCAACACGCCGTGCTGGTAGGGATCCAACACCAAAGTCCCAGGGGCCGAAGCCCGGGGCGCATATAGTGCATAATCACCATAAACTCACAGAGAGTGAGGGAAGAGAGGCTAGAAGCATCATTCCCTGTAAATAGCATCCGAAAGGAGCTAATCATGTGACAAATAGACCATACCGTCAGGGTGAACATTCAGCCTGAACTGGGTGGCCACAAGTGTGTCAACATTTTAATGAGCTGCTGTACCGGTCAGTGAGCAATACGCAGGTCAAACTCAGTATCCGAGCCGCACAGCGGGCAGATAGCACTGAATTTTATACCGCCAAAAGCTTAGCTTGTAAGGCGGGAACCTCCAGGTTATAGTATTTTATAAATGTAGACGGCGAGGCCCAGCCCGCGGCCATACAAATATCTTGCAGGGTAACCCCGCTAGACCATGCCCACGAGGAGGCCATGCCTCTTGTGGAGTGCGCTCTAACACCCAAAGGGCACTGTAGGCCCTTAGAAGTGTAAGCCAGCGCTATGGCACCAACTATCCATCTGGATAGGCTCTGTTTCGAAGCGGCAAGTCCCTTAGCACGGCCGCCAAACGAAACGAAAAGCTGCTCAGTCTGTCTGAAACCAGACGAGCGGGACACATAAGCCCTTAGTGCCCTGACAGGGCAAAGGAGACTCGCGTCCTTCTCCTCATTGAGAACCGGAAGGGCAGACAGGGAAATCACCTGGGCCCTGAACGGTATGTTGAGGGATTTCGGCACGTAGCCGTGCTTCGGTTTGAGTATGACCTTTGAGTCATTAGGTCCAAACTCCATGCATGACGCGCTTACTGAGAGCGCTTGCAAGTCCCCTACGCGCTTCACTGAAGCGAGAGCCATAAGAAACGCTGTCTTGAAAGACAAGTGTTTCATGTCTGACGACTGGATTGGCTCGAATGGGGCACCTTTCATGGCCTCCAAGACCGTGGAAAGGTCCCATGTCGGGACTGAAGGGGGCCTGGGAGGGTTTAGCCTCCGAGCTCCTCTAAGGAAACGCACGACTAAGTCGCTCTTTCCTAGTGACTGGCCAGACACCGGTTTTGCAAACGTTGCTATGGCCGCCACGTATACTTTGAGCGTGGAAGGGGACCTGCCCTTATCCAGTAGCTCCTGAAGGAAGGAAAGCACTTCCGTAACCCCGCAGTCTACAGGTGAAAAGCCCTGCGCTTGACACCAAGCAGAGAACACAGACCACTTCGAGGAGTAGAGCCGTCTGGTAGACGGGGCTCTAGCCTGCGCGATCGTGTTTAACACTCCCTCTGGGAGGTCAGCGGGTACCCGTTGATGGCCCATGCGTGCAGGGACCACAAATCCGGGCGAGGATGCCAAATCGAGCCTTCCGCCTGAGAGAGGAGGTCTCTCCTCAACGGTAAAGGCCATGGGGCAGCGCCGGTCAGCTGCATCAGGACAGGGAACCACGACTGGTTTGTCCAGAGCGGAGCTATGAGTAGCACTGGGCATCCCTCCCTCCTGATTCGCTCCAACACCTGAGGCAGGAGTGAGACAGGGGGAAAAGCATATAGGGGGCGGCGGGGCCAAACATGGGCTTTTCGAGAAGAATCTCGGGCAGTGAGCGTTTTCTTGGGACGCGAACAGGTCCACCTGCGCTTTGCCAAACGTTTCCCACAGCAGCTGGATCGTCTGCGGGTGCAGAGACCATTCTCCTGCTGGGACGTTGTTTCTGGACAGCCTGTCTGGCCCCACATTTAGGTGACCAGGCACATGCGCCGCTCTCAGCGAGAGCAGGTTGTGCTGAGCCCAGACCAGGAGGCGTTCCGTCAGCCTGTAAAGGTTTCGGGACCTGACGCCGCCCTGGCGATTTATGTACGCCACCACTGACATGTTGTCCGACCGGACCAATACGTGGTGGCCTATTATCTGGGGACAGAAGCGCCTTAGCGCTTTGTCGACTGCTATTAATTCCAAGCAGTTTATGTGAAGGAGCTTCTCCCGCACTGACCATAGGCCAGCTAGCGGTCTGCCCTCGAGCAGCGCTCCCCACCCCGAAGTGGAGGCGTCCGTAGACACCACCTTCACACTCGAGGGGATCCCCAGATTCACACCTGACTGATACCAGTCGGTTGCTTTCCATGGTTTCAGAGCCGAAATGCACTGAAGGTCGACCCTGAGGCGAAACAGACCTGCGGTCCACGCCCTGGGGGGAACTCGTGCTTTTAGCCATAGCTGCAGTGGGCGCATGCGGAGCAGGCCCAACTGGAGTACAGAGGCTGCTGAGGCCATGAGACCCAGCATTTTCTGAAACCTTCTGAGCGGGACTATAGAGCCGTGGCGGAAGGATTTCGCGACGTGCTGAATATTCAATCCGCGCTCTGGTGACAGGCGTGCCGTCATGGATAGCAAGTCCAACACTGTTCCCAGAAAGGAAATCCTCCGACTGGGGAGCAGTGAGCTTTTCGCCCAATTGACTGTAAGGCCCAGCTCCTCGAGGTGCTCGAGTAATGCGGCCCTGTGTTCTAAGAGCTCCGTTCGTGAACGAGCTAGAATCAGCCAATCGTCCAAGTAGTTCAAAACTCGCATGCCCCGAAGTCTCAGGGGGCGAGGGCCGCGTCCAAGCACTTCGTGAACGTACGGGGTGCTAGGGACAGGCCGAACGGCAGGACTGTGTATTGATATGCCTGGCCCTCGAAGGCGAATCTCAAGAATCGCCTGTGATGGGACGCTATTTGTATTTGGAAATACGCGTCTTTCAGATCTATTGACATGAACCAGTCTCCTTGGCGCACTTGCGCGAGGATTTTCCTGGTCGTAAGCATTCTGAACTGGCGCTTCACGAGCGCTCTGTTCAGCAGCCTCAGATCTAGAATGGGTCTGAACCCACCATCTTTCTTCGGTACCAGAAAATATCTGCTGTATAAGCCCCCTTCGCTCTGAGCCTGAGATAAAGGTTCTATAGCCCCTTTCCTCAGTAGTTTCGCTATCTCGGCTCGAAGTAGATGAGATACTTCGCTTTTCACCGTAGTTTCGACGCGCGCCGTGTAACGGCGAGGGCGTCGAGCGAATTGTAGCGAATAGCCTCTCTTTATAGTGTTCAGCACCCACTCTGATACCCCGGGAAGCCTTGACCACGCATCCGCGCGAATAGCTAGGGGTAGAATGAAATCTGGGCTCTGGCCGCGGGAAAGCGGCGGCACAAGAGTCCGTGTGTGCTGGGAACACAGCGCCGTGTTTACAGCGTTCGAGGCGGGGGGCGCGCTGATCACAGCGGGCAGCCTGGCCGCGCTCAGCTCCTCTAAGGCGGGTGGCGCCGAGAGAGTGAGCGGGGCGAATCCCGTGGGATTCGGCGTGTCTGTGAGGAAATGTGGGCGCGGGACCGCGGGCACATTTGCTGCACTGAAAACACTGTCGTTTAGGGCCGACTGAATGTGTGTTGGTTTCGTTTTTACAGAAACCGAGGGACACGCAGCGTGAAGTGTAAGCGGGCATAGGGATATGGGCGCGTTCACTACATTGTTTGCACAATCGACCGGAGTCGATTTTATTTGTGCGAGCCCTGCACCGTGGCGGGCTGTGTCTGGGTGTGGGAATGGGCACTGGGACGTGGGCATTCTTACAACACTCATAACACCATCGGCCGAGGCCGGAACACCAGAAAATACACTCTTTATTGGATTTATCTGGGTAGCCGTAAAAACAGCTTTTGTGTGCAGGCAAGCGGGCTGAGACACCGGCTGCTTCACTGCAAAATACACTGGGACAGTCACAACGCATGGGACTGAACGAGCGAGAAGTTTTGGTGGAAATCCGGCCGCAGCGGGATCTGAACACCGTCGTTTTCCTAGGGCGGCTAGGAAGACTTTGAGGCCTCGGGCTTGATCTCAATCCTCGGCCGGGGCCCGCGGTGAGGGGGGCGGCGTCCGGCGGAGCGAGACCGCGGTCTCTGATCCCGGGCCTGGCGGCGCTGTGAGGCGGCGGCGGCGGCGGGCGGTGCAGGCTGGGGCTGAGAGCTGTGAG
This sequence comes from Chrosomus eos, assembly GCA_036326025.1. Lineage (NCBI taxonomy): Eukaryota > Metazoa > Chordata > Actinopteri > Cypriniformes > Leuciscidae > Chrosomus > Chrosomus eos. The sequence goes on along the minus strand of CM070841.1, from coordinate 11,893,903 downwards.
CAGGCGGCTTGGTGCGGCCTGTAGCGGAGCTCGAGCGCTTCGGCAGGAAGTGCTTCATAGCCTGAGAAGTCTTCTGCACCTCAACAAACCTGTCCGCGAAGTCTTTGACGGCCGTTCCGAAAAGGCCCTCCGGGGAAATGGGCGCGTCGAGGAACACAGAGCGCTCGGCTTCCGTCATCTCTGACAGCGTCAACCATAAGTGTCTCTCGGCAACGGCGAGAGAGGCCATGTTCCGCCCCATGGCTTGTGCAGCGGCTTTAGAAGCGCGTAGAGCGAGGTCCGTAGCGCTCCTCAGGTCCGCCACACAGATAGCGCCGGGTCCCTCCTCGTCCAGTTTGAGGAGGAGGTCTGCCTGGTAGATCTGCAGAATAGACATCGTGTGCAGCGCTGAGACTGCCTGCCCGGCTGCGGTGTAAGTGCGTCCGTGCAGCGATGATGTCACTCGACAGGCCTTGGACGGGAGCGTCGTCTGAACACGCCGTCCAGCGGAGGGCGGGCAGAGATGCGACGCGACAGCCGTCTCCACCGGAGGAATGGCGAGGTAACCTCTACTTCCCGCACCGTCGACAGCGGAGAATGCCGCGGAGGTAGAGGTACGCATCCTGGCGGAAAAGGGGGCCTTCCACGACTTTGCAACCTCCTCGTGAAGTTCCGGGAGGAAGGGCGCGGGCCTAGATTTTGACGGAGTCTCGTCTTTCCCGAGAAAGCGCCCGTCTAATCTGTTGCGCGGCGGCAGCGTGGGTGCCTCCCAATCGAGGCCGATGCTTTCCACGGCCTTGGTGAGCAGACGCATCAGCTCAGTCTCAATGCCGGCTCTCTTCCCAGAGGGTTGGCGGGAAACGTTAGCGTTAGCGTAAAGTGCTACAGACCATATAGTACTATAATTAAAAACTCAAAATCAATAATAAGTTTAAAGGGGGGTCCCTATAAAATACGTTTAGTTGAAAGCTTTTTTAAAAAGATACGTTTTTAGGTTTTGTTTAAAAACATCAGTAGTCTGTGGGGCCCTCAGGTGATGAGGCATTCCACAGCCTCGGGCCAACCGATGAAAATGCCCTATCACCCATGCTACAGAGCTTGGTTCTGGGGACATAAAGGGTGTTTGTGTTTGCAGACCGGAGAGTGCGTGAGGAGCTCTGGTGTTGGAGGAGTTCCTGTAGGTAAAGGGGGGCATGTCCATGAATGCACTGGTGGGTGAGGAGGGAGACCTTATATTCAATTCTGAGCGGGACAGGGAGCCAGTGAAGAGATTTTAGGATGGGCGTAATGTGATCATGCTTGAGCACCCTCATCAGGATCCTGGCAGCACTGTTCTGGATGTATTGTAGTCTCTGGATGCTTTTGCCAGAGATCCCGATGAGGAGTGCATTACAATAGTCCAGCCTGGAGGACACAAAGGCATGGACGAGCTTCTCTGCATCTGCCAGGTTAAGTGTTGGACGGAGTTTGGCAATGTTCTTGAGATGATAGAATGATGTCTTACAGAGGTGTTTGATGTGGGTGTCAAAGGTGAGTTGAGAGTCCATTTTAACACCCAAATTGGTGACAGATGTGGAAAGGGCGATGCTTTGGCCCGAAAAAGTGATACTGCTGATGGTGGAAAAGCGGAGCTGATGTGGTGTGCCAATTAAGATGGCTTCCGTTTTGGAACTATTTAGCTGTAGGAAATTGAGCTTCATCCATGCCTCTATCTCCTCGAGGCAGGTGTTCAGTGTGGATGCTGGCAAGGGAGCCAAAGAAGTGGGGGTTGTCCTGAGATACAGCTGTGTGTCATCAGCATAACAGTGGAATGATATACCATGTCTGCTAATGACTTTGCCAAGAGGCAGCATGTAAATGGAGAAGAGTGTGGGGCCCAGCACAGAGCCCTGAGGGACACCGCAGGTGACATTATGAGTGTGTGATTTGGCTTTTTCCAGGGCGACATGCTCAGTTCTGCCGTTCAGGTATGAATTAAACCAGTTGTGAACATTTCCTGAGAGTCCAATTGTGTATTGCAGGCGGTGGAGGAGGATGTTATGGTCTACTGTATCAAAAGCAGCTGTTATGTCTAGTAGGACGAGTAGAGAGGGAGAACCAGTATCAGCTGCCATCAAGAGGTCATTGGTGATCCTGACCAAGGCTGTTTCTGTGCTATGGCCAGGGCGGAAACCAGACTGAAACTTTTCAAACAAGTTATTGTCTTTAAGATGAACATGGAGTTGAGCTGCAACTGTTTTTTCCAGAACCTTTGATAGGAATGGAAGATTGGAAATGGGCCTGTAGTTGGAGAGAACTTCTGGATCCAGAGTGGTTTTTTTCAGTAGAGGTCTGATGACAGCAGTCTTTAATGTTGCTGGGATATGACCAACCAGGAGGGAGTGGTTTTTGATCTTTGTGATAAGTGGAGATGAACTTTACACAGTTTTTTAATTGAACTGAACCAACAACACTGAATTGGCTTGAGTTGAATCATTATACAATTGTCTATTTAAGCTATTTACAACAGAATTAGAATTTGTCTTATATTTGATGAAGTTTGCATCACTGATTATTGTATAAAGCACTATATAAATAAAGGTGACTTGACCTGACAATGGTAAGATGGGCGATTTTTGGAAAAAGTTATTATTTTGGCAATTCCATTTAGTGCCACTAGTGGCAAAGAAAATAGTCAAGAACGAGTCCAAATGCTCCTGAGTCCATGACAAGACCAAGACCATAAAAATATGGTTTTGGACTTGGAATTGATATTTCATGTCTTTTTATTTTATTTTTAATGTATTTATTTGGTAAGTAGCAGTGTTGTAGTACTCAAGATAGAAAGGGGAAAAAACAACCAGTTAAGTGATTGGTTTTCAGAGACAATGGTCAAATATACGTTTATGGGTCATACAAAAGTTTAAACAAAAATATTTGCCCACAGAATATTGTCCAGTCAGAATCATGTACTCTATATAGTGACAAGATGTCTTGATGCATTGACTTTTAAGAACATTTAGTCGTATTGCTGCCTTTAGTTTTTAATGTAAAGGCTCATGCATTCTTCCTAAAACTCTTGTTGTCCCAGAACCCAATACTTGTTCTGACCAGTGTCTTTGTCCACAAATGGTTTAGAATTTCTCCTGTTTTTTTTGTGAAAAACCACCCTCGTGGGAAGGCTGAACGAAGGTTGAACGTAAATATGCCCAGAGATGCTCTGTGAAATGAGTTTAGGGATCACGTCAAAATGGAGCGTTTCCTTGGAACCGACGTGTTCATGGGACCCCTTTGACCCTTTACTGCTCCCAAGAGTTCACCATTAGTTCGTTCATACTTTGTTTCTTGTCCACCCTCTCTTTTCTTTCATGCACAGAGCCGTAAGTGTGTCCTGACACAAAAATGACCCTGAAGACAAAAGACTGTCTAAAAAGGGCATTCCTCCCAGACAGTTGTAGACAGCCTGGCTTTGGAGTGGTGGTGTGAATATGCGTTATGTGTTTGAGAGCATCACTGATGACACACTGAGCTGTAGAAACTTCCTGCTTTTTGGCGGGTGGGAATGATTGTGTGTGCATATGCTTGTCTTTTAACAGGAGAGAAAATCCAGATGTGTTTCATGTATCCCCTTTCCCTGGAATTACTTCAGCAAAAAGCAATATATCAGCTGAATCCATCCATCCCTCACATTCCCCCCCCTATATCCTTTTACTTCCTCAAAATGTGCCTAAAATTCCTCTGTTCCCTTAAACGTTCTCCATCAACAAGCGTTTTCACTCCAAGTCCCTGGAACCGGCACGTGGAGGACCAACGTGAAACACGAGGCAGGAAGTGAATTAGAGAGGAGATTTTGCCTTTACGTCTGCACCAGACACTGTCACCTCTCCCCGAGAAGCCCTGCGGAGGAACATTAATGGCATGTAAATATTTTGATATCTGGATTCCATGAATGTAAAAAGAAGGTGGTTCTGTCCCAGCTGGCACCTCAGCAACTGAGGAATGTCTGGACGACGAGGGCTTCCTCCCCCTCATTTAGTCTTGCTGCTACCGTTTCCATCGCTTACATATGCTCTTAAACTCAGTCAGAAGTGGGAATGGTTTCTCACTTATATGAATGACTGTAAGTGCGTATGTCTCAGACATACCGCTGTATATGAGCTGACAGACAGCATTTACAATCTCAAAGACCTCTTTGTCGGGTCTTATTACTACCAAAAAGCCACATGCCACGAAGGAAAGGTGACGTGATTTAATGAAATCTGTTGGGTCGTACACTTACTTTTAGATTATTAGCAGTGGTTTAGTCACTTCACAGTGATTAATCACTGTTGCATAAGCACTGTAGATTGGGGCTTGCTTCCCAAAGGAATGTACATATTGACAAAAACGTATACCTGTTTTGTTGCATATAAAAGCACATGTCAAATGTGAGAATGTAGATATCAGTAATGAGTCATGTTATTTGTGCATCTAATGAACATCTTTAAAAGGGGGTTGAACATTCGATAATCTGTTATCTGGAGTAGTTTGCTTAATTTCATTTATTTTAAAGTGACTTACAGTACAATTTAGGTTCACATTTCATCACCATCTGTGTTCACTGGGAATTGAACCCACAACCTTGCCATTGCTAGGGCTTTTTTCTATTTTCTAATTGAGCTACAGGCAAACTAAAAGACATTTCATGTAAATTCACAGTGTTTTACGGTTAAGGTCAAAGGTGGCAGTTTTCCTTTGAAACCTTAGATTTGAAGCCTTGATGGTTCCTGTCAAACTTGTCATCCTATCAGTCAGGGAGATTATAACATTGCCTTCATTGTTAGTCACTGCATGTCGGTCTTGGACCAGACATTCTTCAAGCTTCACAAGGCGCAAACCGTCGGTTCAAATGTTATGTACAGAGAACATTCCCTGTTGGCCTGATATTAGCGAAGGATTGTATATATATATATATATAGATTTATAAACATTCCAACTGTATTTTTTTTATCAGTAAGTTGAAAAAACCCAAATGTACCTGTCCTATCATCGTAGATCAACCTCTGAAATTTGACAAAGCCTGAGATTGATTAAGCAGGGCGTCTCTTTGGTGTAAAAATGTGCTGTGGAAGGGTCTGGTTTATTTAGGCGGAGGTCACGCTATCGGGCAACAGGCGTGGACTATTCCTCACATATGGCTGGATGACCCCGTCCCACACCCCTTCAACAGTCAGCTCTTTAGTTTCCTCCAGACTTCCAGTGCTTAAGAAAACAGGGATGTGTCTGACTTGAGAGCCCACTTTAACTCAACCCATTGGTCTGGCCTTTATATAGTAATATTTACATTTAACTCAGTTCTGCTCACTCTGCGTCTAGAGCATTTAGGTCCATGCGAGGCCACCACATTCCTTTGGTTTTATCCCGCTGGCCAACTCTCTCTCTCTCTTTTCTTTCATGCACACATGCACATCAACACAAGCCTCAGTCTTCATCTTATATTTACCGTGGTCAGTTAAAACATCCTGTAACCACCTCCTTGTTAATAGTACAACATTACTGGTGGTTTTACACATTTAAAACATTCCTTTTGGTTGATATCACGGCAAACAGCCCTTGTGAGAACACGTGAGCTAGCAACAACACTGTAAAAAGGTGATCAGTTGACTTAAGTAAATAAACTTCATGTGTAATTGAAAGGATTAAGTTATGTGGAATTGTCAAGTTCACATAATTAAATTCTTTCAATTACACATTATTTACATAATAATTTTAAGGCAATGGGTTTCCTCACTTTTTGTAGGTAAGTCATCTGATCACAGTGAAGGATGCTTTTGAATTATTTTTTCTCCAAGCTATAACATTCCTTTAAATTAATGGATTGGATGACAGATTAATGTGTCACTGTAAAAAAAAATTCATGAAGGTCGAACACAACCCCTCGAAATATAGGCTGAACACCACAAGATTAAAGTAACATTAAGTAGTCTTTCAACCTTCATAATATATTTCCAAGACCCTTGTGATAGTACATCGACTTAAAATAAGTTAAATGACACGTCTGCCATAGCCTGACGGGGTCTGTATCGCTTTTACTGGCACTATGTAACTTCGGGTTTCGGGTAGGAACCTGTGCACAAAAAAGAACTACAAAACTCGACTGCTTTACGTCAAGCGCTACAATAGTCATTATTTCGTTTTTCTTCGTTTCTGATGTCGCAATACATCATCCTTTCATGAAATCATGTAACATACTCGACCTTGTTTGTGGACATCGTTCATTCTAAAGCCGGTGCTGGATAAACAGCGAGTGTGCGTGCGACGGTAGGCTAGATTATTTACGACAGCGGTAATGGACAATTTCGTTTCCAACCAGTAGGGCGACCGAAGAGGAAAATTTACTTGGTGTTACTTTAAGAATGTTTTGAGGGCATTTCTGAAGTGACATTGAACTGATGTTTTAGGTCAAATTCCAACTTTGACCTTGTTTCAGGAACCATATCTGATCAGCCTTGTCAAATGTGAGTCATGATTCCACCATGCAGGAGTGGAAGACACTCTTAAACAGTGACTAAAACATCTCCAAAACTTTCCCCAAGTGATTTACTGCTACTTGAGGAAGTGACCTGAATAACTATTTCATATTGGCCATTCTGGGAATATTGTGTGAATTCTGCTAATGAACAATAAAGTTTTCTTTTGTTTCTTCCTCTTCAGACTCTTGAAGAACGGGTGGAAGAAATCCGTATAAGACCCATATCGTCTCACCTCAAGCGCATCCCAGTCACAGAAGGCTATGTGGAACTGAAAGAAGGGGGGAAATGGAGGCAGATCTGCGATGAGAAGTGGACCCCCTTTAACAGCCGAGTCGTCTGTGGAATGTACGGATTCCCCGGAGAGAAGAACTACAACAACAAAGTCTATAAGTAAGGATAAGTCCCCTCTGTTTTTGCTTTGTGTGAAAAACGGGTATGAGCCAAACATGAATTAGAGGACATAATGAGAATTACTTTTAATCTCCCTGTGAAAAAAGATGAAAAGATTATTATGATACAATGAAAAATGAAGAAAAAAACAGACAAGAAAGAAAGCATACACACAATGACAAAAACATTGCATGGAGAATTTAAGCTTTCCCCTAAAGTAACATTAACTTTGTTAAGTTTAAAGTTACCATGCAAACATGCGGCAAGAGTTATTTCGTCCTCGGATGTGTGTGAACGCCTCCCGAAGTGAATCATGGCCAGATTGTTTCCCAACATAATTCTTGGCTGTTTCCCATCTAGCAGAGAACATTGTGTTTCCTCTGTAACTCTGTGAAGAACATTTAACTGTAAAACTGCCTAAATTATAGTTTTGGTACCACATCTGTACACTAAAATACACTATTACATAAAAGTTTATAGCTAATGTCCTTATTTTTGTATACGTTTCCAAAAATGGAGCATTCCAGGAAATAAGCGTGTTCTGAAAATGTTTTCATGGGTTTATTTCTAAACTAAGCCATATACTAAAGAAAGTAATGGAAGGTGATATTTAAAGGTGAGGTATGTCTATGTTTGTTTGTTTTGGAATATTTCATAAAGATGCTGTGGTTAAGCCACTGGCAATGTGACCTTACTTTTCCTCAGTGGCAGTCCACGTATTTTAAGTAGGCCTATAATGTTATTCATGCCGCTGAGATACCTATTTCGCAATGAATAGGACACCCTATGGACATCATAAATTGCATTGCCTACATCAGTCAACGTATAGAACCAAAAAGAATATTGACACTTCAAAAAAACAAAAGATTCTCACAAATTAAGCACTCTTGTGTTGAACCCAGAACATGCTGTACTCATGAAATTAATATGTAATGGTTTCCTAATCTGGAGGAAAGGAAACCTGCAGGCTTCACAGCTTGTTTGAGTCTTATTTTCTTGGGTTAGCACAACAATACTACTACAGGCAATGTCTGATCACTATAATAATCATAACAGATGTTCCTCTGAATCATTGTTGTGATATCCTCCTAAAAAAGAATGAATTAATGATTATTTTATAGCACTAGTGAGGTTTCTCTGTGGCTCTGTTTTATAGATCACTGTCCATGCGTAAAAGAAAGAACTACTGGGGTTTCTCAGTGAACTGCACAGGAAATGAGGCCCACCTGTCCAGCTGTAAACTGGGCAAACCCCTGGAGCCCAAGAGGAATGGCACTTGTGGACGTGGCCTGCCTGTGGTGGTCAGCTGTGTGCCTGGAAGGGCTTTTGCCCCCTCATCCTCCACTGGCTTCCGCAAGGCCTATAGACCAGAGGTTGGTAGTGAAAAATGCATTAGCAGCCTTATGATTTGAGAGGTTGTTGCTATTAGCACTGATTGGCACCAAAATAAGAAGTGACACTGGAAATATAGAGAATCTCCTACAAATCCACAGTGTCATCAGCAATGGAAAAGTCATTTCTGTTTGTCTTTCATAAGGCGTTTTGGTTAGCATTGGGCTCACTAACTACTTGGTAATAAAAAAACATTATACATTACAACTTTTAAAATGTATCATTTTGTGATCTCATTTTTTGAGTGGCTGTACCCACTAGCACTGCTTTGCAACAAAGTAAGGAGTTATGCTGGAATAAAAATAGCTATAACTGTCATCATTAATAAGATCATGATTTTTTTCATAAGGTGTTCTGGTAGCATTGGGCTCACCGACTACTTGTTTGTACTAATAACCAAAATATTAAACTACTTTATAGTAGGCCTACTGTATATTACAGCCTTAGGGTTTGTATAACATATCCAACTGGAAAATAGTTATTCAATATCTATGTTTCCATCTACCTATTTTTATTCGCATTTAACTCAGATCTGCTCACTCTGCGTCTGGAGCATTTAGGTCCATGTGATGCTGCTGGCCAACTTTCTCTCTCTTTTCTTTCATGCACATCAACACATGCCAATATTAAATTAGAAGCCTCAGTCTTCGTCTTATGTTTACTGTGGTCAGTTGAAACATATCAATTGAGTCGGATCCTTTATCTAATAAAAAAACGTGCGCATAAACTACGATGGAAATACATTTACCTAATAAATTCCTCAATGCGCATCAAAAAAGTCATGTGACTGCTCGATAGGACATCATAATTTTGTTCTCTTCGTCTCACTGCATGGAAACGGTACTTCATTCGCAAATGCTTTATGCGATATTCTGATTTAGTGCATAAGTTAAATTCACAACTTTAGATGGAAACAGCTATTGGGATGAAGAACATTCAGAGCGTAAAGTTAGCAGCCTCAGGATTGTGGTGGCAGCTATAGCACTGTTTAGCAGTAAAGTAAGGAGTAACGCTGGAATAAAAATAGCTTTCCTAAGAATCGACACAGTCATCAGCAATGACATCATGAAGAAAAATTCACTTTGGACTGTTTTCCATCAGCTGTTTCCCTGTAGCATTGTGTTCACAGACTTTTAGTTTGTACTTTTGCGAACATGCAAATTGAATTAATTTTCCACTTTTTCCTTCTGTCTGTCTGTAGATGGTTGTATGTTGAACTCTAGGGTTACACTCCCTCAGAGATGATTTGTGGTTGTGGAATGTTTGGCGAGTCTGTTTTTTCTCATCTATCGGCCTCTTGCTCACATTTCTGGAAAGAATCGCTTCTTCTTGCAATATTTTCCTGTGGATTATCATGTTCATTTAGCCTGGATGTCATAGAGACATTTGAAAAGTCATGTAGTACATTAAAATCACGTTTCCTTTTGAATTAAAAGGAAATTACATAACATTCAAGCATGGCACCAGAGAGCTGTTTATACTGGGGATGGGAAAAAATTCAGGCTGAATCACCTGCATCAGATCCGTAGACGGAGAGGGCTAGACTGAACAAACACTGGTCACTGAGGTTGTGTGGATTGATCACCCGTCTAATTTACTCCCTGTCTGATTTCCCAGCAACCACTGGTTCGTCTGCGGGGAGGTGCGAATATCGGTGAAGGGCGTGTGGAGGTGCTGAAGAATGGTATTTGGGGAACGGTCTGTGATGATAACTGGGACCTGAGGGCCGCTACCATCGTGTGTCGAGAGCTGGGCTTCGGGAGCGCAAAAGAGGCTCTCACTGGAGCGAAGTTAGGGCAAGGTTAGTATGTCTTCTTTTGCATAATACATTATATCAGTGGTTCTAAAATGGTGGATCACGAGGAGGATTGGGAGTCGATCCTGAAACAACCAGATTTTAGATTCCGAAGCATTTAGAATCAAGAGTCGACTCCATTACCTTGATTTCCAAACTACTACATGTCCCAGGAGAGCCTTAAGAACTAGTAGAGGGAATTTTTATTCATTCCATTGTCTCGATTGATTCAGTTCACCAAAATGACTCAGATTTGTTCACTGATTCATTTGGTGATTACACCCTTACACTAATAGGTGGTGATGAGTGAGTATCTTTTTGAGTATTATGAGTGATTCATTCACTCACTCAACAGATTCATTCAAAACCTGATTCGTTCAAATTTAAAATACAGAATGTATTCTTGGAATCTGCAAAAATTCGGAAAATCCGGATATAAATATAATGCATATATAATATAATGCATGCATAGCTTATATTTCACAACAGGCTCTTGGAAATCTCTAATATCAAAATTTTGGAAAGAAAATAATGATGTAAACCCATTAAGCAGGAAGCAACTATCAGTCAGTCACACATTGTTATTTTCAAAACAACAGCAATACGGCAGTCTCTGGCATTTACCAGAAATTCATGGATCACCGCCCTTTACTAAAGTGTCTTTGATCAGACGCATGAGAGGCAGATGTGAATATTTTTTGGCCAGGAGAACATCTGTTCTCCAACTGCATGTGCAGATAGCTGCCAATGTTTGTATAGGTCTTAGTTGATTTTAAAATCCATTTTCAGTGAATTTGCTGAGAGATAACGTGAAATATTTACATGATGCGAGCTTGTTCACTATTATTCATATGCATATGCAAACACTGTAATTAAAGGGTTAGGTCAGCCATAAATGTCGTTCTAAACCCGTAAGACCTTGATTCGTCTTCGGAAGCGCTGCAGTGTGTTTACAATGTGAACAGCGTCAGAGACTTGAAACTTGGAAACATCCAACAGGGTCAATATTTAGTGATGTATGGCAAAAATAACATTGAGAACAGAATTCCGAGATGAGAACAATGCATTATTTGTCTTTGTCAGAGAGAGTTGTTTCAGGATTTATTGAATAATGCAGCCTACAAATTGTCAATCTTCAAATTTACTTTAGCCTTCAACTATGAAAACTACTTTAAAAAGGGTTCCCAAACTGTTTTGATTCTCGTTAAAATACCTACCTCTCGATCAAAAGTCTTTTTTGTGTTATTTTAAGGCTGCATTTAGTCATGTTTTCAGAAATTGACAGTGAAGTCAACAACTCTTTGCTTATTCTAGTCTAAACAAATACAAAACTTCTGCAGTTCTCCCAAAACATCCTCTTAAAATCCATTTATGGACAGTTATTACTGTCATCAGATGTGGTCAGCAGAGAACATCGGATAAACAAAATTGTTTGCTTCATCCAATGGAAAAAAAACATGTTTCATGTGACTCCAATGAGTGGCATTTGGGTGATACTTTTCAAGCTCCAAAAGGTGGTTTTGAGCAAGTAAATTCACCCTAGGTTATTCCAAGAATTGATTTGCATGAGTGCTATAAATTTGTGTATTAAATATTCAATATATGTGTATCTGCTTGATTGTGATTGGTCAGTAATTGCACCAATTGGTGGTCAAGTCTCAAGTCTAAAAAATAAATAAAAATGCTTTTTCTTATCTGTTCTCATAGACTTTTTTTAGCTGAAACTTTATAAAAAAAATCCTTTTGCTTTTAACATATAGTATAAAAAATATCCTGTAGGTTTCAGAACTCAAAACTTCCTTGTTGGTCCAAAAACGTCTCAGGTTACTATTGTAACCATAGTTCCCTGAGAACAGGGAACGAGACGATGCGTCGAAACGCTGCGGGAACGCCTTCTGCGTGAATGCGTCTGAAGCATCTATGCCAACTAGTCCAATGGAAAAAGGGAATGAGCGTCACGGGCGGGTGACGTCATGACCAGGAAAGGATAAGAGCACTTCCGCTGCTCGCCGGCATTAGCTTCGACAGTGCCGAAGCAAGCCGATCGCAGGGACGCCAGAAGTATGGCAGGGGGACGCATCGTCTCGTTCCCTGTTCTCAGGGAACTATGGTTACAATAGTAACCTGAGACGTTCCCTTATCGAAAAGGGAACTTCGAGATGCGTCGAAACGCTGCGGGAACGAGAATACCCAATGCGCCATAATTCAAGTACCTGAGTGTCAGACTGTTCAGCTAAGCACTAAGCACCTGAGAACCTGGGGCAGCATCCAGGTCCAGGCTGTAAAACCTCACGAATGTGAGCGGAGAGGACCAGCCCGCTGCATCACAAACGTCATGGAGAGAAACCCCATGCAGCAAGGCTTTAGAAGCCGCCATACTCCTGGTAGAATGAGCTCGGACCACCAAAGGACAAGGCTGGCCCGAGTACTCATAAGCAAGTGAAATAGCCTCGACTATCCACTTACTGACTGACTGTTTTGAAGCAGGAAGACCTTTTTTAGGTGATCCAAAGCAAATAAATAGTTGATCGGACTTCCTGATTGAGGATGTCCGATGTACATTTGTGTCCAATGCTCGCACTGGACACAACAAGTGCAGTCTTTCCTGGTCCGCAGTTGCAAACAGAGGAGGACAGAAAGCCTGCAGCACGATAGGCCTCGGAGTCAAGGTCGGCACCTTAGGGACGTATCCCTGTTTTGGATAAAGGAACGCCTTGACCATCCCCGGTGCAAATTCAAGGCAGGTGGGGGAGACCGAAAGAGCCTGAAGGTCACCAACTCTCTTGAGGGACGAAATAGCTAGGAGAAAGATGGTCTTAAGAGTAAGGAACTTCTCTGAGACCGAATCTAAGGGCTCGAATGGAGCCCTAGACAGGCCTACTAGAACTACAGTCAAATCCCAAGCTGGCACCTTAGTGCGAATTGCAGGCCTCAGCCTCAAAGTGCCACGAAGGAAACGTGTAATCAGGGGGTCTCGACCCAAAGATATACCTCCCACCATGGTATGGTAAGCCGCAATGGCTGCCACGTAAACTTTTAGTGTGGAAGGACATAAACCTGACACAAAGCGCTCCTGCAGGAACTCGATTACTGTGTTGACAGAACAATTAACCGGATCCCACTGATGTCGGTGACACCATAAGGAGAAAACTCTCCATTTAAGCGCATACAGTTTCCTCGTAGCTGGAGCTCTGGAGCTTAGGATGGTCTCAACAGCCTCAGCTGAAAGACCACTATCTACAAGTTGGGCCCCCTCAGAGGCCAAACCCAAAGATTCCATATCTCTGGCCGAGGGTGAAATATTGTGCCCCCGGCCTGAGACAGAAGGTCCCTCCTCAAAGGGATCTCCAATGGAGGCCCGTCTAGCAGAAGGATCAGGTCCGCAAACCAGATCCGACTTGGCCAGCGTGGTGCTACTAGCAGTAGGCTTATCCCACACTGACGGACCCGCTCCAGAACTCCTGGGAGCAGAGCAACAGGGGGAAAGGCGTACAGACGTAGCCTCGGCCACGTCTGCACCATGGCATCCAGCCCCAGGGGGGCCGGGTGAGTAAGTGAATACCAGAGGGGACAGTGCGTCGTGTTGTGAGACGCGAACAGGTCCACCTCTGCTCTGCCATATGCCTCCCAGATTTTCTCCACCGCCTCGGGGTGGAGTCTCCAGTCCCCTGGCCTCAGCTCCTGCCTCGACAGGATGTCTGCTCCTATATTCTGGTCCCCAGGAATATACACTGCCCTCAGGGAGAGTACCTTCCCCAGGGACCACAGGAGGATCTGGTGCGCCAGTTTGCAAAGCGGACGCGACCTCAGACCCCCCTGGCGGTTCAGATAAGAGACCACTGATGTGTTGTCTGTTCGAACGAGCACATGATGGCCTCTTAGGTCCGGAAGGAAATGTCTCAACGCATTGAAGACAGCCATCACCTCCAGGCAATTGATGTGCCACGAAAGATGATGGCTTTTCCACAGACCCTGAACCGAGCGGCCTTCCATTACCGCTCCCCAGCCGGTGAGGGAAGCATCTGTCGAGATAGTAGCTCGATGGCAAAGAGCTCCCAACACCGGGCCCTGGGTTAAGAACCAGTGTTTCCTCCATATCTCTAAGGCACGAAGGCATCGCCGCGTAACCTTGATCATACGGAGTGGGTTTCCCCTCGGGGAGAACCCTCTGGTCCTGAGCCACCACTGTAAAGGCCTCATGTACAGCAGGCCAAAAGGTATCACGTTGGACGCTGCTGCCAGTAGACCCAACAGTTTCTCGAACTGTTTTACAGTGCGTGACTGACCTAGCTTTAGCTCTTTGGTGGCTGCCAGGATAACAGCTACACGAACGGGCGATAGGCTGGCCCTCATCGTCACTGAATCCCATACCACACCAAGGAAAGTGGTTCTCAATACTGGAGAAAGCACACTCTTCTTGGTATTGAGCATCAACCCCAACATCTGCATAAGAGCGAGAACGACACCTCGGTGCCGAACCGCCAACTGCTCCGATTCCGCAGAATCAGCCAGTCACCGATGTAGTTCAGAATACGTACGCCCTGAAGCCCAAGGGGGCTAGAGCTGTATCCACGCATTTCGTGAACGTGCGGGGTGATAAAGCTAGACCGAAAGGAAGAACCCGATATTGGTATTCTTTGCCCCCGAAAGAAAACCCTAGGAACTTCCTGTGCTGAGGGAGGATGGAGATATGGAAGTATGCATCCTTTAGATCTATCGTGACAAACCAGTCCTCGGATCTGATTTGGGTCAAGATCTGCTTGAGGGTCAGCATCTTGAACTTGAGTTTCTGAACTGACCGATTCAACAGGCGAAGATCTAAAATGGGATGCAACCCTCCATCCTTTTTTGGAACAATGAAATAACGGCTGTAAAAACCCGACTCTCGGTCGGGTGAGTACACCTGTTCTATAGCCTCTTTTGCTAACAGGGCCCTTACTTCTTGCTCCATTACCAGAGCCTGCTCGGGATGCACCACTGTGGGTAGCACCCCGCTGTAACGAGGAGGACGAGAGCCAAACTGGATTCTGTATCCTTTCTCTACAATCTGCAGGACCCAATGAGAAATATTCGGCAGAAGCTTCCACGCTGCCAGAAAATTTACTAAGGGAACCAGCCTCTCGAGGCTGGTCTCTGGTGTTACTGAGAGAGCCAAATCTGGAGCCTGAAACATACCGGCAGGAACTACCTGACCTGACTGCTCTAAAACCCCCCTCAGAGGGCGCGAAACCGATGCTGTGCCGCAGCATAGCACCAGCGACTCGCTGGAGACCACTGCGCCCTGAAGCACCAGAGGTGGCAGGGTTGGCAGGAGGGTCTCGTGAGGACCCCGAAGTGGAACGGGCACCGTATAATGAGGTGAACACCGCTCCACTCCGGTCGGGGCTGTCCTCACAGGCCTGATGCCTAAGCATCAGGACCTTTTTTTTTTTTTTTTTTTGAACCGAAGCTTTCTTCGCCTGAAGAACGGTCCTCAGATCCGGCTTAGGCTTAGGCGACTTCGGTTGAGAGGGTTGCGTCTGTCTCCAGTATCTACATGGAGGAACACGAGACGCAGCACTCTCTTTCTGTGCACATAATATGATGAACTCGACGGCTGGGGCTGCTCACGCCCAGCAGCCCCAGGGGGGCTGGACACAGCGAGGGAGAAACCTTATTTGTAGTGAAGACTACCTTGATTTATGATAAGGACTGGTTTCAGGTGTGTTTAGCAGTGTACTAGGTGTGTCGGTCAGAACACGACAGAGATACAAGTGATCAACTTGAACTGGTTTATTATGGCAAGTATATCAAGATGAACATCAGAGGGGGGAGTCAACCACTAACATACACCTTACTTAACTTCCAGTGACGGAGGAGGCGGCTTTTGGCCTGCAATGGGCCCTTTGGGGCTTTATAGGTGACAGTGAATTATCTGGGCCTTCTCTGGCAAAATCAGGTTGTTTCCGGAATTCTGAGGAATTAACAGTTGTTACGAGGTTTGGAAGAATGTCAAGCGAGCAATCAATAGTTGGGATGTGGGCACAAGAGGCACATGTGGAAGAAGAGATGGAGTAATGTTGTTAGTTTAATGAGTAGGTGTTAAGTCTTGATTTGATGGGAGTGTAACATGAATTGTGCTGGTATTTTGATGTGGTTTCCTCTTATAAGACGCACAGAAGCACAATGTAGCCTACACTCGATCCGAGGCTAATAACCAATGTTATTCGTCTTCTCCAGCGCCCGTGCATGCGAACTGATATCTGAGGTGATATGCTTCACTCAGTGGGGGATTTTTAGCTTCCGGGCTCGTGCACGTCGCACTTTCATAATAAAAGTCACAAAACACGTTAAGCGCTACAGCGCTCTTAACCCTTTCAATAGTCTTTTTCACAGCCGCCCCCAAATTGCGTACAATTTGCTCATGTAAAAGACTCATCCTAATTTGAAGCCGCCGGAGGGCATTCCTCATACTCCTCACCATCTGGGATGACGGGAAGAGTAATAAGCCGAGCAACTGGCCGGGTATATACTTTGTCTTTGACTTGTACGTCCGCGGATCGCACATGACCATCCGCACTCGGATGTACCTTAACCACTCTGCCAACGGGCCAAAGTGCTCTGGGGAACTGGGGGTTCATCAACAGGACTACTGAATCCACTGTAAGATCAACTGGGGCACCATGCCACTTCTGCCTGCATTGGAGGGTTGGCAGGTAGCACCTGATGAACCGTGCCCAGAAGTGATCTGCCAAAACCTGGCTGTGTCGCCATCTCCGCCGGCTTAGTCCCTCGCTCTTAGGGTAGACAACTGAAGGTAGTGCTCCATCAAGCCGCCCCATCAAGAGGACATTAGGAGTCACAGCGTCCAAGTCAGCCGCACTGGATGAGGTATAACCCAAAGGTTTGGTATTCAGTATTGCCTCCACCTCCAGTAAGGTAGTATGTAGTACCTCCTCCGAGATAGGTTGAACTCCTATGACAGTGTACAGTGCAGTCTTGACAGACTTGATCTCCCTCTCCCATGTTCCCCCGAAGTGAGGAGCTGCAGGGGGGTTAAAGTGGAAATCAATCTTCTGCTTGGCTAGGAGTCGTTGGAGGTCGGGAGACATGCTGTTAAAAGACTCACGGAGCTCCTTCTCCCCTGCCTTAAAGTTTGTACCCTGGTCGGAATAGAGTTCAGCTGGAGTCCCTCTGCGAGCGATGAACCGCCTGAGGCTCATCAAGAAGGAGTCTGCGTCCATACTGTGCAGGATATCCAAATGCACAGCCCGTGTAGTCAGACACTTATAGATGATGCCCCATCTCTTCTCTGAGCGACGTCCTATTTTAACTTGAAAAGGCCCGAAGCAGTCGACACCCGTAGAGTAATACGGCGGTTTGTATAAGCGTAGACGGGCTGCAGGTAGGTCAGCCATCTTCGGGACCAACGGCTTAGATTTCCATCTCCGGCACTCCTTGCACTGGTGTTGCACCCTCCGAACTGCCTCCCTGCCACGGAGAATCCAGAAGACCCGGCGCATCTCTGCGAATACTCGCTCAGGACCCGGATGACAGAGGCGAGCATCATAATCCTGGATAAGGAGTTTCGTTACTGGATGCAAAGAGTCCAGGACAATAGGATGTTTGAATGCGGGGTCTAACCATTCAGCACGTCTGAGTCTTCCTCCAACTCGTATGATTCCCTCGTCGGGGTCCAGCTCCGGGGACAGGGCAAGAAGACGACTACTTCGAAGTACCGTTTTCCCTGCCTTTAGGTGACGCAACTCCTCCGGAAAGCACTCAGCCTGAACTCTCCGGTAGATAGTCATCTCAGCCTGCCGGTAATCTTCTGCTATCAAGGACTCATCACGGTCTGCCGCCCCATGTACCTCCTGCGCTACGGCCTCAACCATATCCTTCCAGGACTCGTATGACTGGCCCAGTTGAGTCTCCTGTCTATCTGCTTTAGATATCACTCCACACGAAGCAGATTTCTTGTACTCCGTGACATCCTCTGCTGGTGCCCCTCCTGGTGAGGATGGCCATTCATCAGGTCCCTTAAGGAGGAAGGACGGTCCTTGGCTCCAGCGGTTAGGCATTGCCAATTCTGCCAATGTCTTCCCACGAGTCACATCATCTGCCGGGTTTTGTGCGGAGTCGACATAGCGCCAGGTACTCTCTCCTGTTAGCTCCTGGATCTCAGAGACACGTGTACCCACGAAGACTTTGAAGCGACATGACTCCGACTGTAACCAGGTTAACACTGTTGTCGAATCGCTCCAGAGGATTGTCTGATCCGTCTTCAGCGTCAGTTCTCTCTCTAACGTCTTTGCCAACTGGGCAGCTGTCAAGGCACCACAGAGCTCGAGACGGGGAATGGAATGTTGCCGTCGGGGTGCTACCCTGGATCTAGCCGCCAGAAATGCCAAGTAAACCCGTCCCTGGGTATCTTCTGTTCTCAGATAAGAGACTGATCCGTATGCCCTCTCAGAGGCGTCACTGAACACGTGGATCTGCCTAGAAGCAACCATCTGATCGGCTTGGGCTGAGGCATAGTGTCGGGATAATGAGATGCGTGACAGCAGGTGTAGCTCTGATTCCCACTCCTTCCATGCCTTCTGCAGATCTTGAGGGATAAGTGGGTCATCCCAGTCACGCGGCTTGTCCCACATGCTCTGGACGATCATTTTGGCGCGGGTCGTGTAAGGTGCAATGAATCCCAGGGGGTCATATTGTCGGGCCAGCACCTTGTAAACATTTCTCATTGTGAGGACTCCATACTCCAGAGGCCGGCTCTTGTAGCCTAAGGTGTCAGTCTCCCAGTGCCAGCTGAGTCCGAGGGCCGGTTCTGAATGTCCAGGTTCCTCGTGCGAAAGCCATCGCTCCATACTGTCGGACCTCGCCTCTGCAGGTAGGTGCCTGAGGACATCAGGTATGTTGCAGGCCCACTGTCTGATCTCAAATCCTCCAGATGCTAGCACTTCCCTGAGCCGGTCAACCAGCTCCTTAGCTTCATCCGCTGTGTGCACACTCTGAAGACAATTGTCCACGTAGAAACAGTGTTCCACTGAATGCTTGACTTCTTCCCCTGGCCCTCCATGATCCCTTGCATGCATTTGGAGAGCGAAGGTAGCGCAACACGGTGAACACGCAGTGCCGAACGGTAAGACCTGCCACTCGAAGACATCAGGGGGGTTGTTTCGCTTCATGTCCCTCCAGATAAACCTGAGGAGCGACCGATCTTCTGGTAAAAGCTGAACCTGGTGGAACATGCCTCTGATATCACCACTGACTGCTACCGCATGTTCCCTAAAGCGCAGTAAAACGCCCAGAAGAGAGGCCCCCAATGTTGGTCCAGGAAGGAGGGTCTCATTAAGGCTTCGACCTCGGAATTGGAAGGAGCAGTTAAAGACCAAACGACTCTTTCCGTTATGGCTCACTAAGTGGTGAGGTATATACCACGACTCCTCTGTGGGTGAGGCTTCCCTTAAGTCAATCTTCTTAACCGCACCAGTTTCCACCAACTTGCGAATTGCTCCACAGTACTCGTCGGCTCGCAGGGGGTCCCGGGCCAAGCGTCTCTCCAGACTTCTGAGGCTGGGTAGGACAGCTTCCTTAGGAGCTTGGAGCGGGGGAATGTCTTGCATCCGTAGCAGGGGCGTGGCATATCTGTGGATACCTGCCACCTGTACTCGCCTTGTCTTGGCTTCTAGAAGCTCCACCGCTTCCTTATCCTGCTTCGACCGCATTACTAGTTTACAGCTCTGGTATGGCAGTGTGTCCATCTTCCAGAGCATCTCCACATTCTGCATCAGCTCTGTTGTCTGAGGTGAGACACTTGTGAAAAGACACTGCTGGGTGCTCGATGCCCACTGTGTAAGGTGTGCAGGTCCTTGAAGCGTCCATCCCAGTCTCGTGTGAATGGCTGCCGGACCTCCAGGAGGGCCCATCTTCACCGGCTCGATAGGGTTAAGCAGATGGGGGTAGTCTGCACCAATCAACACAAGTGGCTTAACG
This sequence comes from Chrosomus eos, assembly GCA_036326025.1. Classification (NCBI taxonomy): domain Eukaryota; kingdom Metazoa; phylum Chordata; class Actinopteri; order Cypriniformes; family Leuciscidae; genus Chrosomus; species Chrosomus eos. The sequence goes on along the minus strand of CM070841.1, from coordinate 11,873,878 downwards.
CGATCGAATGCCTCGAGGGGGAGATCCGCCAGGTGCTTGTACTTCCTTTTCAAGCTGACGATGGGGTAGGAGTGGTCCGCTAGACCCAAGCGTTGAGAGGTGAAGGCCTCCACTATCCGAAATGCTCTCTTGGGATTAGTAGAGGATGAGATTTTGAACGAGACAGCAGCTCCCTTCAGAGTTTGGACTTCCTGCCTAATCGTGCGGAGAGCAAGATCCTCAGGCTTCTTCTGCAGGCCTAATTTATCAACTGCCTCGGGGAGGAGCATTGTGCGCTTCGAACCATCGTCCAGAATTGCGTAAGTGTCCAGTGTCCTGTCTCTGTTGCGCAGGAGAACTCTGACGACTTTCAACAGAACACGGGAGTGGGCTGATGGTCTGTCCAGGTAGAGAACTTCTGTACTGGTACTTACCAGACAACTTTCAGCCTTTGGCTGCCCAGCCTTAGAGCGTACGTTGGCGTCATGCAGAACTTTCAGATGTTTTCCTTGGCACACATCACAAAGCTTCTTGAGGTCACATTGTGCCGCTTGATGTGCCCTCCCACATCTCCAACATCTCCTATTGACTCGGATCCACTCTATGACCTCCTCTCTGGTGAGTTTCTGAATACCAGGACACTTATTTAAGAAGTGTTCTGTACCCTCACAGTATGGACAGTAGGGTTTTGCTTTGCTCTTCCATCTGGCTGTAGATGCGCTTTGACTCTCTTGTCCGTTTGCTCGGTTAGACGAATAGCCCTCTGCTCCGTGTAGCACTGTAGCTGCTGGCTTGCCGCGTCGCTTATCGGCTCGGTATCCTGCCAGCCCTTGGATACGGATGTCTGAAGGGTTGTCGTAACCTTGACACCAAGACTCGTATCGAAGCCATTCTGCCAGGTCGGACAGCGTATGAGTGTGTCCAGAACGATGGAACATCTGACGCCTGAAGTTCGCTCTCATCTCCATAGGAAGCTTGGTGAGAAGTCTAGCCACGTGTGAGCCACACCTTAGCTCAACTTCCCCATCTGGGCCCATGTCTGCAACATACCCACGAGTGACTGTACATGCAGGGAGAACCTCTCAAAGGCAGCTACATCTCCTCTTCTGATCTCAGACGAATCCATCACTGCAGCTATCCTCTGCAAGGCTACATGGTGCGGCTGGCCGAACTTCTCTGTTAAGGCTGCCATGGTGTCAGAGTATGGCCTAGGCGAATTGATGAAGGAGTCAGCAATGAGACAGGCCTCTTCAAGTTTCATGTGATCCACCAGAATCTGATACTTAAAAAGCTCTGTAGCATCAGCAGGTAGCAGGTTTGCTAGGGCTAGTTTAAGCCGAGAGAACTCCATCGGATCCTTATGGACAAAGAAAGGAATTTTTGGCGCTGGCCCCCTGTACTCTCCTCCTCCCAGAGTTGCTGAGGCTGGCGAGAACTGCCTGCATCGAGCAGGGTGTGGTTGGCTCGTATCAGGCCTGGCTGGGTACTGAGTTGAAGATTCCGCATCAGTGCGATACATACTGGGCTGTGGACGTGAGATGGGCATGTAGGGTGCTGGCCCCGAGGTGTAGGACCGGGTGTAATGCTGCTCAGGACCTTGTTTAGGCGGAGGGTGGTTCCAGCTATGAGGGGTAGACTGTGGTCGAGTGTGGGCTGTGACGCTGGAAGTCATACTGTCCCTCATTAGCTGTAACTCGCTCATCATTCTGTCTATAACGGTAACCACCCGCTGCTCTTCGGCAGCCGCAGGCGGTGGAGGATAGTCATGCGAAGGCCATGGTGGAGGTGGCAATCCCTCTTCATACTCCTCTTCCTCAAGCACTAATGAGTCACCCGGTAATGGAAGGGGTGGCACTGGCCATGGCTCTGAGGGTGGATCCTGCTGCGCTGCTCCTAGCTCTCTGGCTGAGGCTGTTAACTCACGCGATTCCCTTCTATTATCATGTGTTGAGGCAAAACTGTACTGCATGCTCTCTCCATGTAGCCTGCTCGGTTCATCCTGACTGTAGGGCATAGGGGTATGTGGCCATCCTAGGCTTGGGATGTTAATGCTCTCCTCAGGGCTTGTGGAATAATCGTCCTGTACATTGGGGAGCCTACTCCACTTCACATGAGGCTGTGAACTCCACTCATCCCCTCTCGGTGTGTGTGGTACCGGGCTGACATGTGGTGGGCCACGTATCTTTGGTCGCACTGCACTGACCTCATAATCCCTCAAATACAATGGCTGCCTTAACTGCCGTCTGGGCCTAGAGGATGGGGCCCACGATGCTTCCTCTCTCTGTTCCATGCTCCCAGCACAGCTGCTGATCCGGCTCGAAGGACCACAAATGTAGTGAAGACTACCTTGATTTATGATAAGGACTGGTTTCAGGTGTGTTTAGCAGTGTACTAGGTGTGTCGGTCAGAACACGACAGAGATACAAGTGATCAACTTGAACTGGTTTATTATGGCAAGTATATCAAGATGAACATCAGAGGGGGGAGTCAACCACTAACATACACCTTACTTAACTTCCAGTGACGGAGGAGGCGGCTTTTGGCCTGCAATGGGCCCTTTGGGGCTTTATAGGTGACAGTGAATTATCTGGGCCTTCTCTGGCAAAATCAGGTTGTTTCCGGAATTCTGAGGAATTAACAGTTGTTACGAGGTTTGGAAGAATGTCAAGCGAGCAATCAATAGTTGGGATGTGGGCACAAGAGGCACATGTGGAAGAAGAGATGGAGTAATGTTGTTAGTTTAATGAGTAGGTGTTAAGTCTTGATTTGATGGGAGTGTAACATGAATTGTGCTGGTATTTTGATGTGGTTTCCTCTTATAAGACGCACAGAAGCACAATGTAGCCTACACTCGATCCGAGGCTAATAACCAATGTTATTCGTCTTCTCCAGCGCCCGTGCATGCGAACTGATATCTGAGGTGATATGCTTCACTCAGTGGGGGATTTTTAGCTTCCGGGCTCGTGCACGTCGCACTTTCATAATAAAAGTCACAAAACACGTTAAGCGCTACAGCGCTCTTAACCCTTTCAATAGTCTTTTTCACATTATTATATATATTTTTTTATATATATATCTTTTATCACCTAACAACGACCGCATGGAATGCGTCGCCGAAGAGACCCGAAGGCTCAAATTTCGCTATATCCAGAACCCCAGCAGATCGGCCTGATAAGCCTGGAGCATTATAATATAGATTTCTATAAACATTCTCCAGCTGACCTGCTGCCGTATAAGATTTACCCATAAAACCAAAGTAGTTCTGCTTAAACCTACGCGCTGCCTCGGCAAACGCGAGATCCCAGCCACAGAATCTTATTTTTGCAAAATACACTCGAAATCTAAGCGGTGCCTCGGCAAACGCGAGATCCGAGCTAGATTCTGATTACAACATTAAACCTACACGCTGCCTCGGCAAACGCGAGATTCTTTAGTATAGGCTTATGAGCAAAGCAGAGACTTAAATGATGATACTAGACCAGGTGAAAAAATAGCATTTTCCTATTTTTATTTCTGTTCAGCCTGGGGCATCATATCATAACCGTAATCTTTCAACCCTCTAATCTTGAATAAACATTTAACACGAGGGCTGAAAGTAGTGATAAATACGGTTTATTCCATAATTTAAATATTCAGTGTGTAAATCAGGGAAAAAATGGAAGCCTCGTGGTGGAGATAATGTGATAGAAATAAGAAAACGCTCGTCAAGTTTCTTAGGACGAGCGTTCCTTTTTCTCAGCTGGCCATTAAATATTTAATTTACTAACAGCACGGGACAAAACCTCCACCAGTTCATCATATACTGGAAAAATAGATGGCGAATCTAATTCAACAGTGTGTGTGCTTGCTTTCACTTTCAATATTCTCAACACAAACCTCCTCGGAGGAAGAATATGAAGGAAAAAAGGGCTCTCTCTCCCCCAGCGGAAGAAACCGCAGAGCGTGCTTCCAACACCGGGGAGATAGAGCTGGATCTTCCGGGTAAGGAAGAAGAAAAGGCCCTCGGACCGTTCTCCCACCCCTCCAAAAGATCCTTTTGCGATCCCCAGGAATGCATTCTCCGCGCCGCCTCGGCAAACGCGGGTCCTGTATCCCGTGAGAATCGCGAGCCTGCCACTATCATACAGAGTGACAGGCGAGAGCAGAGCATGCTAATCTGGTAGTTTCACTTTCACAATGTTAGCACTCAGCATGCTCTTACTCTCAAACAACATGACACAAAGCTGTGTGTGTCCCCACCCGTTTAAATAAACGCGGGCAGGGAGGAACACACTGTTTGTACATTTGTTTCGCCATAACGATATTTTTTTACAATATTGCAACAGACAACAATAAATAGACAGGGACAGTTTGACACAGATCGCTTGCTGAGGCACAGAAGCTGATGCCGGCGAGCAGCGGAAGTGCTCTTATCCTTTCCTGGTCATGACGTCACCCGCCCGTGACGCTCATTCCCTTTTTCCATTGGACTAGTTGGCATAGATGCTTCAGACGCATTCACGCAGAAGGCGTTCCCGCAGCGTTTCGACGCATCTCGAAGTTCCCTTTTCGATAAGGGAACAGCTTTTATTGTAATCAAGCCCAGAGACCGACTCATTGTGGAAAGTGCCTATAGATATGGATACTTTTGTAAATCAGTCACAATTTCGGCACAGGCTTTTTCAAAATGGACTCGACAGTAATATGACAATTTAAGTAACTGTTAATTCTAATGCCTGATCTGTGACCAGTGATTTCTAATATGTAATGATTAATGTTCAGTCAGATGGTCTTTGTCTATGTGTCAGTAAATCAAACCAGTGACTTAACGGTTAACTTCAGATTGATGCTCTTAGTAGGATGAAAATAATCTGTTATTTAAACTGTGATTAAATTATATATAGAAAGCGATCAAAGAACGCTTCCTTTACAATCGCTGGAGCTGTCAATCAAACAGCACAAGTTTATCAGTGTCTGAGTTCTGGACTCTTGCCACCGTTATAATCAATGAATCTCGTTTTTACATCATGTTTGCACTTTCTCACAGCAGACACGCCCCTTCAAACAGAGCGTTCGAATCAGAGGGCTAAAATCAGGGTTGGAAAAATGCCTATTATTTCTAAACTGTGACAATTTTTGATGTAAAACACATCATACTAACATTATAAGTGCACCCCAGGAAACATTATAAAACAATAAAACAGTGCAGTTCATGTCCCCTTAAGATAATAAAATTATTTAAACTCAAATATCCTGTCCATTAACACCCGTTTTCCTTAGGAATGGGTCCGGTCCATATGAACGAGGTGGAGTGCTCTGGATTTGAGAAATCTCTCACTGACTGCTACTTCAATAATGATGCGCTGGGCTGCAGTCATGAGGAAGACGCTGCTGTACGCTGCAATACACCTGCCATGGGTTTCCAGAAGAGGGTGAGGACTCTTAAACCTTTACTTCATATTTCGTCAATGTTCTAACAATAGTTAGAAATTCATGAATCAGTAAGATTTTAAAGTGATGGGTACTTTTGACTACAACAGATACGTCTAAGCGGAGGAAGAAACCCCTTAGAGGGACGTGTGGAAGTTCTCGCTGAGAAGAACGGTTCTCTGGTTTGGGGAACCGTTTGTAGTGAAAACTGGGGGATTATAGAGGCCATGGTGGTCTGCAGACAGCTGGGATTGGGCTTCGCCAATCATGCGTTTCAGGTAAATCTACATCACTCAACACTTCAAATGTGTATGACAAACTTGAATCCATTGAATCCGTACAAAAAATTCATGTTCACATGGAGTACTATTGAATTGTCCAGATTTCACCAATGAGAATTCATTGAACAATGGTAAATGTGACCGCAACTTGAGAGACTTTTCCACACTCCAACCTTCTCATGAAGGTCCACCTTCAATAGTGTTTAACCATCTATATCCACACGCCATCGTTTGAGTCATCATGATAGTGTTCATAGATTATTGTTTGGTGTTGATGAAGAACTTTCATAAAGGCACACACCATGACATGGAGCCAGTGTGGCGTTTCCATTTCATCCACCAAAAGTTTGCTCTATGTCATAATTCTATTAAATATCCCATGTATATAAATCATAATTGAATGTGCATGTTAGATCACACAGACTTTCAAAATCTGAAATGGCAGGACTGGAGACAGATCATTACCAGCCCAGTGACAAACTCATGGTGATATAGGTCTGGAAACTATTATTGCATTAGAAACGGTATGGAAGGAATAGTTTGATGGGCGGTTTTATGAGTGGAAATTGGAAAACGCTTCTGCAGTCTAATGCCATGATTAAGTGTTATTATGATGATTGACTGAAATTTGCCACTAGCCGATGCATATGGCCGCATGTCAAGACATTATGGCCGTAATGGCTTCAACCTAGGGACACAAAGCAGTTAAATCTAATGTCACGCATTATAGATCTTAGAGCGTTTTAAAAAAGAGGCTAGCGTTAATGATCCATGCAAGTTTATGCTTGTGTGGTGTTGATTTAACTGTTGCCCTGCTTAAAAATAAACACCTTAAACCTTTTGCTGGTCTTATTTAGTCTACCAATCCGGTCAGACAGTCTATTTGCTGGTTTTAAAAGGTTTTTAGGCACATTTCAACTGGTCAGACTAGGAGAACCCATCTAAACTAGCTAATACCAGCTTAATTTTATTATTTTGTAGCTAAATGTAGCAGGTGAAGTTAGTCAACTATCATGGTCCTCCTTGTTTAGTGGTTGACCAAGAAAACTAGTCAATCTGACGTCCAGTGAAGGCTTTTTCTCCTAATGAACTTTAAATAAAATAAAGTCCATACTGTTCCACGCATACACTACCATTAAAAATTTTGGGCTCGGTAAGTTAATACTTTTATTATATATTTCGGTTTATTAAAGATTCCTGAAAAAAAAGTATGACAGTTTCCAAAAAATATTAAGCAGCCCAACCATTTTCAGCATTTATAATAATAAGAAATGTTTATCTGAGAAGGATCATGTGACACTGAAGACTAGAGTAATGATGCTGAAAATGCAGCTTTGACATCACAGGAAGAAATTACATTTTAAAATATATTAAAATTAAAAAACAAGTTTTTTAAATCGTAATAATATTTCACAATATTGCTGTTTTACTGTATTTTTGATTAAATAAATGCAGCTTTGGTGAGCATAAAAAAGAGATTTAAATGATGCATTAACTTAATAGTGAGGGTTGTACACTCTGACATGCTGTTGGTCACGTTTTCAGACTGTTACCAAAGCTCAGAAAGTGCAGGATACAACTTCCAGATGTCTGAGTGGCCATTAAAGATGATTTGTCTGACAGTCTGGACCGGTGGGTCTTTCCAGACAGCATGTGTGGAAGGTTTTCAACAATGCACATGGAAAGTCTGACAGAATGTGCCCACATTCCCCCTGCCCACGCTGGGAGTCCTGTAGGCTTATCTATCAGAGGAGGCTGTGACTCAGCCCTGGTCAGCCTAGGACACAACACATGGAAAACAGAACATAACACTGGATGATTACTCATCACGAGCATATGTTTCTGCAGTCATGAACACTTACAAAGACTTTCCCGACATTGTAGGGTACGGGACGTCTTGTGTTTCAAACCTCTAAACTTATGCAACAGCTCTAATGAAAAGCAATCTTGAGAGCAGATGCTGAGGAACATGCAGTCGATCTGTAAAACGTGACTGAACAGCCCTCGTTTGGTGAGAAGGTGTAATGACACCCAGATATCTTCAATATTCAGTTTAAAAACTCTAACATGTTTCTTTCCGATGTCTTTGAAAAACAAAAAAATGCCTGAATCAATGACCGAATCAATTGTTTGTCAGTTCTTTTTAGTAAACTGATTGATTTGCTCGCAAACCGAACTGATTTTGTGACGTATATCCAAGTGAAATTACTTCTCAAAGAAGAAAAAATGTAGCCTGGATGCCAGCCCGAACCCCGCCCACAACATTTTTTGGTCGGGAAGTTCGGTCTGGACTCGATCCATTGAGGAGTAATTATGATCAGCCAAAAAATGGTCGGACCAATCAAATTGCCAGGGCGGGCTTTATACGATGATGGACAGATAATCCATCCAATAACGTAATCATCACGTCCTCAAACGTATTTTTTCTTTCAAAAATGCTTTTCGTGTTTGCATGCAAGTAGGCCTACTCCGCGAATTCTTAAGTTCTTTTTGCAACACCGGCAAAGATTGTTAACACTCCTTATTTTTTTTCATACTTTTTCCAGAGTTCTGTTTGATAACTATGCGTTGCTCAACATACGTCACTTACTGCGTTCCTCTGATTGGTTGTCGGTCTATCCAATTGAGTGCAGAGTTGTTGTTTTTCCTGGTTCGGTTAAGACACGCCTCATAATCAAAGCCCTACGGACCAGTATCAGACTCATGTTCTGACCAGAATATGAGTATGACGAAGTCAGGCTAGAAAAAATGTAGAGCGGGACTTGATTTTGTCCATGTGGAATTGATAGGATGGTTGTGGTTTGCTATTGGTCAATATCATGTGAGTGACAGGTTGCACCATAGACATAATATAATACATAGACGCCCTATTGGCCGCTTTGGAACGTTGCTGCGATACGTCAACGGGTCCGCCATTTTGCGGAGGGCAAGACTGCACTGTAATCAAGGGTGAGCTGCTGTTTTTTTCTGGATAAAAACAAAAACTGTTTTTATATTTATCAACCGATTTCAGTGGTTTGTATGTGTTGTACAAAAAGTTCCATCTCTAGTTATTTAAAATCTCAATAGTTACACTTGTAAAATATTTGTTTTAATAAAGAATGGTCAAAGCTCAGGCTTGTCATGTATCTGGCTTTGTATTCTTGGATAAGAATGATGAAGACCCCCATACTGAGATATAATTTAAGTTTTCTAATTGTGGAAAAAGCATTTTCTGTGATTGACCAGATTTGAGCAATAACAAAGATAACTGATGGATCCTTTATGCTAATACATATGTTATGGTACAACTACTGTGCAATGCATTAAATATAACATTTGTGAGAAGTAATAGTAAATAGTTTAGTCAATTAAATAAACAAATAGTATACAGCAAATAAAATAGTAATGAATAGTGTATAATTATATAATATCATACAATAATACAATCATAAAAATATTGATAATAGCATAGTTTATTAATAATAGGCTACTATAATCATAGCAATAGAATAAGAAATGTCAATTACAGAATATACACAATAAAAAATAAGTTAAATAGTGACTTATATTTAATATTTAACTCTTTTTGTTAAATTTCAGTTTTATTGATTAGTAATAGTCATTATAACAGAAGTAGCTTCAGTCAAACATACAGCAGGATACAACGTTAAAAAAGCCTAAATATAAAGTTATGAAACTTCACTTTGCCCTCAGCCAAAACGATTTACCAGGGAACCATTTATAGATTAATGAGACCAAAGATCGCCCGTTAATATACACAAGACGAATTTTATCTCATGTTTAACCACTAGACTAGAGACATCCGAGCCGGCGGCACACTTCAGACGCGCTGGCCGAGGTAAGGCTGTCCTCTGCTGGGTTAATGAGCGCTGAGCGCCCGGTGATCGCATCTTACAACTCCGAAACCGTCAGATAAAATTTTTAAATAGGCGCTATCTTTATAGACAAACCACATATTTAAGCTTTAAACAACTACATTGTCGACTGAAAAACTATTAAAACGACATTTCGTGACACAATAACAGTAGTATTTTTTAATTTATCCTCTGAACGTTACTATTACTAATTAAATAATGACCAAATACAACCAAAAACAAACGTTCAGTCTTGCCTGTGAAAGATAATTCCTCGGAAGCGGTTTTCAATTGTGTGGCGACTTGTACAGCCCCAAGCAGCGCACAAAACAGGCATTTTTCTCAATTCCCAGTATGAGAGGTATGGGAAAGTTGCCATCCCCAATATGGCGGCGCCGTTGACGTGCGCTCCAGCGGCCAATAGGGCGTCTATGTATTATATTATGTCTATGGGTTGCACCAGTAAACACATCATCAGAGAAGAGGGGAAGTTATTGGGTTTAAAGATTATGAGGACACTTTTTTTTTTTTTACTGTGATTTCATTGGGGCTTTAAAATGAGAATGTGAATATATTCTGTGACTTAAATTTCAGCTATAATTCCTATGATAATCTTACCGACTAATATTTATCACGTGTTTGTATAGGAGACGTGGTACTGGGCTGGAGATGCAAATGCAGACAATGTTGTGATGAGTGGGGTCAGATGCTCAGGAACTGAGATGAGTCTTCCTCAGTGTCTTCATCACGGCAAACACATCAACTGCCCGAAAGGAGGAGGACGCTTCGCCGCTGGGGTCTCCTGCTCTGATAGTGAGACAATCACCTCTTATTGATTATCATTCTCTTAAGAATAGTGATTTAACTCCGTCTGTGTCGAGCTTGATGTAAGAGTAGACTAAAAAGCAGCTCCAAAAGTAATTGTAGTTACCCACAATGCAATGCACTCCACTTAACCTTTCATTTCCACTGTGACAATTAACATTCAGTAATAAATTATTTGAAAATTAATGTTTAACTGTTTCCCTACCACAGTTACCAAAGATGCATTAAATTGATCAACAGTGACAGTAAAGACATTTATGGTGTTTACAAAAGATTTCTATTTCCAATAAATACTGTTCTTCTGAACTTTCTAGTATTTTGAGAATATCAAATAAATCCAGTCTTGGTGAGCATAAAAGACTTTCAAAAACATAAAAAAAATGTTTTACTGACCACAGACTTTTGAACAGTAGTGTACTAATAATAAAAAGTGTGTACTACTGTGCTGTGCCATATAGTAAGCATTATGTTAGTGTTCCATTCTGAACATGGCTAAACAGCTTTAATATGACACCTAAACATATTTTGTGAAACTAAACATAAGACGGTAGATCTTCAGGACCAACTAAGCCCATCTGACCTGGTTGTCTAGACTGATATGCATGTGGAATTTGCTCTGTCTGACCTCTGATCTCATCGCTCACAGCGGCTCCTGACCTGGTTCTAAATGCTCAGCTGGTGGAGCAGACCACCTATCTGGAGGACCGGCCCATGTACGCTCTAGAGTGCGCCCTGGAGGAGAACTGCCTGTCCAGCACAGCGAAAAAGAACGACCACAGCTCCTACCGCCGCCTGCTCCGCTTCTCCTCCCAGATCCACAACGTCGGCCAAGCTGACTTCAGACCCAAAATGGGTTACCATGCCTGGACCTGGCACGAGTGTCACAGGCAAGACCATAAACACCTTAGTAAACGACAAAGATACACACTAAGACCTCAACACATGATGCCAATATGGCGACGTTTAAAACTTCTAATCATTGTTTTGTTGTGTCTCTGTTCAGGCATTATCACAGCATAGAGGTTTTTACACATTATGACCTGCTGAGTCTGAACGGCACTAAGGTGGCGGAGGGTCACAAGGCCAGTTTCTGTCTAGAGGACACTCAATGTGACGAAGGTGAGAACTTCTTACGAGATGGTCCATTAGCGCTACTCAACACTAGTTCAAATGTGCGTTCACACCATGTCGTGATTAAGGTAATTACGAGATTCTGACTTGTAAAAAGCATTCATGTCCTCGTAGAACTCGTAATTACAACTTTCAGAGATTTCTGACTTGTACCACATGACCGCTGCAGATTGATAGTGTTGTAGTAGAAAAACTTCATTCTGAGTCCGAGGATGTGAACTGCTCTGAGTAGAATCCCAGACAGCAACATAGTGTCGGCCCAGATCGGCCACATCTGGTCACTTGATTCCACACGGTCCAGATGTGAGCCGGATATGGGCCGACACTAAGTCAAGTGTTGTCATCTCGTTGTCTCGTCTAATTACAACATGACGTGGATACAGCACAAGGCTTTTTTCTGTTTTTATGAAATATCAAGTAGAGCCACATTTATTTATGTAGTGCTTTATACAATACAGATTGTTTCACAGTAATAAACAGAATCAATGCTGCAAACGTCATCAAATTCAATTCTGCTTAAAGCTGCGTTATTCAGCTCGAAGATCTAATTGGTTGTTTTCTTTGATCCAGGTATTCAGAAACGGTATCTTTGTGCCAACTTTGGTGAACAGGGCATCACTGTTGGCTGCTGGGACACCTACAGACATGACATTGATTGTCAGTGGATCGATATCACAGATGTGAAACCAGGAGACTATATTTTACAGGTACCGGTTTAACTGAAGTGAACTAAAAGTAAAAATCAAGATTTTTCTTTTTTTTTTACTAACATGACTCTGTCACACAGGTCATAATCAATCCTAACTATGATGTAGCCGAATCGGATTATACCAACAATGTCATGAAGTGCAAGTGCCGCTATGATGGATACAGGATATGGACGTACAACTGTTATATAGGTGAGTTGGTTAGAAAAATACTGTATTGAATGTCTGCCAGGACAGTTTAACTCTTTCCCCGTCATCGACGGAAATTTCCGTGTTTTCATGCATGTGTTTTTTGCATTTACACTCGAAACAGTAAATTCATTTGCGAAGCAATCGGTTTAATTGATCCGAAGTTTCGAAAAGGTTTGTTTCTCCCATCAGTAGTTAGAAGTAAATAATAATACCGCCTCTATCACTTTCCAGGTGGCTCGCGGAGTTCAGACATGGAAGAATACCCTGGAATGAGCAACCAGTTGCACCTCAGATAGGAGACAGTGAGGAACGACAAAGACTCTCAGTGGAGGATGCTGCAGGCTGTCACTCAAGACTATTCAAATATGACTGACCACTAGAGACTCCAGCACTTCAATAGGCAGAGACCGCCGCTCTGTAACCCACCTCCAAATATAGACGCAGTCGCTCAGTTGAAGTACAGCTCATGTCCTTTCACGGCCCTCGCTATATCAAGCTTGCTTTGTACAGAAACTATTTAAATTCTTTAAATGTACTGTACTTGATGTATTTGTGTTTAAAATGCTAGTTAATTGTTGTAGTGGCTACAAACTTGTGCTTTAATGTTCAAACTTGGATCTTCCATTACGTTTCGATTCTTTCTGCATTACTACTTAAGGTATCACAAAGCCTGCAGTTTCATGAACCAAACGCCACTTGCGACTGTCAGACTCTTTTGTGGTTAATTCATCAAGCATGTCAAGTAATTTATTGTGTTCAGTCAGGGATTATATTTTGTCAACTTTTGTGTATGCAATGTGAAACTAAGAATTTATTGCAAATTTGTGAAACATCTACCCTCCGTTTTACGAGGGTACCTATGACCAGTTCAATGGTTTCCAAATATACTATGTGTTTATGACTGAACAACACATTTGGTCAAACCATTGCATTGTTTTCTTTAATTAAAGCAATTCATGTTTATTACTTGGAGGATGGTGTTTTTTTATGTTAACCTGACAACCCATGTATTAAAATGTGTGGAAACAATTAAAAAGCTTTGACACCAATCAAAAACCGTAACAACAAACATTTAATCAATATGTAAAAAAAACAGGTTAAATTATCAAACGATTTTAAAACATCATAGTGCAAATACAAATATAGTAACTGTAGAAACAAAATAACATGTAAAAACAGTTATTGATACACAGCATGAATTTCTAATGATAACAGTCTGTTTGGATGTTATTTAAACATTAGATTCAATATTGTCAGGAAATCCAATCAAAACACACTGATAATTATCCTCCGTCACATTCAACTCACTCTAAACAGCAACAGCATTTAGCAACAGATGCTAAAAGATGCCAGACTTGTTACTATGGAAAAACAGAGCAAGAGAAAGCAAACAAGGCTGTTTCCTGCTAAAAATAATTTGGGGAAAAAAGACCCTTTTCCCTAAAATATTAGAGAACTCAAAAAAAAAAAAAAACCTTGGGAGAGAACATATTTCATGCGTTTTGGATTTCCCACTTCATCAGCTGCTAACACAAAGCTTCACTCCTTCTTTTCCTCCTCCTGTCTAGATGATGTAGTAGTTGATGATGTCAAGAATATTTGTCATTTGAAAAATTAAAACAAGACAGGAACTGGGGTAGATTCAGTTGGGGTCATTTCTTCAAGTCTCTGCTCAACCCCAGCGCTCTGGTCACCATCCTGCGAGCCACCTCTGTGTCAGTGCGGGGCCGTTCCTTCACCGGCTGAATGAACTCTAAGGAGACACAACATCATCATATTTAATAGTAATATACTCTTTTTAACCCTTAGGGGTCTGAGCTGTTTTGGGGCTCTTTCGGTGTTTTGGTATGCCCTGACATTTGTGCTTATTTCAGCTACTTTAAACATACCATTTGCCAACATATAAATTTGCTGTATTCAGCACAAACTCTGCTACAATAATATGTGAGCAAAATGGATGTACATGTTTGCATTTTATAGAAAAAAAATAATATGCGTGGTTAGTACGTTTTGGGAAAAAAAATGTCACCGCAATAAGGCCATTTAACACATACTGAATATTGAAAACAATACTGTTGAGTTACTATTCTTGTAGGCTAGAATTTTTACTTCAAAATGAAGTGAAAATCATTCTGACCACACTTTCAGAAAGATCAATATAACGATTTGAATTTCTTACATCAGTTTTTGGGTCAGCAGTGCTGTATGCGTGGGAGTGTTAATGCCCATGAATATTAATGCGATTTACACCTGGGAAGACTAAAGACACTCCCCCAATGTCTAATGGCCCATCAAGGTGCTGTGAGGCAGCCTGAACTAAGAATGATTCACTAATGAATAAAAAGTTAAAAAGAATAGCATTTACTCAAAAAAGAAATCTTTCCTAAGAACATAAAGACTTAAAGTCATTCATATCACTTAACACTTCCTTTCAAAAAAAAAAAAAAAACATAAAAAGACCAAACTTGTTTTTTTATATATAAAAACATATATATATCATTTTATTATATATAAAAAAATATTGCTTATATAGTGGTTATATAAATTAAAAAAAAAAATGCATTCAAAGAATCCTAAAAAACTATCACAGGTTAAAAAAAATTAAGCAGCACAGCTGTTTACAACATTGATTTAAAAAAAAAAAAAAAGTATATCAGAATGATTTCTGAAGACTGATGGTGACGATGTAAACACAACAAAACAAAAGCAAAAAACTCTTAGCACATTATCCAAAGTAAACTGATGGACAATTATGATAATAGATGCACAATGTATTTGTTGATGGACAGAGAAACATCTATTGATGGGTAGACCGCGTAACCGCGAGTATCTGTTTATGGCCCATATAGACCGCACGCATTTACTGATACACTCAATGAACGGCTGTACCTAATACAAATAAAACATCCCAGTTAACTAGCAGAGCATTCATTTAGTCCGCTCTTAAATAAGAGATCTAGAGCTAAAATGTTTTGTTTTTGAACTCAAGCTGAGCGCTCGCCCTGCTATCAGTGTCATGGATACAGTCTCTTGTGGCGACGCGCGCGCAGTCTTCACTCGCTCTTAGGACGTGCTCTTCAATCTATTGCCATTGCGGACACTATTCATTCCGGTGAAATCACAAAATAAAATGCACACAAACGGGTGTCCTATATACGTGTGTGCTTGATATAGACTGTACCACTGATGAACATATTCGGTTTTGATGAGAGAAAAAAATATGCCGGGGGCAGTTTCGAACTCGGAACTCTGACACGGTTGGCGAGTGATCTAACCACTAGACCACAGAAGAACTCAAACAACACTCGCAGATCGATATATTTCACTAAATCATTATAACCTAAGCAGTTATTTAAAAAGTTTACACGAGCGTATAGGCCTAGCTGCTACACGAATGTTGTGTTGAGGTAATTACTATGCAAAATATGAAAATGCATTTGAGCTCTATGATCAGAAAAGGAATTATAAAACACTATAAACAACTTACTCCGAACTTGAATCCTCGGGGTTAATTCGTTCTTCAAAATGGAACGTTCTTCGTCTGAGTTTCAAATTCCACTGAGAAAAAGGTGAATTATTCCCATTTGTCCATAATCCTCTGAAGGAGTAACGTTAGCGTGCTTCCATCCCTAAAACGCGATGAACTATCTGTGAATCTCTGATGAAGAATCTGTGTTTGGCATTGATCGGGGGGCGTGCCGCGTTTGATGCATAGATTTACCATGTCAAAAGCGCTGGGGGTGTGGCGGGCTCACCTAATTATCTATAATGAAGGGAGAGCGAAAAAACTGTAACTCTCCTTTGTTTCAAACGGATTACATAAACTGTAAATATATATATTTTAAATAAATTACTTCATTTAAAAGAAGAGAATCTCAGCTTCATAAAGAGACATATCTCGTATCTCTGTGACAAGTATTGAGAGAGTTACAGTTAATATTTCGGACGCGTTTCAGAACGGACCTCACTGACAGAGACAAGTTAAAACGCGCATCATGTTTATTTTTCTTTATTTGACGAAAAGCACAACACTTTGTTTTTATTGTGAGTATCCACAAAAAAAATAGAAACTTAACAGGATCTAATGATGTACAACACTTATATTTAAGATCAAAATCAACAGAGTAATTTGATTCTCTTTTGCACTGATAAGGAAAAAATCCAGCAAAACGCGTGGATGCGGTTTTCGACCCCTAAGGGTTAATCATGCTCATTATGCGGATCAGTGTCATGATGTTGTATCTAGTCATTTTTAAAATACATACACGTTCAAAACAATTTAACAAATCATACTGAACCCAAACTTCTAAACAGTTTCACGACTTGAAAAAGGTACAATGGTTTTTTGTTTGCTTTTCTTGATCATGGACACACTAATGTCTTCTAATATAGAAATCTCCATATTTCTGAAAGCCGTTTATTCAGTGGCTTAGCTTTCATACCTGCTTGTCTGGCTGCTTTCCACTGCGCTTTCTGACTCCCCTTTAGTAGCATGCGGGTTTTCAGTATCGGATGCTTAAGAGAGAGTGCCTGTGTGGCTGAAAAGAACCGAAAATGTGTCACTCAAACATAACAATACAAAGAATAATAATTTTTGACATTATTTTTGGAAAAAATAAGGCCGAATGAAACCATACCTGCTGACTGACTTGAAAATATACCGAGAGCATGAGTGTTATCCACCCACTTGATCTTCATCCCCCCTTCACTGGAAACAGAAGTAGACCAGTGTCACATTTATGGATTTGTATTATTATTATTTCTCTCACATTTTAAGGGTGACATATCACCTATAATCAGCAAAGGCATTAAGAAGGTCGTCTGTTTTAAACATGGGAGGGAAGTTGTAGATCTCAATGACGTGGCCGAACTGCTCTGGATCAAGCCAGATGCTTGCATAGGCGGGGAAATCATTGCAGGTGTTCAGTATGGTGATGTCCTCGCATTTGAGTTTGGCTTTGATCTGACCAAGACAGAATGAATGACAAAATGTGTGAAAACAAACAGAATAAAGATGATGGTAATTACAGTAAGAGATGCATTGGGTTTATGCAAATAACAAACCTCAAAGAGCCTGTTTACACCTGGTCACGTCATGTGTTGTTACTGATCGGATACTTTATTGATCGCAAAACAAATATAAATCCAATCTTCAATTCCCGCGCTATATGCAAATTTAACAGAGTTCACGTCAATGTAAGAAAAAGATATGAGCTGGATTTCAGACCGCAATAGGAGAGAAAGCTGCATCATAACTGTTCACAATGCGTGTTACAGTAGCGCTGTCAAATCTGGCTAATGGGAGACCTATAACACTCTCTCATATGATAATATATATATATATTTTTTTTTTTTTACTATTTTGGGAAAAGTAATGTTTAGATACAGTACCAGTCAAAAGTTTAAAAACATTAATGGTTTTGAAAGAAGTATTTTATGCTTATTAAGCCTGCATTTATTTGATAAAAAAATACAGATAAAAATTGTGAAATATTGTTACAATTTAAAATAATGGTTTTCTATTTCAATATACTTTAAAATATAATTTATTTCTGTGATTCATTCTAAGATGCTGATTTATTATCAATGTTGGAAACAGTTGTGCTGCTTAATGTTTTTTTTTCTTTATATAACCCGTGACTCTTAAGTTACAATTAAAGTTTTTGTTTAAATTTGTTTAAAATACAAATCTTTTCTAACATTATACACGTTCAAAAGTTTGGGGTCAGTATTTTTTTTTTTAAGAATGTATACTTTTCTTCAGCAAGGATGTGTTAAATTGATAAAAACTGATAATAAAGATCTTTATTGTTAGAAAAGATTTCTATTTTGAACTTTTGAACTCGTTTACACTGGTCCAGTTTCATCTGGAATGCGTCTCAAGGTTTGAGGGATATACAGTAGGGCCGGTTTAAACTATCCTAGAAATCTAGACGCACCCTAGCGGCAGCAAAATAATTTCGCTGCCAGTGTGGTCTAGCAACTCTCCATAGGCTTTTGAGCTGGAAAAAACAAAAACTGGTCAGGCCAATCACATCGTGTATAGAGTCGGCGGGCGGGCTAAACACAATGACGGCACAGTTCATGACGTTCCGCGTGATTTCCATAGGGGATTTCCCTGCTGCTTGAAAACAATGAAGATGCAGCGGTCTTTCGAATCGGCTTTGGCCGCGACTCTGGAGGACTTGGAGTTAAGAGAACGTCACTTAAGTCATTCTTAAAAAGGGAAGTTGTGTTCGGAGTTTTGACGACCGGATACGGCAAAAGTTTAATATATCAACTAGCTCCGCTGGTGGGAAAACGCACGGGACTCACTCAGCCACAGCCGTTCCTTGCTCTGGTTGGTTAGCGCTATCCTATTGCGTGCCGAGGGATTTTGAAAGACAACCGTTTACCCCGCCCCTCGGATTGAGGTATGTCAATGGAGAGTTCCCAGACCTAACATCTTGATGTAGGTCTGGCATGCCAGGCTAGGTTTAAACCTGATCGCATTAACATTAGAATGGGGCTATCAAAGTACACACATGTTGTGAATTAGGTGGACATTTTTCATGAGAATATGCATATTAATTTAAATATGACTAATCCAAGAAAGTATTAGTGTACGAAACCCATTACGTTACAATACCTCAGAGAGCAAACTTTCATCAAAGTGCTGTATCTGGAGTGTCGCATCAGTGGGAAGGACCGTGTTGTTGGCACAATATTCATCTTCTTGGTCGTCATCTAATGTTAAAGACGTGAAAAAAGACACAGTCTGGTCCCAGGCT
The DNA here is from genome assembly GCA_036326025.1 of Chrosomus eos. Classification (NCBI taxonomy): domain Eukaryota; kingdom Metazoa; phylum Chordata; class Actinopteri; order Cypriniformes; family Leuciscidae; genus Chrosomus; species Chrosomus eos. The sequence continues at coordinate 11,854,727 of CM070841.1, read as the reverse complement.
GGAGGCCACGGGGAAGGCCCGGACCTTGAAAGCTGCACAAACTTCTGATCATCCAGTGATTGGTCAGTGCTGTCCACCTCTGTCTCCTGATTGGATGCAAGAGCTTCCTTAGCAACGTCAGAGCTAGAATCCTCCGATGATTCCTCCAGATTCACCTTATGTCTCCTAGCGAGTGGAACATAAATAGCCTTTTCTGGCCGTCTGGCTCTTCTTCTGTTGCATTCGTCCTCAGTTTCCCTGCCCCGACCGCTTGTTCGTTCATGGAAACTGCTCTTCGTATATCTATGATCCTCTTCTGGCAATCTGTCAGATGCACCAGAATGATGAGACAACAAATCTCTGTGTGCACGTCACGTGACATTAGGTCTGGCAGCTTTACCTGAGGTCGGAATAGCACACTACGACTCTGCGGGCGCAGCCCTCACCTACAGAGAAGGTGCTGAGGTCGGGGAGATTGCCAGTGGTTTGGTGAATCAGGAAGCGAAGTCGGCTCGGGATAGGTGGGAAAAGTAGAACGCTACAATTGGGAAACATTAAAAGATAAGAATATGGCAGATGTCTATAGATAGATAAATATGCATACAGTACTTTAATCATTACACCGGTGATAAAATGTGTAGCCACTAGCCCATTTGAATTATTTAGAAAATGTACTAACATACAACGCTATGTAGAAAGTCAATCATCTAAAACAGCCACACAAACTAAGACTGATGAGAAAAAAAGGGAGACAACACAGACATGCACCAACATAAATTAGAAGGCTTATTAAAATACTCATGACCACCCTTACAATAATTAATAACATTTTATTTTAGTAACGTTGTAGTTACTTTTCACAGAAAGTACTTGGCCTATAGATTGTACATTGGCCTAAAATGTACACTTATCTGTAAATATAGTGTTAACAAATGCCACAATTAAAAATTATTATTATTAATAATAATTAATAATAGAGCAAGTACATATCTAGAGCTTTAAAGTTGTGACCTTCTGAATTATAGACCAAGCTAGGTAGTAAATCAAGCTAGTTAATTTATGTACAAAATGAGTTCTGTTCTAAAGACAATTGAAAAACCTGGCTTTCTATGATTCAAAGAAGCTTCTACTACATAAATCATTAAGATCCCGGTGAAACGAAAACAATATCTGTAGAAGCATTTTTAATAGAAGAAAATGTTAAGTTTGAAGTAAAAAAATAAAATAAAAAATAAAAATAAAAAAAAACTGAAAATGGTCCAGATGGTTATGATATAAAATACTTTATATTGCTAATACCCGTGTATGCTATGCAAACAAGGAATTATGTTAATTCATTAATAATTGTAGCATTCAACTTTGCATACAATCTCACAAGGGAAAATGTCCCAGGACCCTGCAAAACCCTAAAAAACTGGCTGCTATCCTAATAATGTTGGTGAATATCATTCCCTTCCTCAGATGTGTGGTTACCTTTTCAGCTCATTTTTCTGTTGAAACACGTCCAGCTCCTCAAGGACTGTATGGATAAACGCAGTCTCTTGTTTGGGGGGGAAACAGCCACTGACGCCAGAAAGAGCCAGGGTGCTGGAGGACGATCTCTATCCACAGAGACTAGATGCTTTCAGTCCGGATTTCATTACACTTAAGAAAAAAGAAACATATTAAAGAGTGGATTAGTTACTTAACGTTACAGGCCAAACATCATTTAACAGTTAGCACTATAAGGTCGCTTGTGTTCGTTGAGTCAAACTCAATAGATCATTAAGTTAATTCACCCACAACTGTACAAATCAAACCTAAAATGAAGGCACTTTAAACGTTATTGCTACTGGCTCAAGTATATGTTACGTAAAATACAAAAAACTAAATGTATTAGGGAAAGAGAATATATGATATAAAACACCTGCTCGTGAATCTAACCGCGAAATTAAACTCATTTAAACATTAGCAACTAGCTTAGCAATCTCCTTCAATAACAACAATATAACTACGCGTTTCAAGCCGAGACAGACTAATAACAAATAAAAGTATGCCACCATTTAAAGAGACCTTTAAACTCTATTAAATCCCAGTTAAAAACGACACCTCGGGTACATCGAACAGCCAAAGTAACAACACTGAATTCAACGGACACCTCTGACGTCATTACGATTTTCGGTGTGAAGGCTTTTCGTCCCCTCTAGTGGTCAGGGGTGCAGAAACAGAAACAATCTCATTATTTTTTAAGTTACTATGAAATCAATTATTTTTTATGAAATATTTCAGTATTATTTTAAATTATTTATTAAGTTCATGCGCCCTCGTAATCTTTAAAGAAAATATTTTCTCTGATTACGTGTTTACTGGCGTGACGGCGGGGCAACCTTTCACTTTTTTTTTTTTTTTTTAATTGAGAACATTATATAAACAAAGGAGGAAGCAGTCACAGTAAATAACAAATAAACAAAAAAAGGGGGTACAAAACAGGGGTATATAACTAAACAGAATAGATCACAAATCAAAGGAAGAGATTGTTTTTAAAGTCTTTTTGTTACATGAGTTAGAGATAGTCCTGGACATGCTTATGAAATTTAGATAATTTAGCTGTTTTTTTTTTCAACATTATAATTGCAAAGCAATAAAAAAATTAATTTCAAGAAAACAATGTGGAATAAAGTTCCAGACAGAGGTTGGAATTTTGAGAAAGCGTTTGACCTAATTAATTAACGAGTATTATTCAATGTACAAAAATCTAACATCGAGAACAACAGATTTCTTGATGTTTTTCCAATATGAAATTAAAAAAAAAACAGTGTCAATATTTATGATAACGTTATCAAACATGAGTTACTGAGCACCGTATGACATGGCATTTTTTATTCACATTTATACATTAAAAAAAGACTTTTTCTTGTCCAAGAAGCAGTTTCACTAGGATATACGTCACTATAGAGAAGGCTTACGTTATGCTAACTAACAAGGAATGTACCTCTGAATATAAAATAAATACAACTAAAAGAAGTATTTGCAGACAATGGATTTAGTTCAAGAAAACACTATTTATTGTACGATACAGTTTAAATAAGTGTCAAAAGATTTTCAAAAAAGACTATGATACAACACTGATAAAAAGATTTACGCAAGAAACAGTTAGAGCTGACAGCAGTCTGAAATACAAGCTGGATATGCAATATTAAATGCAAACCATGCCTTTAAGGATTTTATGGCATTTGTGTGTAATAAGGATTATATTGCAGACCCAAATAAAAGTACAGTAGTTCATTGGTAAATATAGTAAAGTGTAGTGTTACAAAAGAAAACTATTTTTTTCTCAGAGGGGAATGGAACAATGTTATAAAGTAACTAAACTGATTATTACTTAAAATCATTAAATACAACAAATTGTAAATATCAGTCTCAAATTTTCATGTACACACAAAGTTACTTCATGAATGTATTGACAAGCACATATTTGATCAGATTTCTCAATCAATTTTTTACTATGAGAACGCAGAGTCATCAACAATCCTAATAATCAAGATGCAACTGTTTTGCGACAGCACATTGTGCACTTAATCTATACTTCCCATTCAAGACAAGCATATACAGAAAACAAGAGACGGGAACATAATGCAGAGAGATCAAATGCTGCAACAACAAAAAATAATTACATGGCACAACAGATTTAAAATAGATTAAGTAACACATTGGAAAGCTGCTAACTGAGGGAAAGCTGAATTGGAGAGTTTAAGATACATTATATAATCAGTCTCTCCCTCTGTCAAAAAAAAACAAACAAAAAATATTAATGAATCAATGGTCTGAAAATAAAGGTATACTATCTACATTTAAAGCAATAGGGTTGTGATATCATGAGATGGAGAAGCAGGTTCTGAGTCCAGCAGGCCAATGATCTCGTTCCAAACATGATCCTGCAAGAAGAAATATAACATTGCATTATTTCAAGATTAACCAACGCACTTCCAAAAAATGGGATATCATATAACAGAGTCCAAAAAAAAGTCTTAGTTCAGGTCAAAAAAGGACTTACCTTTGGTGTGTTTTATCTTGAACCGATACTTCTATCCTCAAAAATAGTGATCTCCACCTTTAAAAACTCAAGTTGAGGAAATAAAGTGCTGTAAAACTCTGAAAGTGTTGTTTTACCTGCGATACAGACGTGAAAGTTGAATGCTCTGAAAATCTATGAAATATTCCATTTTAGCAGCGTATGACTAAACTAAGGTTCCCCTTCAGTCGCTCACGTTCGACGTGACGTCGACGTGACAACGTTAGGGGATCACTTCAGGGAGCCCTATCAACTTCGAGTATCTAAAGAACAAGCCAATGAACGTTGGCGTGCGTGAAACGCGTCACGCGCCCCGCCCCGCAGCGCGGGTATAAACAGGAAGCGGACGCCGCACTCATTGTCTTTCGCTTCGGAGCCGAGCTTTGTTTGACTCTGAGACTCTACAGACTGCTGAACGTTGTTTCTGTCGACAACTAGAGGGAGAAGAGAACTCTGCTGCAGTGCTGGTGTGACGGCGCGATCAGTGGTGGCCGCGAGCATCTTTATCACAACTGCCGTTTTCACGGCACTGTTTATGTGTGTGTGTGTGTCGGTCTCGTGGGCGTTCCTCATCTGAGAGTGTACCCGATTACACCGCGGCTACCCCTGGGTGCTTCAGCACTAAAGAGTCTATTTCTTTCCTCTGTTTGTTATTTTTACTAAAAGAGCAACACAAGCGTGACCCTGCGTCCTTTTCAGGATGTCATTCCGCTTGTGCGTTTCTGGATGCGGTCGTTCCCTGGCGCCAGCAGATGGCCACAAGAGTTGCCTCTCGTGTTTGGGCATTCAACACGCTGAGGCAGCTTTTGTGAATAGTTCATGTTCCCATTGCGGGAATATGACTATGGCAGCGCTTAGATCGAGACTCGCTTACCTCACGGGAGGTGCAGTCCCCTCGCCTATGCCCCGATCTAGCGCTTATTCTGCCCTGCAGAATAAGCCTACTTCGGCGCATGACCAGGGTGATCTGAGGATTACCGTGAGGGCTTCCCCGTCGAGGCAATCTCCGCGGGCCCCTCACGCCTCTCATGCGCTGTTGCCATCCGCGCCCCTTTGCGATCGACTCGGTCCTTCTCCTGAACGGCCGGTCGTTTCCTTTGGGGCGCCAGCTGACGATCAGATGTCGATCGCAGCATCGGAGGGGGAGCTTCACTCCTCTGGAGATGACGACTCGGCTGCGTTGCCCCCGTCTGGGTGTGTAGCGTTGTCCGAGCCGGATCCAGAGTGGGCGGCTATGCTTTCCCGGGCCGCCGAGAAGGTCGGGCTTGTGTGGAATCCTCCGCCACGTCCCGAACCTTCTCGGTTGGACGATTGGTTTCTCGGGGCGGGCCGTGCTGGTTCTCAGTGCGCCGCCCCGGTACCTTTCTTTCCGGAGGTGCATGAGGAGCTCTCTAGGACGTGGAAGGCACCGTATAGTGCCCGAATCCGTTCTAGTAGCTCCTCCCCCCTCGCCACCCTCGACGGCGGGGCAGCTAAGGGGTATGTGGATATCCCCCCGGTGGAGCGGGCTGTCGCGATGCAACTGTGTCCGGCGTCCGCCTCCTCCTGGCGGGGTAATCCGCGCCTCCCGTCCAAGGCCTGTAAGTTTTCGTCCGGTCTCACGGCGAAGGCTTATAAGGCCTGTGGACAGGCTGCTTCCGCCCTCCATGCCATGGCGCTCTTGCAGGTCCACCAGGCCCAGGCGCTCATGGACATGAACGAGGGTGGTTCTGACCCAGAGCTCCTCCGGGAGCTCCGCGTGGCTACTGACCTCGCCCTCCGGGCGACGAAGGAAACCGCGCGTTCCGTTGGTCAGGCGATGTCCACCTTGGTGGTCCAGGAGCGCCACCTTTGGCTCAACCTGGCGGACATGAGGGACACCGATAAATATCGGTTCCTGGATGCCCCTCTCTCCCAGGTTGGGTTATTCGGCGATGCGGTCGAGAGCTTCGCCCAACAGTTCTCGGCCGCCCAGAAGCAGACGGAGGCTATCCGACACATCCTGCCCCGGCGGACCCCCGCTGCTTCCTCCCGTCCGCCGGCCGCAGACCCTCCGTCCGCTCGTCGCCGAGGCCGTCCTCCTGCGGCGTCCTCCGCTCCCGCTAAGCCTCAGCAGCAGCAGCCACCATCCAGGCCTCAGCGTGGAGCAAGCCGCAGGAAGTCGGCCACGCCCGTCCAGGCCGCTACCAAACCAGGTGGTAAGCGCAGGTGCAAACGACCCTGAGACGGGCGACCCAGAGGTGGATCGAGTTGCTCTCCAGGAGACGGTGAAGGCACCGCTCCTTCCCCCGGTGGAGGGCCGGGTGGAGAATCCTTTGTTTCTTTTTGTTCCTTTTCCGCCACTGCCTTCAGTGGTACCCACTTATTCAATAAAAGAGCAATTTCTGAAACCTCTGGGTCCCAAGAGAGCGCGCTTGACGGTCGACGACGCTATGCCTTGTCACCCTCGAGCCCCTCTCTCATCGCCAGCGAGCAGCAGTGGCTGTGTTCCGGACGCTCTGCCGCCTCCACACACTCACTCTGCCCTTCGACGGAAGCAGGTACGTGTTGCACCACACATTCAGACCCCACTCCGGGCCGCTGTGCCGTCCGAGTCGGGTCCCTGCATTCCGCCGCGCTGCCCCACCCCGGGTACGTCTGTGGTGCCGTTGATTCCGCTTACGCGGTGTCTGGGAGCCTGGCTAGCGCTTCCCAGCCCGTCTCGCTGGCTCATCCGTACTGTCAGACTCGGCTATGCGATTCAGTTCGCCCGGCGCCCCCCTGCATTCAGGGGCATTCTGTTTACCCGCGTTCCGCCGGACAGTGCCCCTGTGCTCAGGGCAGAGATCGCAGTCCTACTGGCGAAGGACGCGATCGAGCCGGTCCCTCCAGCCGATATGAAGACCGGCTTCTACAGCCCGTACTTCATTGTACCCAAGAAAGGCGGTGGGTTACGGCCAATCTTGGATCTGCGTGTCTTGAACCGGTCCCTTCACAAGCTGCCGTTCAAGATGCTTACGCAGAAACGCATTTTCAAGTGCATCCGTCCCCAAGATTGGTTTGCAGCGATCGACCTGAAGGACGCGTACTTTCATGTCTCGATTCTCCCTCGACACAGACCGTTTCTTCGCTTTGCGTTCGAGGGACGGGCATATCAGTACAAGGTCTTACCCTTCGGGCTGGCCCTGTCGCCCCGTGTCTTCACGAAAGTCGCGGAGGCAGCCATTGCTCCCATGTGCGAGCGTGGTGTTCGCATTCTCAACTACATCGACGACTGGCTTATTCTCGCCCAGTCGAGAGAGCAGTTGTGCGAACACAGGGACATGGTGCTCAGTCACCTCAGCCACCTAGGGCTTCGGGTCAACTGGGAAAAGAGCAAACTCACCCCCGGGCAGAGGATCTCTTTTCTCGGTATGGAGTTGGACTCGATCAACATGACAGCGCGCCTCACCGAGGCCCGCGTCCAGTCAGTGTTGAACTGCGTGAGCACGCTCAAGCGCAGAACAGCGGCTCCACTGAAACTGTTTCAGAGGCTCCTGGGGCATATGGCATCTGCAGCCGCGGTAACGCCGCTCGGATTGCTTCATATGAGACCGCTCCAACACTGGCTCCACGATCGAGTCCCGAGAGGGGCGTGGCAGAGCGGCTTGTGCCGGGTCCAAGTGACTCCGCACTGTCGCCAAACTCTCAGCTTGTGGTCAGACCCTTCGTTCCTGCGGGCAGGTGTTCCCCTAGAACAAGTGTCCAGGCACTCTGTGGTCACCACGGATGCCTCTGCCACCGGCTGGGGGGCCACGTACAACGGGCATGCAGCTTCAGGTCTGTGGACGGGGCCTCAACTGCATTGGCACATCAATTGCCTCGAGTTGTTAGCAGTACATCTTGCATTGGGCCGCTTCAAAACGCCGCTTCGTGGCAAGCATGTACTGGTCCGTACGGACAGCACTGCGACCGTTGCGTACATCAACCGTCAGGGTGGTCTACGCTCCCGCCGCATGTCACAACTCGCCCGCCATCTCCTCCTTTGGAGTCAGAAGCATCTGAGGTCGCTTCGTGCCATTTATATTCCCGGCCTGCTCAACTGTGCAGCCGACGAGCTCTCACGGCAGCAGGTGCTACCGGGAGAATGGCGACTCCATCCCCAGGTGGTCCAGCTGATTTTCAGGCGCTTCGGGACCGCACAGGTAGATCTGTTTGCCGCCCCGGACACGTCTCACTGCCAGTTGTTCTACTCCCTGACCGAGGGGACCCTCGGCACGGATGCCCTGGCACACAGCTGGCCCCCGGGCCTACGCAAGTATGCGTTTCCCCCAGTGAGCCTTCTTGCACAGACTTTGTGCAAAGTCAGGGAGGACGAGGAGCAGGTCGTGTTAGTTGCCCCGTATTGGCCCAACCGGACCTGGTTCCCCGAACTTGTGCTCCTCGCGACAGCCCCTCCCTGGCCCATTCCTCTGAGAGAGGACCTGCTCTCTCAGAGACGGGGCACCCTGTGGCACCCGCGTCCAGACCTCTGGAAACTCCATGTCTGGTCCCTGGACGGGACGCGGAGGTTCTAGGTGACCTACCCCCAGCGGTAGTTGACACCATCACTTCCGCTAGAGCCCCCTCTACGAGGCGCCTCTATGCTCTGAAGTGGAACCTATTCGTTGACTGGTGTTCTTCTCACGAGGAGAACCCCCGAACTTGCTCGATCAGAGCCGTGCTTTCTTTCCTGCAGGATGGGTTGGAGCGAAGGCTGTCTCCCTCCACCCTTAAAGTGTATGTTGCTGCCATTGCCGCACATCACGATGCAGTTGATGGTAAGTCGTTGGGGAAGCATGACCTGATCGTCAGGTTCCTGAGGGGAGCAAGGAGACTTAATCCTCCTCGCCCACTCTCTATACCCTCTTGGGACTTGTCTCTGGTCCTTTCGGCTCTTCAGAGACCACCCTTTGAGCCTTTGCAGTCAGCTGAGTTAAAAGTTCTGTCTTGTAAAACAGTACTCCTGGTTGCATTGGCCTCCATCAAGAGGGTAGGGGACCTGCATGCATTTTCGGTCGACGAATCGTGCCTAGAATTCGGCCCGGATAACTCTCACGTGATCCTGAGACCCCGGCCCGGATACGTGCCCAAGGTTCCTACCACTCCCTTCCGGGACCAGGTGGTGAACCTGCAAGCGCTGCCTTCGGAGGGCAGACCCAGCCCTGGCTTTTCTCTGTCCCGTCCGCGCTCTGCGTCTGTACGTGGACAGAACGCAAAGCCTCAGGACCTCAGATCAGCTCTTCGTCTGTTACGGAGGCCAGCAGAAGGGAAAGGCTGTCTCCAAGCAGAGGATGGCCCACTGGATAGTGGATGCCATCGCCTTGGCTTACGAAGTCCAAGGCGTGCCTTGCCCGCCCGGGCTGAGAGCCCACTCCACTAGGGGTGTCGCTTCTTCTTGGGCGCTGGCACACGGCGCCTCGCTGACAGATATCTGTAGAGCTGCGGGCTGGGCGACACCTAACACGTTCGCTAGATTTTATAGCCTACGTGTTGAGCCGGTTTCTTCCTGTGTGCTCGCTTCCAGCCGGTAACACCGAAGTTTCCGCTCTTGTGTCGGCTTGCTGCGCCACTCCCCTCCACATGGAGCGGATACGTGCGCTTTTTTGCTCCAGTCGAGTTCCCCACTCTGGCGAACCCTGTGAGTTCCTCCGCACCCCCCCCGGCAGTCGGACGTTGCGGAGCGTCCGACGCCAGGCCTAGTGCTCGTATGCCTGTGTAACTTGTGCTAGGCTGGGTTCCATATGTGGTGATTCCTGCGGCGATCCCATGTGAGTATTCTTCCACGACCAGCTCCCCGCGGTGAGCCCGTGTCTTTCCCTTGGCAGAGTCCGCTCTGCCGTCACTGTCTGGTGCTGCCTCCCCTTCTCAGGCTGGAGCCACCCCAGTGACATTCCATATGTTGCACTGCCCTCCGGCCAGTCCTATGTGTATCCCTCCACATGTTACCTCCCTTCGGGCAGGATGTGGCTTCCGCAGCGTCCCTCTCCCCTGGAAAGGCACGCTTTCCCAGTGTTATCCAAGAGTTCCACTGTGTGGGTTAAAGGAACAACAGTGAACTCCTCTACGCAGGTCTTCCGCCCCAGCCATTGGGGGTCTGAGAGCCTTCCGTAGGGCGCTGGATGTGGCAGCAACGATGGCGTCTTCCATAGGGATCCCTAACGTCGTCACGTCGACGTCACGTCGAACGTGAGCGACTGAAGGGGAAGTCTCGGTTACTAATGTAACCTCGTTCCCCGAGGGAGGGAACGGGAGACGTGACGTCCCGCTGCCACAGTTGCTGACCATCGCTGTACGGCCGTCTCTATCTCGGCTCCTCAGCGAAAAACAATGAGTGCGGCGTCCGCTTCCTGTTTATACCCGCGCTGCGGGGCGGGGCGCGTGACGCGTTTCACGCACGCCAACGTTCATTGGCTTGTTCTTTAGATACTCGAAGTTGATAGGGCTCCCTGAAGTGATCCCCTAACGTCGTCACGTCGACGTCACGTCTCCGTTCCCTCCCTCGGGGAACGAGGGTTACATTAGTAACCGAGACGTTTTTCCATGTCGAATAGGATTTGTATTAAACTTCTCATTTATTTTCCTCGAGCAAGACATCTTTATCTGATGTACATACTGTTCAAAAGTTTTGGATCAGTAAGATTTCTTAAAAGTCTCATGTTCACCATTTATTTGATCAAAAATACTACTAGAAAATTGTGAAATATTATTGTTTAAAATTAACCGTTTTCTCTTTTAACATTTTAAATGTATTTTTTTCAGTAACCAGTGTCCATTATCCTTCAGAAATCATTATAATATGCTGATGTGCTGCTCAAGACACATTTTTTATTATCAATGTTGAAAACAGTTCATATTTTGGTGGAAACTGTGATACTTTTTTTTTTCAAAACTTCCTGATAAATAGAAAGCTCAATAGAACAGTGTTTAGTTGAATTAGAAATCTTTTGCAACATTATAAGTCTAGGCGGTCACTTTAATCAAACTAATGCATCCTTGCTAAATAAAGAATTCATTTCTTACTGACCCCAAAATTTGAATGGTAGAGCAAGTTCTAAAAATTAAATGTTACCAGAATTCAATGACAATCCCCCTGGGGGACAGAAAGACCCGCATGATGTTTCGATGAAGGAAAGGTACAACCCGGGGTCCCCTCTCTATGGGGTCGGTCAGGAGAAGCCCAAAGGGGGGCAAAGATCTTCTCGTTCTGCTCCTGGATGTACTTGGCAATCTTTTTCCCGCACCTGAAGGAATTAGCATATTGTTGGGAAAACCATATCGACAATGTCATATTTATGATATCTACAGCTACAACTCTATCAACTGACTTTCTCATAGTGGGTCTCCATGCAGAGGAAGATTGTGTACGCAGTGAGGCGGGCCAGACAGCCCTCCAGATATGACCTGCCGCCCAGCTTCTCCGCCTCTGCATAGAGATTATTCAGGGTCTGCATGGTCTCCTCAAACTGCTGGGTTGTCAATCTGAGACGACAAAACAATTATCAGCATTCACACTCTGTGAGAGGTGTGAACTAGAAGTACAATCACAGCAGAACATTCAAATCTGCATTGAGAGAGCATTTGTCATGTATAATTAGGGAACAGCTTCACAAACAGTCTTTTCAACCCCCTGTATCTTATTTCTGTCCCCACAATAATATATTATAACAAAAGTACGGGATAAAAGTTTGAATATAAATACCGTGTCTACGGGTTTGTGACAAAATAGAGTAAAAATCACTTTTTGAAAGGCAACTTATGCTTCAAATAAAGATCAAATTTCCTTGGTACCCAGTGGTGGCGACAAGTGACTTAATGTAGCTAGTTTCCACCATCCCTTCTATTCGGCGATGCGGTCGAGAGCTTCGCCCAACAGTTCTCGGCCGCCCAGAAGCAGACGGAGGCTATCCGACACATCCTGCCCCGGCGGACCCCCGCTGCTTCCTCCCGTCCGCCGGCCGCAGACCCTCCGTCCGCTCGTCGCCGAGGCCGTCCTCCTGCGGCGTCCTCCGCTCCCGCTAAGCCTCAGCAGCAGCAGCCACCATCCAGGCCTCAGCGTGGAGCAAGCCGCAGGAAGTCGGCCACGCCCGTCCAGGCCGCTACCAAACCAGGTGGTAAGCGCAGGTGCAAACGACCCTGAGACGGGCGACCCAGAGGTGGATCGAGTTGCTCTCCAGGAGACGGTGAAGGCACCGCTCCTTCCCCCGGTGGAGGGCCGGGTGGAGAATCCTTTGTTTCTTTTTGTTCCTTTTCCGCCACTGCCTTCAGTGGTACCCACTTATTCAATAAAAGAGCAATTTCTGAAACCTCTGGGTCCCAAGAGAGCGCGCTTGACGGTCGACGACGCTATGCCTTGTCACCCTCGAGCCCCTCTCTCATCGCCAGCGAGCAGCAGTGGCTGTGTTCCGGACGCTCTGCCGCCTCCACACACTCACTCTGCCCTTCGACGGAAGCAGGTACGTGTTGCACCACACATTCAGACCCCACTCCGGGCCGCTGTGCCGTCCGAGTCGGGTCCCTGCATTCCGCCGCGCTGCCCCACCCCGGGTACGTCTGTGGTGCCGTTGATTCCGCTTACGCGGTGTCTGGGAGCCTGGCTAGCGCTTCCCAGCCCGTCTCGCTGGCTCATCCGTACTGTCAGACTCGGCTATGCGATTCAGTTCGCCCGGCGCCCCCCTGCATTCAGGGGCATTCTGTTTACCCGCGTTCCGCCGGACAGTGCCCCTGTGCTCAGGGCAGAGATCGCAGTCCTACTGGCGAAGGACGCGATCGAGCCGGTCCCTCCAGCCGATATGAAGACCGGCTTCTACAGCCCGTACTTCATTGTACCCAAGAAAGGCGGTGGGTTACGGCCAATCTTGGATCTGCGTGTCTTGAACCGGTCCCTTCACAAGCTGCCGTTCAAGATGCTTACGCAGAAACGCATTTTCAAGTGCATCCGTCCCCAAGATTGGTTTGCAGCGATCGACCTGAAGGACGCGTACTTTCATGTCTCGATTCTCCCTCGACACAGACCGTTTCTTCGCTTTGCGTTCGAGGGACGGGCATATCAGTACAAGGTCTTACCCTTCGGGCTGGCCCTGTCGCCCCGTGTCTTCACGAAAGTCGCGGAGGCAGCCATTGCTCCCATGTGCGAGCGTGGTGTTCGCATTCTCAACTACATCGACGACTGGCTTATTCTCGCCCAGTCGAGAGAGCAGTTGTGCGAACACAGGGACATGGTGCTCAGTCACCTCAGCCACCTAGGGCTTCGGGTCAACTGGGAAAAGAGCAAACTCACCCCCGGGCAGAGGATCTCTTTTCTCGGTATGGAGTTGGACTCGATCAACATGACAGCGCGCCTCACCGAGGCCCGCGTCCAGTCAGTGTTGAACTGCGTGAGCACGCTCAAGCGCAGAACAGCGGCTCCACTGAAACTGTTTCAGAGGCTCCTGGGGCATATGGCATCTGCAGCCGCGGTAACGCCGCTCGGATTGCTTCATATGAGACCGCTCCAACACTGGCTCCACGATCGAGTCCCGAGATGGGCGTGGCAGAGCGGCTTGTGCCGGGTCCAAGTGACTCCGCACTGTCGCCAAACTCTCAGCTTGTGGTCAGACCCTTCGTTCCTGCGGGCAGGTGTTCCCCTAGAACAAGTGTCCAGGCACTCTGTGGTCACCACGGATGCCTCTGCCACCGGCTGGGGGGCCACGTACAACGGGCATGCAGCTTCAGGTCTGTGGACGGGGCCTCAACTGCATTGGCACATCAATTGCCTCGAGTTGTTAGCAGTACATCTTGCATTGGGCCGCTTCAAAACGCCGCTTCGTGGCAAGCATGTACTGGTCCGTACGGACAGCACTGCGACCGTTGCGTACATCAACCGTCAGGGTGGTCTACGCTCCCGCCGCATGTCACAACTCGCCCGCCATCTCCTCCTTTGGAGTCAGAAGCATCTGAGGTCGCTTCGTGCCATTTATATTCCCGGCCTGCTCAACTGTGCAGCCGACGAGCTCTCACGGCAGCAGGTGCTACCGGGAGAATGGCGACTCCATCCCCAGGTGGTCCAGCTGATTTTCAGGCGCTTCGGGACCGCACAGGTAGATCTGTTTGCCGCCCCGGACACGTCTCACTGCCAGTTGTTCTACTCCCTGACCGAGGGGACCCTCGGCACGGATGCCCTGGCACACAGCTGGCCCCCGGGCCTACGCAAGTATGCGTTTCCCCCAGTGAGCCTTCTTGCACAGACTTTGTGCAAAGTCAGGGAGGACGAGGAGCAGGTCGTGTTAGTTGCCCCGTATTGGCCCAACCGGACCTGGTTCCCCGAACTTGTGCTCCTCGCGACAGCCCCTCCCTGGCCCATTCCTCTGAGAGAGGACCTGCTCTCTCAGAGACGGGGCACCCTGTGGCACCCGCGTCCAGACCTCTGGAAACTCCATGTCTGGTCCCTGGACGGGACGCGGAGGTTCTAGGTGACCTACCCCCAGCGGTAGTTGACACCATCACTTCCGCTAGAGCCCCCTCTACGAGGCGCCTCTATGCTCTGAAGTGGAACCTATTCGTTGACTGGTGTTCTTCTCACGAGGAGAACCCCCGAACTTGCTCGATCAGAGCCGTGCTTTCTTTCCTGCAGGATGGGTTGGAGCGAAGGCTGTCTCCCTCCACCCTTAAAGTGTATGTTGCTGCCATTGCCGCACATCACGATGCAGTTGATGGTAAGTCGTTGGGGAAGCATGACCTGATCGTCAGGTTCCTGAGGGGAGCAAGGAGACTTAATCCTCCTCGCCCACTCTCTATACCCTCTTGGGACTTGTCTCTGGTCCTTTCGGCTCTTCAGAGACCACCCTTTGAGCCTTTGCAGTCAGCTGAGTTAAAAGTTCTGTCTTGTAAAACAGTACTCCTGGTTGCATTGGCCTCCATCAAGAGGGTAGGGGACCTGCATGCATTTTCGGTCGACGAATCGTGCCTAGAATTCGGCCCGGATAACTCTCACGTGATCCTGAGACCCCGGCCCGGATACGTGCCCAAGGTTCCTACCACTCCCTTCCGGGACCAGGTGGTGAACCTGCAAGCGCTGCCTTCGGAGGCAGACCCAGCCCTGGCTTTTCTCTGTCCCGTCCGCGCTCTGCGTCTGTACGTGGACAGAACGCAAAGCCTCAGGACCTCAGATCAGCTCTTCGTCTGTTACGGAGGCCAGCAGAAGGGAAAGGCTGTCTCCAAGCAGAGGATGGCCCACTGGATAGTGGATGCCATCGCCTTGGCTTACGAAGTCCAAGGCGTGCCTTGCCCGCCCGGGCTGAGAGCCCACTCCACTAGGGGTGTCGCTTCTTCTTGGGCGCTGGCACACGGCGCCTCGCTGACAGATATCTGTAGAGCTGCGGGCTGGGCGACACCTAACACGTTCGCTAGATTTTATAGCCTACGTGTTGAGCCGGTTTCTTCCTGTGTGCTCGCTTCCAGCCGGTAACACCGAAGTTTCCGCTCTTGTGTCGGCTTGCTGCGCCACTCCCCTCCACATGGAGCGGATACGTGCGCTTTTTTGCTCCAGTCGAG
Organism: Chrosomus eos; assembly: GCA_036326025.1. NCBI lineage: Eukaryota > Metazoa > Chordata > Actinopteri > Cypriniformes > Leuciscidae > Chrosomus > Chrosomus eos. The sequence continues at coordinate 11,839,189 of CM070841.1, read as the reverse complement.
TTCCCCACTCTGGCGAACCCTGTGAGTTCCTCCGCACCCCCCCCGGCAGTCGGACGTTGCGGAGCGTCCGACGCCAGGCCTAGTGCTCGTATGCCTGTGTAACTTGTGCTAGGCTGGGTTCCATATGTGGTGATTCCTGCGGCGATCCCATGTGAGTATTCTTCCACGACCAGCTCCCCGCGGTGAGCCCGTGTCTTTCCCTTGGCAGAGTCCGCTCTGCCGTCACTGTCTGGTGCTGCCTCCCCCTTCTCAGGCTGGAGCCACCCCAGTGACATTCCATATGTTGCACTGCCCTCCGGCCAGTCCATATGTGTATCCTCCACATGTTACCTCCCTTCGGGCAGGATGTGGCTTCCGCAGCGTCCCTCTCCCCTGGAAAGGCACGCTTTCCCAGTGTTATCCAAGAGTTCCACTGTGTGGGTTAAAGGAACAACAGTGAACTCCCTCTACGCAGGTCTTCCGCCCCAGCCATTGGGGGTCTGAGAGCCTTCCGTAGGGCGCTGGATGTGGCAGCAACCGATGGCGTCTTCCATAGGGATCCCCTAACGTCGTCACGTCGACGTCACGTCGAACGTGAGCGACTGAAGGGGAACGTCTCGGTTACTAATGTAACCCTCGTTCCCCGAGGGAGGGAACGGGAGACGTGACGTCCCGCTGCCACAGTTGCTGACCATCGCTGTACGGCCGTCTCTATCTCGGCTCCTCAGCGAAAAACAATGAGTGCGGCGTCCGCTTCCTGTTTATACCCGCGCTGCGGGGCGGGGCGCGTGACGCGTTTCACGCACGCCAACGTTCATTGGCTTGTTCTTTAGATACTCGAAGTTGATAGGGCTCCCTGAAGTGATCCCCTAACGTCGTCACGTCGACGTCACGTCTCCCGTTCCCTCCCTCGGGGAACGAGGGTTACATTAGTAACCGAGACGTTTTTCCATGTCGAATAGGATTTGTATTAAACTTCTCATTTATTTTCCTCGAGCAAGACATCTTTATCTGATGTACACTACTGTTCAAAAGTTTTGGATCAGTAAGATTTCTTAAAAGTCTCATGTTCACCATTTATTTGATCAAAAATACTACTAGAAAATTGTGAAATATTATTGTTTAAAATAACCGTTTTCTCTTTTAACATTTTAAAATGTATTTTTTTTCAGTAACCAGTGTCACATTATCCTTCAGAAATCATTATAATATGCTGATGTGCTGCTCAAGACACATTTTTTATTATCAATGTTGAAAACAGTTCATATTTTGGTGGAAACTGTGATACTTTTTTTTTTCAAACTTCCTTGATAAATAGAAAGCTCAATAGAACAGTGTTTAGTTGAATTAGAAATCTTTTGCAACATTATAAGTCTAGGCGGTCACTTTTAATCAAACTAATGCATCCTTGCTAAATAAAGAATTCATTTCTTACTGACCCCAAAATTTGAATGGTAGAGCAAGTTCCTAAAAATTAAATGTTACCAGAATTCAATGACAATCCCACTGGGGGACAGAAAGACCCGCATGATGTTTCGATGTAGGAAAGGATACAACCCTGAGTCCCCTCTCTATGGGGTCGGTCAGGAGAAGCCCAAGGGGAGCAAAGATCTTCTCGTTCTGCTCCTGGATGTACTTGGCAATCTTTTTCAGCACCTGAAGGAATTAGCATATTGTTGAAATCCATATCGACAATGTCATATTGATGATATCTACAGCCTACAACTCTATCAACTGACTTTCTCATAGTGGGTCTCCATGCAGAGGAAGATTGTGTACGCAGTGAGGCAGGCCAGACAGCCCTCCAGATATGACCTGCCGCCCAGCTTCTCCGCCTCTGCATAGAGATTATTCAGGGTCTGCATGGTCTCCTCAAACTGCTGCTTGTCAATCTGAGACGACAAAACAATTATCAGCATTCACACTCTGTGAGAGGTGTGAACTAGAAGTACAATCACAGCAGAACATTCAAATCTGCATTGAGAGAGCATTTGTCATGTATAATTAGGGAACAGCTTCACAAACAGTCTTTTCAACCACACTGTATCATTATTTCTGTCCTACAATAACTCATATTATAACATAAGTACTGGGATAAAAGTTTGAATATAAATACCGATGTCTACGGTAGTGATCAAAATAGAGTAAAATCACTTTTTGAAAGCAACTTGATGCTTCAAATAAAGATCAATTACCTTGGTACACCAGTAGGTGGCGACAAGTGACTTAATGTAGCTATGTTTCCATCCATCCATTCTTTTAATGTACTTCTTATGATATCGCATAATAATAATAAAAAAATGATGGAGGGAAACGGCAAGATACGCATACATTCTGACAATTAAACACTCAATGGAGGTGGATACATTTTTGTATCCGATAAGACAACAAGCTCATAAACTACTATGCATTGCAAACCTAATTACCGAATAAATCCCTCGATGCACAACAACAAAAACTCGCGTAACTTTGCCTCAGCTATGGATGTGATTGGATACGTGGACTAACTAGTGGAATAATTTCATTGCATAGCATGTTGGTTTGGTCTTTTAGAATCATGTAGACTCACAAGGAGATTGTCTACATTAGTATTACACTAGCCTCGTGAGACCATCCTGATCTCGCGAGCTTTCAAGGTTTCACTCGCAGATCAGTCTTGATACTTTCCGTTAAAGAAAATTTGGGAGCAGTTCACCAAACGAACGTCCAATCAGCGTTGGCTTGGAGGCGGGTTGAGGTGTGACGCAACGAGAAGCACGACAGTTCAGTATTAAGAACATGGCGGCTTCAGCGGATGAAACTAGCATCAGTGTGGCTATCGAGCAAGTTTTATCGGAATTACAAAGTTATTACGGAATTACAGAGCTAACGAGCCTTTACCTGCAGCAGCAAGAGTAGCCTGGCTTGTGGTTGTGTTTTCGTCGTCGCTCTCATATGCTTCATTGATCTGATTGGTTGATTTGGCCCGTCTATCACCAACACAGGCCAATCAGCTAACCAGTATTTTCGCCCCTTACCAAAACTACTTCAACGGAAGGTTTCCAGATGGATATGCGGAGCAAATCCATCTGGCGGAGTCAGGTTAGTATTACACTGCCCATCAGCAAACCTCAAAAACAACTAATTTGAAGATTGGAGATGGTGGATTACAGCTGTCAGTATCAATCTGCCAATGCTTTGATATCATGATCTGTAAATACTAGGGCTGGTCCGAATACCATTTTTTGAGCTTCGAAGCTTCGGTAGGAATGAACATTGAATATTCAAAGCTTCGGAATCTCTATAGGCTACCATACGTCTCAGACATCCCAAATCTCCCGCATATTGATAGCGGCTCCCTGATGCCCGCAAATTAGTTAAAATCTCCCGGAATCTAGCTGCTCGCGAGCTCCAAACCGTGTAGCGCAAGAACGACAGAGAGAGAGAGACCTTGCGCGTGTGTGTGTGTGTGTGTGTGTGTGTGCGCAAGTGTGCGTGTGTGTCTCTTGAAGCGCATGTAAAATGCGCATGATCATCATCAGCGCATGATTATTATTTCGAGAACCATTCATCCAAACCACTTCACAAGGGAGTGCAGTGGATTCGGTGCAATATAGATAGACAGGCGAGACGCGACACGTTCAGAATTAATAAACTTTTAATAAACTACAGAACAGCGCGAGCGGGAAGCGGCGCACCTGCACACGAGCAGAGCTTATGCTCTGAGAACAGACACTGCGATACATAAAACACACACACACACACACACACACACACACAGGTCTGTAACTTAAGCAATATTTCTAATAAGGTAGGCTAGTCTAATATTTTTCTCACAAACAAATTACTGACAAAGTAGGGTTTAAATAAAGAAGCGACTAGTAATGGGCGATATAAACGATATGCGATATAAACGATATAAAATTGGTCTACGATAGAGATTTTAATTCTATTGCACTATCGCGATATTGCATGTTGACGCAATTTTCCCGCAAAAATTTAGAGCCACGAGCTGCAACCGGCAGCAACGCATCGTCATATTCGTCATCTTGAGTAAACATGCGTCTGAAAGCGAAACGGATGACCTGGTGAAAAAGACCGGTGCAACATCCATTATTTGGATTAGGTTCGGATTTAAAGGGGTCATATAATGCCATTTTTGTACAAGTTAATATGAATCTTTAGGGTCTAAATGAAAAGTTTGTAATATACTTTTATTAAAAATTCTCATTAGTTTTTTAAGAAAACACTCATTTTACCTGCTCAAAAACATCTCTGTGTTCAGCACTCCGTTTAAGTGCATATGCCTTTAAATGATAATGAGCTTCGCTGACTCCGCCCCTCTGTTCTGTGGGCGCTGTAACACAACGCACGTGGAGTGTTGACTTGACAACAGTTGAGGGTTTATTATGGCAGCGGGATTCTCTCTGAGGACGCATCTGTGCAACCGTATCAGTTTGAAACGGAGTCGGACCCGAAACAAGATGACGGCCCCAAAGAAGTTCGACAATAAGGCTCGAACAGGACGTTTCTGAATGGTTGGTTAACAATGTCACTTTGATCTATTTTTGTATGTACTGGCAGGGTAACGTTAGAGTTGTGATATACAAACGCTATGTGTTTAACGTTACTAATGTAAGTTATAGGTTAGTTCGTTGACAGATTTATGTTGAAAAACTTTTCTTTTTTTTGTAAATGTAGGCTTGTCAGTGATGCGTGACATTATCTCAGTGTTAGGTACAACTATCGTGACTGAAACTGACGTGAGGTCATGTCAGTAATGATTCTAGCAGTAGTTGAAGGATAACTAAGAATTTGCTGTATGTTTATGTTTAGTGCAGTACGAATATGTTTTATGTTTTAAGAAAACTTTTAAGTACATCTATAGTTTTGTAACTGCATTGATATTCCTGTTAATATTCCTGTTACGTTAACTGTAACACTGCGTAACTTACACAGTTTTTAATAACACAACACCAACGCGTTTTTCATTATAAACGTGGGATTATGAATTATATTGAGAACGTCGTAACGTTACATAGAAGACATGCCGTAATAATGCACCCTGAGTGTAAACATTAGCCACATTCGTGAAGCGTGCAAGGGATTTGCAAAGATTCATATAAAGGTTAGCTAATAAATAAAACGTTACACTCACTTCTTCTGGAGGTCCAGCAGGAACACGAATAGTTGGTACCGATTCCTTTTTCAGTAGCAGCTTCTTAGCAAAACCTGATTTATACTGACCCACGTTTAAAAAGCAGTCTGGTGAGAAATGATTTGCGCAAACATGAGCGCATTCACGTTGCTCGTCGAGAATGTTCCCTTCATAAATAAAACTCAGCCACTGCGTCTTCAGCGGTTCGGATTTAGGAACATTAAAATGACTGCTGTGTTCCTCATTACACCCAAGAACAGAACACCACAATCGCTTAGACGGCCGCCATTCTGCTCCAGTGTAAACAATGACGAACTATGATTGACAGCTCACTCACGAGCGAGGGCGGGTCTGTGTTGAAACGCTGCTGTCAATCAACATCGTGGGAGGGGCGTGCGATCTTGTGACGTCACAGGATCGAACGGCTCGATTTGAGGCAGGGGAAAACATATAAGGAGATTAAAACAAAACCACTGGATGGATTTTTATCATTATATGATGGTTGTGTACAGGCACTGCCAACACACATTTCAGTACAATCAGCTTGTAAAAGTGCATGTACCATTATATGACCCTTTAAGCCGTCCGACGAACAGCAGCAAACTATACTCTGTTGGAGGCAACAGTTCTGGCTAACACCTGTTTCACACATACTCCGTTTGCAGATCATATGGCATATGCGGTGTGTATTTTTTCCGTACCCATGTTAACTACACAGTTAAGTTATCAACAACGCGACAATAATGGATGTTTGTCTCTTGTGGAGGTGGAAAAACAAGTTCTTTGTGACCGCAATATTTCTTGTAAAAAAGATTTAAATGCAAAAGAAAAGGTAAGCTGTTTTTGTCAATTGTGTATGCTTTAATTTAAAATGTTTGCAATTTTAACATAAATGTAGTAAATGTAGTTGCTTTTTAAGCTTTTTCTTTGTTAAAGTCTCTGCAGCTAGTGTACTTGGATTTTATTAATCTGCAACATTATGTTGTATAATTAAAGTTTTGCATAATAAATGTTCTCAAAACTACATATGTTTCTTTTAAAACAAATAGCCTACATAGCAGTTTGACTTTCCTTATGGTCTATCTAACCTGTTCTGAAATTGTTCTATTATAATTTATATATCGCGATATATATCGTTATCGCAAGAGGCTGCAATGTATATCGCAATATGGATTTTAGGCCATATCGCCCATCCCTAGAAGCGACACGAGCAGAGAATGGACTCCGATAGCATTTATATGCTCCGAGAATGGACACTGCACTAGTGATATAAAACACACTAATAAATACATTTATACATTTTAATACTACATACATTTTAATACATTTTGTTTCTATTATTCTATTTTCCACAATGTCAAAGCAATGCAGCTTAACCCAAAATACAAGCTCAGGCATTCACTTCTGTCCATACAAACTCTGCTGTTCTGCGGTCTAGCCAGAGAATACTCCCGTTGCAGGAACACTTTTAGTAGTCCAAGAAGAAGAAAATATCTATTTATTAAGTAGCTATAACGAATTTATATGTTAAGTATTGTATTTCACCAGAATTTCTAGTGTAAAACATATTCAAGCACGAATGAGAACCGTTTCGAGGGGGATGCCAAGTCTGCCAAAAAAAAAACAAAAACAAAAAAAAAACATTTTCAAATCGAATACCAAACCACCGAATATTCGAATATTCTGGTCCAGCCCTAGTAAATACAGATTAATGGTAAATGGTTCCTTGTGTTTGCTATGGATCTCTACACACCCTGCTCTCCAGCTCTGCCGGGAACTTGGTCTGAAACTTGCAGATAGTGCCGGAAGCGTAGTCTCTCTGGACGAAAACCTTGGAGGCGACGGCTGCTTGCCGCAGGTCCTGCAAGCTGTGCGTCTGGGCAGAAAACAAGAGAGTGGGAATTGTTAAAAACACAGGAAATATTACATTTTAGCAGCCAAAGCTGAAAACTAAACTTACGTTTTCCATGTCAAAAATTATTTCTATTTTATTTGCAAATATAGGTAAACTTGTTTCACCCTAGCAAGACATTTATTTTTAACATAGACTAAACGTTTTTGAAAGGAGTCTCTAATGCTCACCAAGCCTGCGTTTATTTGATAAGGAATACAGTAGAACATTAGTATCGTTTAGTATTATTAAAATTTCAGTTTTCTATTTGAATATATTTAAAAATGTAATTTATTCCTGATGACAAAGCTGAACTTTTTAGCATCATTACTTCAGTGGCACCTGATCCTTCAGAAATCATTCTAATTTGATGATTATGTGCTAAAAATAACATATCTTATTATTATCAAATCAATGAGCATTTAAAAACCGGAAATCATATCCATACACACAGAAACCACACACACACGCCCTTATAACATCATCTTCAATAACACGACTGAAATCTGATGACAACACGAAGCTCGCTATAAACATGACACCTGGTTTTATATTTATAGGTGTATAGTGACAGTGAAAACGAGGATTTGAATTTTACGAAAGGTAATGATCGACGTAGATAATTATATTTGACGACCACTGGAGAAGCACTAACGTATCAAATAATGACGGGTTACAAAGACACGTATGTATTATCCGATTAGTATGATAATGAAATATTTATTATAACGTGTTATTTTAGACGTTCATTCTTGTTAGTGGACAAGAGGAAAGTGTAATAAAATGTTGTTTTTATTCACATACCTCCGCCATGGTAGCTGCTGCTGCTCCTCTTCCTGTTACTCAACCTCCTGTCCTCCTCATAATACAGTCCGGTAGGAACCTTTTGCTTTTTTCATCAGTTCTGCTGCCACACCAATTCCAAACTGATGGGGAGTTCCCCCCAAAGTTTTTTTATCCAATAATATATTGTAAAAATTGTAAAAATAAAAATAAAAAAATAAAAAACAGAACGAGAACACTTTACTTAGCTTTTATTCTATAATTTCTAAGACTGAAGTGATTTCTGACAGTATTGTTAAACATAAATACAACCATGAACCAACCTAAGATACAATTTTTAATAGGCTTTGATTTAATTGTTAAACCCAACAGAGGTTGCCTAATGTCTCTGTGGTAAATTCAATTTAATTTAAGGGATAGGAGAAGATAATTAGGCAATCTGACTTGAAAATAAAAAGAAAAGGACTAGTTAAACAAATGAAGTGGCAGAAGCATGTGGCAGAAAATCAAACTCATAATTTGTCTATCATTTAAGATATTATCCTCCTTTTAAAAAATGTCTTTGTAATTTGGTTTTGCATGTAATTGAAATGTAAAATAGATGTTAGCTATCTCATCTAATGTTGTATTTGTTTGCCAGTCTGAACATTTCGGAGAGGAGGACATTGTGTTCCTAAATAAGAAAAGGAAACAGCCCAGTCCAGCTTACTAAAAGTGAACTGATGTTAATTCACGATAACACTCACTTTTATCACAGATGCATTTGTGATACTGAGCTATAGGAGGAAACTAGATTAATGCCTAAAACAGTTATTTCCTTGTCTCCATCTGTCTTAACAGAGATAAGTCTTTATGATTGAGAATACAAAGAATCACTCTTATTTTACAGCAGTGGTTCAGTCATCCTTGCATGATAAATTATTCATAAGGTTCATTTATTCCTAAAGGTTCCCTTGGGACACCTGGGCCATTTTTCACCATCACTCAGTTCCTTTTAGACAGTATTGGATCATCTCTTGATGGAAATAAAAAAGCATGTGGAAAGTCTGTGAGATCTGTAAAACCATTTTTCCGATCATATAATATTTAGTAAAAATAGCATGTTGCGCATGTGATGTTTTAATCTGATCAAGTTTACTGTATTGCACTTTATCTGCAGTTTATCAGGCAGGCAAAGGTGTTTGTTTAAAAGGTCGTTCGATTCACACGTGAGCTTTCTGAATTTAAAATGAGGGAACTCAAGCACAGTAGCCTTTAGCTACCAAAAACACAATTCAGTCCTCAATCATTTATCTGCAACTTTATTTATATTTTCCCAATTCAATGTCATGGGAACAGAAAATATGTTTAACTAGTGCTGTCTAAAATATCAGGAAAATATCTGATTCCTGCCAAGTCATGATTGCACTTTCATAAATCTCTGAATGACTCCTATTTCTCCTTGCAATCTCTGAGATTCTTCCAACCGTTGGTCTCATTGGAGGAACATGTGGTCTGATACCACCAAAGATCTTCTCATGTGGAGTTTAAAGAGAAAAAATGTGCTAACATCCTAATGATAGATGTATTTTGGTGTAATTAAAACATCTTAACCCTCTGATTGTCTTCATTTGGGCTGACACTTGGTGTTCTCCATGAGACCCCAGGCAATGTAATTTTGTAACTGAGTTTTTTTTGTTTGTTTTTTTACAAATGTAATTTTACTCAACATTTGTGCAGTTTTTGGAGGATTTATTATATATTTTAAATGTATAATAAATTAAAAAATATATAAATTTAAATATAGATTTTTATACAAAACAGCTTTTTATGTAAAATCCAGTTTACAAAAGACCCACATTTCTACATTTCATTTATGGAAAAGAAATTTTTGCCCATATTTTGGAAAATGTAGTTTTAAAAGTAAAAAATTATCATTATAGCCACTAGATGCTATAGAGCCCTATGCGATTAGCTATTTGACTAACTAAAATATATCTTTTCACAAGTTTTTCCAGTTGGATTCATATCTAAATGTAATTAAATCACAACTCTAACAAAATACTTTTTTGTCAAAGTTTAGCATTTTTTGTATTTAATTTTTTTTTTCAATAATGTTATGATAAGAATCAAACTTGAAAAAGATAAAAGTTGAGTTAGTCAAATAGCAAATAGCATATAGTGGAGCTCTATCCATCTAGTGGCTAAAATTATCATTTTTTACTTTTAAAACTACATTTTCCAATATATGGGCAAAAAATGTACACTAAACCATGTAAAATTATCCAAGTTATCCCCATAAATTAATTTTTGAAATTTGGGTCTTTTATAAAGTGAATTTTACATATAAAGCTGTTTTTGTATAATGTTTTTAATTTATTTATATAAATGTATATAAAACATTAATAAACAGTAAAATTACATTTGTAAAAAAAAAACTTATTCTGTTACGAAATTACATGTTGTTGCCTGGAGTCTCTGGAGACCCCAAAGACCACGAGTGTGACTATTTTTTCACACTAACATAAAAACAGATATCATTACATTGAATTTTTTTTTTGTAGATCTAGAAACGGTTGAGCGCCGTACAAACTTTTATGCCATTTGGACAAAGATAATTTTTTAAAAAAAATTCAACAAAAGTCATTTGTGAGTTTAAAAAGACTAAACTAGATCAAACTAGATGTCTAGTTTGGCATCCCATAATAGCATGTCTGTTTTTATTCAACTGTCACTTCATTATGAAGAGTGTGAAATAATTCTGCTCTGTGTGGTTACATGCAACTGCAGTAATGCACTGCAGGAAATGCACACACTGATGTTTGTAATAGCTGAAGTTTATTTGCCAAAAGTTATTTCTTATTTATAGTAGAAATTCAGCATAAAAAGCAAACTAGATCCATTTCGAAAGCATCTACATCCCAGTCCCAGAATCTGAGCCAAAAGTCACAGATGCTTCATTGTAATCTCTAAATAATGTGTTTTTGTATAGAAGAGGAGCCATCCAGCTTGCTTTGACCAAACTTGACAAACACTGTTATAAATCAGGCTGTGAAACTTTTATAGAATTAGATCAGACATTTTACAGATGCACCACTGACACAGTCCATACAGCCATTTTCACTTTCATTTTATTAGTCTGTTACTGTTACACAAGAGCTTTTCAACCCGAATTGCATCTTTAACAAATTTGTTCGGATATCAGTTTCCCCATTGTTTCTTTTTTAAATGTCTGACTGACTGTATATTTGATTCATTTTTATTTCACGGAAATGAGAAATGCATCTAACGGAGATAATGTAACATTAAAATATTTGATTTAATTAAAATAAACTTTATTTCAATTTCAATAAAAAATGTGTTTGTTTAGTTAGGCTACCTATAATAACCCTGATTCACTCACACAGCAGACTATATGAAGCAACATCAATTATTTGAATAAAGTTTGATTCATGTTTGTTTTAAGTGCGATAGACCAATAACCTGTTCGTTAAAAAGATTCGATTCAAAAGAACGATTCATTCGTGAATTGGGACAAAGGCTATATATTCAAGTTATATATCTAATACTGGTATTAAGAGGGTGATCTATTGGCTATAGCCTATTAGGCCATACATTAAAACGTCAAGCTAACTGTTGTAGCCTATAATTTTGTTAATTCCGTTAGTCTGTTTTTAGACGTTAAGGGGTTAATTAAATAATTTATTTTCCTCTTGTCTGAAAAACTTTTGTCGGGCACGTTGAGCAATCTTCGCGTTATGCCAAGCCGGTTGCATTACTATTGGTTGTTTCGTCTTTCGCATTCATAACTGCTCTCGCGCTGCGCAAACGCACGGCAGCGCGCGACACTTCCATCAGGACTGAGGAGAACGAGGACGTCAAAGAAACCAGTTCATGCATAGATACTAATGCAAAAAATACATCCTTCTGCAATCTGAACAGTGGAACGGAGGTGGATATAATTGTTATCGATATACTATACTTCTCCCTCGAGCCATGAAGAACCTTCTCCCCAAGCTGTGGATCGCTGCAGCTCTCTTCCTCCCTTTGCTCAATGCTGCCGAGTATGAGTACTACGTCTATACACCGGAAAGTTACCAGTGCATGGACATTCCCGAGGACCTGAGGTTGTGTTTTAATGTGGGTTACAAGCAGATGCTGCTTCCCAATTTGCTGGAGCATGAAACCATAGCAGAGGTGAAGCAGCAAGCGGGCAGCTGGGTTCCTCTGGTGCACAAAGCCTGTCACCCCGGCACGCAAGTGTTCCTCTGCTCACTCTTCGCCCCCGTGTGCCTCGAAAGACCCATATATCCGTGCCGCTGGCTTTGCGAGGCTGTCAGAGACAGTTGTACCCCTATTATGCAGTCGTTTGGGTTCCCTTGGCCTAAAATGCTCAACTGTGACAAATTTCCCGTGGATGACGTGTGCATTGCCATGAACAACACCAACAGCGATGATATGGACAAATCCACAGGTGTGTATTATTGTCTAATATTCTTCCGAAACTATTTTCATTTATTTATTTTTTGCCAGTGATGTTCCACAAAGAACCTACAGTGCGCGGTTTTTAAAGAACCATGATTTAAGAACATTTTAAAAAGCTAAAGAACCTCTATAGCCTACCACTATAAATAACCCTTTGTGGAGTGGAAAGATTAGGCTATCCATGAATGTTCAATTTTCTTCACGGAACCACAGATGCCAATGAAAAGAGCATACGATTATATATATATAAATATAAATATAAATATATATATAATATATAATTATATATATATATATATATATATATATATTATATATATATTGTCTATGTATTATTTCTAACATTTGAAAGATTAGTAGAGAATAAAAGATTCTCTTATTAGAGAATCAAGTGTCAAAACGTTTGATTTGATGGTTTGATAAAGCTGATAAAGCAGATGTGTTTGTGATGCATTTTAAACAAATAAAGTTATAAAATGAGATGTGAATTTAGTAAGTTCTCACTAAGCACACTCAACATACATTTAACAAAGACTAAACTTAGCATAGATCATTTGAAAGTGAAACATTTATGGCCATTATTGGCCAATACCATAATAACCGATATATTTGCTGATAAATCTAAATCCAAATTTTTATATAATTTTTAAAAGCCTGATTAAAAAATAAAAAAGTCTCACCATTAAAAGTAATTTCTTAAGCACAAAATAACAAGGTTGTCAATGTCATTATAATATTATGTACCCTAGCCTATATGACAGACCTGTGCTGCACATGTTGCACTTATTTTTATTTTCCTTATTTGAAGCGATTCAAAACCATCATGGTGAACAGTGCGCATCTGTGTCTCAGCTGAACAAAAAATCCATTATTCATCAGATTCAGCTTTATTGGCCATATTTTCTTATCGGCCGATAACGATAACATTAAAAATGGACATGTCGGCAGATATCAATATGGTGGCAGATATATCACGCATCCCTATTTTTAAAAGGTGTCAAAATCATAAGCTGCAGTGATACTGAGGTTGAATGGATGGAAACAAAGAGGCTGATTTCTCTTGGTTTGTTATTCGGTCATTTGGAGACTAATAGTTCTTTTTCTCAAATTTATACATAGGCTATATAAACATATATACAAAACAACACATTGATGACGATGAATGTTATTATTAAATGTTGTTAGGTTTCTGGTGTAAGATACTTTTATATTTACAAGCATTATTGCTTGCATATGGCAGGACATTTGGATTGAATCGTTTTTTTCTCCTTTTTTAGGTGTATGTCCGCCATGTGACAATGAGATGAACTCAGACGCAATTCTGGAACACATGTGTGGCAGTGAATTTGGTAAAGAATCATTTATGTGTTGTGTTAGTGATTAAAAAAAAGTTATTATGTAGTCTATTTAGAAAATATGAATATACTTTCGAGATAAATAACATCTAAATGATAACCTCAATCAGTAAGATTTTCCTGTCAAGTTGCTATAATTAAAACATGAATTTATTGCCTTTGACTACCCATGCAAGTAATACATGTTGCCTTTACCGACAAGAGAGAAATGAGAAAGTGGATGTGGCTGTATTTTCCTAACTACTATCAACATGCTGATCTTACGGTTGAAACAGACAAACTCAAAGACTACTACTACTAGGTTCAAAACATTTGTGAAAATTAGGTATTTTATAGACTATCATGGAAATCTGGATAAAACATATCGAAATACAATTCAGATGTGAAGAGTTTTGGCATGGATCTTTACTTATCAGAACATGCACTGAAAACCAAATCTTTCTCCAAACACTTTTCAGCATGCTGCTACTAATGCAAGTGATTTCAAAACACTTCATTTATTGGCAAGAGCCTAATGACTTCAAGAGAACACAAAATCCGATCGCCTGATTCCCATCATCGTGATTCCGTTCAGGTCCAGGGATTTAGCCCACACATTTGTTTCCAATAATATTGTTGCCTAAAAAAAAGGTTTTTCTAATATTACTGTCTGGATTTGCACTCCTTAAATCTATTTCTCTCTTGAGACTATTGTGTGTCCAGTATTGTTTACAGCTGAATTGTTCTTTTTTTGTTATTCCATTCCCGTTGTTTTGTTTTTAAATGCAACTTGACATGGTTAAACCTCCTTGTATATTTCATGTCTAGATTTTTTGTCGAACCACATATCCTTGACAGAGGATTATTAGATTTCCACCGCAAATGGAGATATTTTGGATTTATAAAAAGCAGAGCTACTTCTTCCATTGCAAATGCAGTTTCTAAGAACCAGTGATGTGGTCAGAATCCAGCAAGTCTCTTTTTTCAGGGTCTGCGATGTTGTCAAAGACAGGAAGCTTGCCGTTGGCAAGAATTTCACGGGACCTTTTATTTTTATGGCAAGCTATCAAGCACCGACCCAACAAAGGCTTTTTTTCTAGTCATTATAGGATGACTGTATTTCAAGCTATGTGTCTCAACTCTGTAAAATGTGTAAATGAAAATGTGCAGCTGTTACCTTATTCAGGTAGCTATTTCTATCCGATCTGAAACTGAGCCTAAAAGTTACTTGTGTTGTTTGTAACCAAGCTCATTTTTACGTTACCTGTTTTTTTCCTACAGTGTGCTTGTGTTAAATGAATGCTTGTTTTATGTTGTTGAAGGTATAACTGCAACACATAAATAACTTTTGGAGAGATATCAATGGAAAACTTGATGTAGTTTGTATCGCTGGCTGTCTATTTTCTTTTTCCATCCACCGCATCAGTGTGTTTGATGAAAGTACATTCTCATTGATGAAAGTACACCATACGATGTGTTTTGTCAAAGTAGAGCTCCAGGGAATAAGAACATTTCACAACTCACTGGATGATGTTGTAGAGCAACAGCTTCTGGAGTGCCACAGTCCTGCAGAGTTTATTTCCAACCCTGCTCCAACACATACCTGTATACCTATAGTTTTCAAATAATCCTAAAGGACTTGATCCTGAAAGACAGGAGCTGAGTTTGACACCCCTGTTGTAGAGTTTAAGAACTAGTACTTTAATAGGATGCTGTTAGACTGATTATGTGTTTGATTATGTTTAGTAGATGTTCTGTGTTGTTGGTAATGCTAAACATTTTTATCCACAATACATCAATTCAGAATGGGCAAATTCTGTCATAATGCCGTGTTTGAATAGCCAGTGATTTGAGGAGTGCCTCAGGGATCGGTAATAAGACCCCTTTAGATTTAACATTACTAACAGGGAAAGTTTGGGAGAAAATCTCTTTATTGGTTGGATTTAGAATTTGATTCATACCCAAGAGTCGTATCCTCACACATCCTGAACGATATTGCTATACAACACATTGCACCATCCAGCTTTGCATAATTAGCACAGAATAGCATCTGAAAGACATAAACTAGAGTGAGTTCTTGGCTTAAATGTGAAAACAGATGATGAAAAACAGCCAAGTGTTCATGGCAAAGAAATACAACAATGACCTTAAGCAAAAATACTTTAAATTTTCTATTTTCCATCAGTACTTGAATGTTTTAAATAAAGGTTTAAACTTGCATAGTGTTTTAGACATTAAATAAATCTTAGATTTATTCACGACTTCATTGGTGTGCAATGAAATTGTCTCATTTAAACCTTCATGAACATTATTCACTTGTGAAAATCTAAAATCTACATTTTTCTTTTTGTAGCAATCAAGACGAAGATTAAGGAAGTCAAAATAGAGAACTTGGACCGTAAAATCATTCTACAGAAAAGGAGGAAGCATGTGAAGCTTGGAACTCTGAAAGAGCAGGAACTAAAGAAGCTCGTTCTTTACCTGAAAAATGGAGCAGGCTGTCCGTGCCAACAACTGGAAAACTTAGAGAGCACCTACTTAATGATGGGTCGTGGGGTGGGAACACAGTATATTTTGACTGGCATTCACAAGTGGGACAAATCTAGCAAAGAATTTAAGAAGGCCCTTAAAAAAATTAAAAGCCATAAATGTCCTACTTATGATGCAGTGTTCAAGTGATTTATGATAATTTGGGAACTACTCTTGTCATTATAGCATTATAATACATTTTGCCTTACAGTATAGAAATAAACCAATCCAATTAGTCAGTTTTATAAGAGTTTGTTTGCCTAATAAATGTCTGACACGCAAACAAGTGCAATTTAGTTCAAATTCTAAATGTTCTTGACCATTTCTAATCAATGCAAAATACAAAACAATATTCACAATTATTTACATTTCATTATGCTGCAAGTCATTTGAGTTTTGCTTTTGCAAACACTGCATTTCGATATATCTTGACATTTCAAGTTGGATTAATATCTATTCATACAATCTGTTAATAATTTTTTATGTTTTATAATATTCATCACAACTGTCAGTTATTACTAATTATTCAGTAAAATACATTATACATGCACCTTAAACAATAAAGAGACACTTTTTTGACAGTTTGTCTGGCTTGCATAGGATGCCAAAGTTAATCATGAAGTGTAAGGTATAGCATTTCTGAGGACTTGCACAATGCACTGTAATCATTCAACATTAAAACAGAAAATATTTTTAATATATTTGACTGCACTGGATTTTTTCTTAGATATTGTGCATTAGTGACCGCTTTAAGGAGTTATATCATTAATATATTAAAAAGACAAGTAGCAGTTGTGACCTGCCAAGTAGTCCAGATTTATAACAAAGCACGTGCTGTGAAATAACTGCGTCATAATCATACGAACTGAGATCATATTAGAGAAATATCAGACACTGCAAGTCCCCTGTGTAAGCAAACAGCCAAAGTGTTAATCTTGTATAGACAGATCAGAGATATTTGTTTTGGATGGAGGGAGAGATTTGGACATTTTTCTCTCCACCTCTCCTGATGAAAGCTGGAATGAGTATTCCCTCTTGTTTTTATGAGGACAGTTAATGTTCATGTCAAAGCCAAAATATTATATTATAAATTATGAACGATAATAAATGATCTAAGAGGATTTTCTATAAATGAACAAACAAAAAAATACTGTAAAAAATGCTCTTGGATTTTAAACAATTTATGTAACCAAATTTTCACAGGCAACAACATCCTTGTGCTTTCTGGAAAGAAAGTCAATCTAGACAGTTATTCCCATTTAATGGCTTAGAAAAACAAAAAAGAATATGCAGCTAAATAAATAAATCAAGTTTTAGTCCATATTATGGACTATTTTTTAAGGTCATCTATGCTAATGTAGTTCTGACAACTTTGACATACACATTTCAAATTTACAGTCTACGTGGAAATTGGACCAAATATATTGATGACTCGTCCTGTACTACACAGATTTTTGGCCTATCAAATGCTTTCCAGAGAGAGAATGTCACTCCCCTTGATGACTAGCATGCCTCCAAGTATACAAATCATGGTTAAAGGATTAGTTCACTTTAAAAAAAAACTTTTGCTGATAATTTACTCACCCCCATATCATACAAGATGTCTTTCTTTTTCAGTCGAAAAGAAATTAAGGTTTTTGATGAAAACATTCCAGGATTTTTCTCCATATAATGGACTTCAATGGGACCAAAACGGTTCAAGGTCCAAATGACAGTTTGTAAACTGAAATCAGGCTGTGACGGTTATTCAAAGCTTTTTGATGTACGTCAACTCAAGAAAAGCAAACTGCATGTTTTTTTTCCTGAGAAAACATCTGTGTTGTAATGCCCGCCAATCAGTGATCACCTTGATAGGGTTTGAAAGCCCTTATTTGCAGGAGCTGAGCTGTGAAGCAGTAAGATCTGTTATCTACTATCATGGTCTAACATGCCTGGACTTCAAATAACTTAACTTTGCAGTAATGATGCATACTGCTCTTAAACAGTATCAAAATGCTCACTTACATTCATCTGATTTCAGTTTACATTATTTCAGTAAAGCATATTAGGCGGCGAGCTACATAGGCCTACCGTGCACCCCCCCCCACCTCCCAACAAAACCATACTTTTTTGAAAGGTCTGGATGTGTAGAATATGAATCTGAATGTTAACATTGAAAATTTTGGGTTGCACTACCTGTTTTAGGCCTGTGAATAGGGAAACCCTAAAAAACGATTTTAAGCGATTTTAACACGTTGAGATTGTCCTAGTCAATCAGAACAGCTTTTAGGGGACCCAATACACACTCAAACTTAACATATGATGACTTAGGTCAAATATCTACCATGCTGCTTATTGGTAGGTGTCTAAAATTAACATAGGTAAGGCTTTATGTTGATACAATGAGCCCATTTCATGCATAGGCCACAACATAGATTCGCCTATCATACACCCCAACCCCCTCCCCTGACAAAATCATGCTTTTCTGAAAGGTCTGGATGTGTAGAATATGAATATGAATGTTAACATTGACATTTTTGGGATGCACTACCTGTTTTAGCCCTGAATAGGGAAACCCTAAAAAACGATTTTAAAGGTGCCCTAGAATGTTTTTTTAAATTATTTTATAATGTTTCCTGGGTTGCCCTTATAATGTTAGTATGTTTTTTAGATCAAAAATAGTCATAATTTAGAAATAAAAGGCATTTTTCCTAGCCTGATTTTAGTCTCTGATTTGAACACTCTGTTTGAAGGGGCGTGTCTGCTGTGAGAACCGGCCACTGCTGTGATTGGCTGACCTGCTTGCATATGAAATATGATGACATGTGAAACTCTCTGGAATACTTTCACTACAGCTGTTAAATACGTTTTAACTATTACAGCTATCGAGATTAACGAATCATGAGATGTTTTTAAAGTATTTAGATCTATTCCCATCACATAAAATGTTGCTGTGATGAGCACTGAGCAGATGACAGTCTGTTTGTTGATCGCGAGACAACGCAGTTTCTCTCTCTCATGCTTTCACCAATGCAAACGATGACATACAGTAAGAGCTTCGTTGTGCAGTGTAACAGCGTCATTGATTTCATAACGAGTTTGGCAAGAGAGATAAACTCGCGCTGTGTGGATTGTTCTTTGACTGCTTTCTGTATAGTTTATTCACTGAGAATTAGCCTATTTAACGTTAGTTATGTATGCTCGTTACTTGGAGTTTGCTATTACTGTACTAGGATCTTGCGCTGGATCTAACACAGTGTAAATTATCTTTAATAAAATCACTACTTACCGGTTGCGGGAATATAGTTGGAATTACCCCCTTCTTCAGTTTGAGACGCTGAGAGAAGCTTGAAATTGTCCCAGTTTGGAAAATAAGTCCGTGGTGAAATGGGCAGAGCAAACTAACAACTTCGAATTAAACTGTTGCGGTATCCGATTATATATAAACATCAACCTCGCCTGTTGACATTTCTTTTCTGTGGGAAGGGTATGAAAAGACCTCACATCCCCTGCACAGCCTGGAGCATAGCATTTATTTCCATGATCTGCCATTTTCTCTCTTCCTCGCTTGCTCTGATGGTTCGGCTGCGCAGTGCTTGGCATTGAGGGCTGGGATATGCAAATCTTTGGAGGCGTGATCCCCGACTGTTGCGTCACAGTCGGTATTGTGTGGAGATTCGCCTGTTTCTCAGGGGTGTTTTTTTAAAAACGAGATTTAAATAAGAAGGAGAAAACAATAGTGTTTGAAACTCACTGTATGTCATGTCCATGTACTGAACTCTTGTTATTTAACTATGCCAACATAAATTCAATTTCACATTCTAGGGCACCTTTAAGCTATTTTAACACATCGAGATTGGCCTAGTCAATCAGCACAGCTTTTAGGTTACACAATACTCTTACTACACTACATTGATATATATTTAAGGCCTTGTATGGATATAATCGATCAAGGTCCATTTCCATAGTATCAGTTAATATGCTAACGTGCTAACATTCCAACCCTCATTACCCTTTTCATCAAAGGGGTGTGGCTCAAGTCATTTCATTGACAAATCAGAAACCTGTCTGGGTTGTTCATCCAATGACAAAATAAGATATTTGTTGAATTTTCATTAATAGTTTCCTCTGTGTCAGACAGGTATATAAAGACTGTCCTGAAAGACTGTTCTTACTCACACAGACAGATCCTCCAAGTCTGCATCCTCTGCCTATACAGCAAGAAATTTGTTTCACTGAATTGCTCGATGTTTGATATTTTAGTTTTCAATTTAATATAATTGACCCGTCTTACTACACTACATTGATGCTTACTTTAAATATTTGTTTTTAATTATTTTAAATGACATTTGATAGATTAATAGATATATACTTTATTCATCCCAAAGGGAAATTTTAGACGTCCAGTAGCTTACACACACACACACACACACACACACACACACACACACACACACACACACACACAACACACACACACACACACACACACACACACACACACACACACACACACACACACACACACACACACACACACACACACACACATACATCTCATTGCCAGCAGCCATATCACCCTGTAGCCCAAGACTGGTTGCCCACTGAAGCTAAGCAGGGCTGAGCCTGGTTAGTACCTGGGAGACCTTCTGAGAAAACCAGGTTGCTGCTGGAAGAGGTGTTAGTTTGGCCTGTGGTCTGTGTGGGTCCTAACGCCCCAGTATGGTAATGGGGACACTATACTGTCAAAGAGCACCGTCCTTCGGATGAGACGTTAACCGAGGCCCTGACTCTCTGTGGTCACAAAAACCTCAGGATGTATTTTGAAAGAGTAGGGGTGTAACTCTGGCATCCAGGCCAAATTTGCGCAGTGGCCTCTGTCCACCATGGCCTCCTAATAATCCCCATATATATATGACACTCAAACTGTTTTTCAATCCTGTTCTGACTCAGAGTTGTCATTATCAGATAAGTACTGTTCATCTGTTACGCTATCATCATCTGATTCATCTTCCTCATCCCTGCCACTCACAGATTCAATGATATCTGCCAATTGCTGTGGGAGAACACATCCCTCATACCACAGAGGCTCAATCTTTTGGTCAACCAGAGTCCAACCATGTCCATTGCAAGCATCAGGGATGTCAGGGTTAGCAATATGGGCCACCTTCCATATTCCAACCTTGTAGGACATTCCAAACAACCTTGAGGACTGTTCTCCACCCATCACACTCAAACTCTCTTAACCCCTCAGTCGTCCATATCCCTTTATTTTTTACCTTCTTCCGTGTAATTGACCCTTCGCAAAGACCCGCCCTCCTTAGTTACTGTCGCTATGCCCGACAAGCTACGCCGCTCTCATGCTCTCAACATGTTCTCACGCAGTGAAAAATACATCGCGGAGCAGAGAGGAGACTGACAACACGCGGACAGACAGGACAGACCAGGTTACTTTTCGGTTACTTTTGATATTAAACATTAAACAAAGTCTCAGCTTTCAAATGTGGTCATTTTTTGAAAGAAATTTAAACAATAAATACCGTTTTGTGGCTCTTTAATGTGCCGTGACAGATCGCTGTAGAGCATCAGTTAAAGCTGCTCGTGATCCGATCATCTCTTCCTTCTAGTTCATTTATAGCATCAAATAAACATGAACGAACATAAGAAGTAATGTTGTTTTAACCGCGGAAAGGCGTCAGTATATTCATTTTACCAAGTTCAAATCCTCCTAACTCTACTGGCTGCTTTTTCGGGCAAAATGGCGGATGGCGAAGTATGATTGGTTAGAACACCTGTCAATCAAGCTCCACGCGAAGGGTCAATTGAGTTGCAGAATATACAGTCAGGTGTGAAGAGCACCTTGTCACCAGTTGAGGCCCTCTGAATTTGCCTTGAACTTGCTGCTAATAGTTCAGGCATCTGGTCGAGTCTTTTGAGATTCATGGTGAATCTTTGGTAGCATTCTCTGTGATATCCATCACCTTCTGTAATGATGTCTGGTATAAGTTCACAGGTTACAGTCATCCTGTGAGCAGATTCCAGTGGTTCAGCTAATCTCTTGTCACGTATTTCTTTCATTCTGGCTAATCTTGCATCAGAATCTGTGTTTGCCCATAATTGCACGAGTGGTCCATATACAAGACCAGGGACATGCACAATGCATCTGGACTTTGGTTTTGTCCCATGACATCCCCTATGCCTTGAAAGACCTGCAGTCACGTGGCCCACTGACTCATGTCTTGACTCAGACATAACTGAGCAGTTCAGCTATGTTGAAGAAACCAACTACATAACCGACTAGATTATCTATGTGTATAATAATAATAATAATAATTCATTACATTTATATATTCTTTTCTCGGCACTCAAAGCGCTTTACATTGAAGGGGGAATCTCCTCAACCACCACCAGTGTGCAGCATCCACCTGGATGATGCGACGGCAGCCATATTGCGCCAGTACGCTCACCACACACCAGCTTACTGGTGGAGAGGAGACAGACTGATGAATCCAATTGGTATTATATATATATATATATATATATATATATATATATATATTATATATATATATACTATACATACATACATACATACATACATACATACATATATATATGAGGATGATTAGGAGGCCATGGTGGACAGAGGCCACTGGGCAAATTTGGCCTGGATGCCAGAGTTACACCCCTACTCTTTCGAAAGACATCCTGAGGTTTTTGTGACCACAGAGAGTCAGGGCCTCTGTTAACGTCTCATCCGAAGGACGGTGCTTTTTGACAGTATAGTGTCCCCATTACCATACTGGGGCGTTAGGACCCACACAGACCACAGGCCATACTAACACCTCTTCCAGCAGCAACCTGGTTTTCTCAGAAGGTCTCCCAGGTACTAACCAGGCTCAGCCCTGCTTAGCTTCAGTGGGCAACCAGTCTTGGGCTACAGGGTGATATGGCTGCTGGCAATGAGATGTATGTGTGTGTGTGTGTGTGTGTGTGTGTGTGTGTGTGTGTGTGTGTGTGGTGTGTGTGGTGTGTGTGTGTGTGTGTGTGTGTGTGTGTGTGTGTGTGTGTGTGTGTGTGTGTGTGTGTGTGTGTGTGTGTGTGTGTGTGTGTGTGGTGTGTGTTAAGCTACTGGACGTCTAAAATTTCCCTTTGGGATGAATAAAGTATATATCTATTAATCTATCAAATGTCATTTAAAATAATTAAAAACAAATATTTAAAGTAAGCATCAATGTAGTGTAGTAAGACGGGTCAATTATATTAAATTGAAAACTAAAATATCAAACATCGAGCAATTCAGTGAAACAAATTTCTTGCTGTATAGGCAGAGGATGCAGACTTGGAGGATCTGTCTGTGTGAGTAAGAACAGTCTTTCAGGACAGTCTTTATATACCTGTCTGACACAGAGGAAACTATTAATGAAAATTCAACAAATATCTTATTTTGTCATTGGATGAACAACCCAGACAGGTTTCTGATTTGTCAATGAAATGACTTGAGCCACACCCCTTTGATGAAAAGGGTAATGAGGGTTGGAATGTTAGCACGTTAGCATATTAACTGATACTATGGAAATGGACCTTGATCGATTATATCCATACAAGGCCTTAAATATATATCAATGTAGTGTAGTAAGAGTATTGTGTAACCTAAAAGCTGTGCTGATTGACTAGGCCAATCTCGATGTGTTAAAATAGCTTAAAATCGTTTTTTAGGGTTTCCCTATTCAGGGCTAAAACAGGTAGTGCATCCCAAAAATGTCAATGTTAACATTCATATTCATATTCTACACATCCAGACCTTTCAGAAAAGCATGATTTTGTCAGGGGAGGGGGTTGGGGTGTATGATAGGCGAATCTATGTCGTGGCCTATGCATGAAATGGGCTCATTGTATCAACATAAAGCCTTACCTATGTTAATTTTAGACACCTACCAATAAGCAGCATGGTAGATATTTGACCTAAGTCATCATATGTTAAGTTTGAGTGTGTATTGGGTCCCCTAAAAGCTGTTCTGATTGACTAGGACAATCTCAACGTGTTAAAATCGCTTAAAATCGTTTTTTTAGGGTTTCCCTATTCACAGGCCTAAAACAGGTAGTGCAACCCAAAATTTTCAATGTTAACATTCAGATTCATATTCTACACATCCAGACCTTTCAAAAAAGTATGGTTTTGTTGGGAGGTGGGGGGGGTGCACGGTAGGCCTATGTAGCTCGCCGCCTAATATGTTATCAGAGCCATGCAGGATTCTAAGAAATTCATCAATGTCAGCAAATCAGAACCGTTGAAAGATGTTGACC
This sequence comes from Chrosomus eos, assembly GCA_036326025.1. Taxonomy (NCBI): domain Eukaryota; kingdom Metazoa; phylum Chordata; class Actinopteri; order Cypriniformes; family Leuciscidae; genus Chrosomus; species Chrosomus eos. The sequence goes on along the minus strand of CM070841.1, from coordinate 11,814,786 downwards.
GGATACCTCTTGAGCACATTACTCTCAGTGCCATTGTGTAAATGTGTGTCTCATATTGCCTTTGGCACTACACCTGTTTACATTCCCAACATCATAAAGTGTGCAACAGAGATAACATCAGATTCAGATAGTGCAGGTGTTGACAACATGCCTATGCCAATTAATCTGCCATGAAATCATTCTAGTCTGAACACACAGGTGCTGCTTTTAAAGAGCATAACGCGGACATGTTTACGTGTGGAAAAATAAAGAGTGAAAGCTCTCAAAGTTTGTAACTTTTTAACTCTTAATTTCGCATATAATTATGCCTTTCTCATCATTTTGACTTGTATGTCATAATTATTACTTTTTGATCTCAATTTCAACTGCCATAATTTCATTATGTCATAATTACGTTTACATCATAATTACTGTTCAGGTTCAGAAAAACCCTCGAGCGACTGGAAAAGATCTGCAGTGGCAACAGGCACTGAGGTTTCAGCTCGCACAGTAAGGCGTGTAATAAACACATGCGGTTTCCATGCCAGAAACTCTAAGACATACACCACTACTGACCCAAAAATGTGGTCCCAGTTTGCTCAAAATCATATAAATAAGTCACAGAAGTTTTGGGATTCTGTTCTGTGGAGCGATGAAACAAAACTGGACCTTTTCGGCCCTATCGGCGGTATGTCTGGAGGAAGAAGAATTAAGCATTTGCTGAAAAGAACAGTTAAGCATGGTGGGGCTCGGTGATGCTCTGCAGCTGCTTTGCATCCTCTGGCACTGGAAACCTGCTGCGTGTGGAAGGCAAGATGGATTCATTGAAGTCTCAGGAAATCATAGGAGAAAACGTCATGCCAGTGAGAGTCATTGGACCTTCCAACAGGACAATTAATCCTAAGCATATGGCTTGGTTGCAGAAGTCCTGGAAGATTCTACAGTGGCCATCACAGTCCCCTGACTTGAACCCCATTAAAAATCTCTGGTGGGATTTGAAGAAGGCAGTTGCAGCACGCAAACCCAAGAATTTTACTGAACTGGAGGCCATTGCTCATGAAAATAGGCTAAGATTTCTCAGAAACGCTGCCAGAAGCTGGTGTCTGGTCATACATCTCGTTTGCAGCAGGTCATAACAGCAAAGGGTGTTCTACCAGATGCTTGCCATGAAGAGGTTGAATGATTTTGAGACTGCAGAAGTCATTAAAAATTGCATTTTCAGTTGAATTCGGGGAATTTTAAACATTTGTTGTGTTGAGCTATAAGTCAATTACTTTTGTTTGATTTGTTCATTGCAAACAGCTGAATGTCTGTAGATTTTGCCAATAAACCTGATTTGCAATGGGGGTTGAATAATTTTGATTACAACTGTAAATAAAAAGTCATTTCCAATCAAGCTGTTTTTGTCAAATTATGCAAAAAAAGTGCATTTGTGTGTGTGTGTGTATTTAGGAGACATAAATGCTTCAAACTTAGCCTTAGCAGAGAGAAGAGCTGACACAAAAATGTAATTTCTACCAACATAATTTCAATAACAGAATGCTACATAATTTTTAATGAGTTTTTTTCATGATTAAAAAAAAAGACAATTTTTCAGTGATGTTTGTATATACCCACTTGAATATTGTTAATAGGCAAATGAATATAATAGTATTAATAACTTATATACAAGTTAGGCCTATATAATAACGTTACAAGTTTTTGGACCTTGAATGTCGTGTCCCATAGACTTGTAGTGTAAGCCTTTTTGTGTGATTTTGTCTAAATTATTGTCTGTGGTAATCGACAGCATGCCACAGATGATGTCCATAGATCTTAACTTGCACTGAACCATTCCTTTAAAACTGTTTAGTTACATTTGAAGACCCCCACCTTTTGTTTCGACGTCATTTCGAGTTGATTCAACCCATAATGAAATCATCTGCAGGGAACACGTTTTGAAAGAAAATCCATACATGGCAAATGGCAAAAACCCGAGTGCGTGTAACCCCCAGGAGAAGTCGACCAATTCCAGCTCATGAAAAAGCATAGTGATGGTTTATCCAGGTTAAGCAAATAGCTGTGCTTTGTGCTCTGGGATGACACTGACTGCCAGACTCTATGGGATGATCCTTAGAAGCAGCTGTTGGCTTTGCTGCTGCATATTTCCCAGCTTTATTGAATGAAAAAGACTTGCTCCTTTGCCTCTAGCCTTGAGAGGAGAAAAAAAGCCTATTAAAAGCCATAAATAATATGATGCTCTCACAGGATAGCAACTGAGGTAAGATGGGCTCTGCAGTAAATATACTTCCACATGGGGTTTGGAGGGACGTTCGCACACATGCCAACTGCGAATTCTGCCAGATGGGATGCGTTAGACTGTGAATATTGGTGCCATCCCCATTTCCAATTCGATGTCCGCCAGTGTTATTATGAGTGTTTATTTTAAGCTAGAATATTAGCATACAATTATCCAAACTGTGATCTGTTTGAGCAAAACCTGATCTGACTCACTTTGTTCAAAATTTTATCAAACAAATGGCCTTCTCGACTCCTTGCGGGAGTGAAGGAATTCTGTCTCGTCTGGTGTAGTATTTCTCAAAACTTTGGGTCCAAGAAATGTCTTGTGTAATCGAAGTAAATGACTCAAGAATGGTTTATTTAGACATCTTCAGGAACATGATGGATCGATATTTGTTTTAAACACTCTTCCAGTTTACTAAAGACACATCTGAAATTAGTTATAACAACTAAAAAATTGTTGCGATAACTTAAATATCCAACTTAACTAACTAAAATAAATAATCACAGCAATATTTTTTTTACAGTGTAGCCAAGCATTCACATGCATCTCATAACCTTGTACTCCAGTTATATTAGATCAAATGCACATGCTATCTTTGCTTAATTTTGAATAGGCACAATTTCAATGCTGAATCAGATGCATTTATATCCAGACAGCATGCATTTCAGTTTTACAATAAACAGGACAGATGATAACTGGCTTGGGTGTCGTGGATCATGGATTTGGCAGAGATGGAAGTTGTAGACTTGATTTGCTCTTGCAAGTCTCGAGATACAGACCTGACCCCTACTGTGAGGTGAGAGCAGATTTTGGCAGGAGAGAAGGATTTCATAAATCAGCTGATGGCCTCTCATACCTCCGGGATATAAACACATCTTTTTCATGTTTCGTTTATGACATTGACAAATTGAGAATGGGGTAAAGCTGTGGAGTTGTATTACATTTAGCCACTAACAAGAGAAGTAACGATTTTCAGTTGAATAATCTTTACTTCATCTATTATTTTATTTCTTGCATTATTACATTTGGTTTAGAGCCTGATTTAGTCCCCCCCCGCCCCCCTCCTGATTTATCCATACTACAGTTTTGGCACTGCAAACTCCCTGATGATTGAGAGAGAAAAAAACTGGCTCTAAATCTCAAGTCAGTTCTTTCAACATGAGAAAATTATGAAAAACAGTTTGTTCAAATGTATGACTGTCCCTCATTAGGCCGATATATTGGCTCAAGAAATTCTTATTTCCACAATCAAGGCCTGACATTTTCCACTGAGACAGTCAGTCACTGTGATGCCTGTAGAAAAGTGTTATAAACATATCAATGTCTCAGAAGCATCATATGACGTACGACAGCCGAATGTTTATCCAATGATAGGAATATGTAAAGCAATCAACTGATTTATGAAATACTCCACAGCTGCATCCATCATCTCCATCCATGCACTTACACCAGATTCCCAATAGAGGGAAGCACCTACTTTACTTTATTCCTTTTTATGCAGTACCTGTTGAACTCTGCGACTTTGCAAAATGATGCTTTTGTCAAATGTAAGGAAAAGTTTTTTATGAAGGTATATACCAGACTTTGAGAAACATGCTCTTTTCAGGCTTATGCACTTTAACTTTATCATTTATAGAATCTGATTATTAACGGGAATCTAAACAGGGTGAAAATAAAGAGGTACAATTGATCTTTCTATCTTTAAAAACATGAGTTTATTTAAATATATTAAGACATTTTCGATGGGGACATGAAGATGCTGCATTAGGAATGACCCTGATAAGAGACACTTCCAATCTGTTAATATAGTCTAGCCTGCACATCTATTGAATCATCAATACAAATATATTTATTTTCTCAATATGTCTGTGTTTAACATTGTTTAGACCAGACCCGTACTTTTAGCCAACTCTTTTATGTGTAGGCTACTGTGAATTCGGATATACTTCTTTTGTTACATTTGCCTACTGTTTTTTGCCTACTTTAGGGAAGTAGGCAAATGCGATTTCGGATGCAGTCCTAGAATAGATAAAAGTAACGGTGGTTTTGGATTTTATAGCCTACTGACAACTTTGTTTGCAAACTGCCGCTCATCTCACACCGAAACTGTTTGTCTATCTTTTGTTGTGTTACTTTTTATCTTTTTTTCCCTTCCATCTCCCTACATATCCATTGTTGGATTAAATCTTAACAGTAGCCTACAATCAATAACAACTTGCAACATAACATACGCTTTGTAACGCATTTTAAATAACTCACGCATTCGTTAAATGTTCAGCTGCTGCTCACGGATTAATTGAATGACATTTGATTTTCTTTATTTGCATGTTGTCGATGTCTGGTGGAAGCAGCAGCCAATGAGCGCGCCGGGGGGCGGAGACTGAGCAGTCGACGAACATGGAGCTCACTGACACACACACACACACACACAGCACGCGCAGCATCACTTCACACACACACTCTATGTACTGTATCAGCCCTCATCTGACCGTCTGTTCCGATCACCTGCATCGAGGATACAGTTTGGAATTACAAGTAAGCTTTTTGTTCACTTTTAAGAAAATAATCATTAGCCTATGTCTCATTCTTCAAAATGCGTGAACTTGCACAGTCGCAACTTTCTTATTTTTTTTTTAGTTTGAGTTTATTATTATCATCGTACTAGCCTCATACTAGCATACGAGTGCCATAACTACTACTACTGCTACTACTACTTACTATATTCTAAATACGTTTTTAATGAAATCGAATATCCTTATAAAGCTGAGCATTATTTAAACACCATAAATGTCAAGAAACTGATAAGGGGTCTTCATCTATATTGGGTCACAAGTGTTGTTATTTTCAACAAACATGGTCTCATAAAGTAACGTTTTGGGTTGCCTATACAGTAGGCTATATCAAATTGCAGAGTTCATATTTAAGTTGTAATTTTTAAGACATTTAAGCTACATGACCAAAAGTTCTGAATAATACAGGAATATGTCAGCTTTCCTAAGATGTCTAGAAACTGGAATATTGGTTTAATCTGGTTATTATGGCAATCATGTTTATGGTGCTTGCGTAATCAGAATATGACCATATGTTTTCATGAATATTCTTGTTTATATAAGTGCAGTCAAAATGTCACCAAAAGTATCATGATGCTGGTCACTTATCAACTGTCTTCTCTTCTCCTCATCTCAGAAATGGTGGGGTTTAGGAATAAAAAGAAAGCACCTGCTCTCCTGTGCCTCCTCTCAATTATATATTTTTTCTCCTTACTTCGTTCTCCATTATAATGTTCCAAATAATGGAAATTGCATTTTTTTCCCCCCTAACTTAAGGGAAATCAATATGTGGTTGTGGGGTTTAAGCGAGGCAAGCAATCACTTTTTCACACATGATAGAAGAGCGTTATGCTCATCTGCTCAGGTCTTTGTTAGCCGGAGCTTTTATTGACGTGATTAACTTTGACAGGAGAGACTCTGATAAGATCCATCTCTTCAGAAAACCATATCTGGCCAAATCTTTCTTTCTAAAAAGCAAAATGTGTGCCTACTTATTTTCCTCTTGATCTTTTTTGTGTTATATGTAGAATTAGAGTTCATTTGTAAGAGATCTTTTATGTTAGATTTCGACATTTGGATTTCTAGACCGTCTTTGGAGTGACACCTGATGGATAGCTATGTATTGAGCTAAGTTATTCACATAGGTAAAGTCTCAAATACAGTGCCTGATAAATCATGGTATAATTCGCAATTGATTTCTTACTGTTGTAATCCTACACTTCTAAATTAAATTTTGGATTTCTGAGAAATTGCCAGTTGCTATTCTGAACTCCAATTGACCCATTGATTATCATTTAGAAGGGCTTTTGTAGTAACAGTTACTTGAGTTCAACCCATAATTCAGTGCTTTACTTTTGAGGAAGCAGATTATTATACAAATCTTTACTACAAAAGTTCAATGCATATGAGAATGCATTTGTTTGCTTTTGAGGGAGGATAGATGGCTTTTTTTTGGAAGTAATGATTTTGGAATATTGAGTGTAAAGTCATGGATTGCAGGATGCTGCAGGGTGTTATTTAGTTTTTGGGAGGCATCAGAGGGTCACAGACTTGCTTTCTGCCTGCAAACAATTTGTCTGGAATAGTTATGGGATACTTAGTTGGTTTGAAGTTACCCCTAGGGTGAGAAAAAGGGTATGAAAACAACCATTATTTTATTTTTTATATTAAGCTCTTTTATCATTATTCAAATTTCAGTTGGCAATGCCCTTGAATCACAAATGAGCCCTAAGCAGTTGTTTGCTCAGATCTGGCCCCCGAAGTCGAATCTAGAGCACCATAATATCTCCCATGACAATCTCAAAATGGATGTGAAGGAGTAAAGAGTCATCAAAGCATTTGAAATACATGTAAACTGCAGAATTATAGGGTTGTTTGTTTTTGGTAAGCTGATTTTAAAGTAGGCCATTTTGTATGCCTTATTGTCTGTGTTCATACTTTTTCTATTTTTTATTATTATTATACATAAGGGTTCTTTATTGGCATCTGGTTCCATGAAGAACCTTTGACGGTATCATGACATGGATTTTCTTTGGGGTTCACTTATGTTAATATTAACCCCTCTGCCTAAAAATGATCCAGCTCCTTTAAAGCTACACTGTGTAACTTTTTTAGTTTATTCTTAGCTAGAAACACTTAGTTCTTTCAAAAATATATGTGCTCATTAATGTATATTTACTTCGTTCAAGTAATAAAGTATTCTTGTGACTGTATAACATGCCATTGAAAATACATACGGGTAAGGGGTTCTAATGTCGGTCGCCATGTTGCCCCTCCATCTTGAAATTACATTAGCCAAAGAGGGACATACCTTTTCGCGTTTTAACACGCATGGGTTAGCACTCGAACTGCCTAACACTCGAACTGGAAGCCATGTTAATCTTGGACTACATTGGCCACCGTAGGAGTTAAAACGAAATCGGAATTGAGAGGAACAGAAACTAATATTCACTGGATGGTCATATTATGGCAAGCCGTTTTAACTTTTATTCATTTCCAGGATATGAATCCTTGATATCAACAATTCAATTTTCACTAGTTAAAATTATCATTTTTGATATCAGGAATAATATTTCTACTAGTAGCAATGACAATTTTTGATATCAGGAATTACATTTTCACTAGTAACAATGCTAATTCTTGATATCAACATTTACATTTTCACTAGTTAAAATGTCTGTTCTTGATATCAACAATTGAATTGCAACTAGTAAAAACTATATTTCTTGATATCTGTAATTGTATTTTCACTAGTGAAATGTCACCATAGGCTGCCATTCAAAATCAATTCTTGATATCAAGAATTTATTTCTTACTAGTTGAAATTCCAATTTCACATATCAGAAATACAATTCTTACTAGTAAAAACCTTTATTTTTGATATCAATAATTAAATTGTCACTAGTGGAAATGTCTATTCTTGATATCAACAATTGAATTGCTACTAGTAACAATGTTCATTTTTGATATCAATAATTACATTTTCACTAGTGACAATGTTAATTTCTGATATCATGAATGTAATTGTTACTAGTAAGAAAGCCATTTTAGATATCTGAAATAATATTGATATCAGAAATACAGTTTCAGATATCAAGAATAAACATTTTTACTAGTAGCAATTAAATTGTTGATATCAGGAATTCACATTTTTACTAGTAACAATGTAATTCTTGATATCAACAATTGAATTCTTGATATCAAAAATGTAATTCTTGATATCAAAAATGAAATTCTTGATATCAAAAATGAAATTCTTGATATCAAAAATGTAATTCTTGATATCAAAAATGTAATTCTTGATATCAAAAATGTAATTCTTGATATCAACAATTGATTTTGAATGGCAGCCTATGGTGACATTTCACTAGTGAAAATACAATTGTTGATATCAAGAATACAATTGTTGATATCAAGAATACAATTGTTGATATCAAGAATACAATTGTTGATATCAAGAATACAATTGTTGATATCAAGAATTCAATTGTTGATATCAAGAATTCAATTGTTGATATCAAAAATGTAATTGTTGATATCAAAAATGTAATTGTTGATATCAAAAATTATAATTTTAACTAGTGAAAATTGAATTGTTGATATCAAGGATTCATATCCTGGAAATGAATAAAAGTTAAAACGGCTTGCCATAGTCATATACATTTTCACCGCTAGATGGGGGTAAAAATCACACAGTGTAGCTTTAAGGCTGATCGCCAGTGGTGCAATGATATAAAACTATTTGTCGATGTTTTGCTCTAGAGGCAGTCATATGAAAATGTATTTGCCTGTGTGACGTCACCAATCCCACAAAATCCAAATGAGCTGTTTTTTGGTGCTCGGTTACAACAATGCTTTTTCGTATTATGAGGTGGGTGTTTTAAGCTATGAAACTTACCGATGTTTTAAATGGTACAAAGATGTCAAAAGATCAAAAAAAATTTGATTTCTCATGATCCCTTTAACATACTGTACATGGAAACTTTCCATTGCACAAAAGGAACTTCAGATTAGAACATCATCAAGGCATTGCTGAATAAACACCCTTTTGGAACCTTAATAAAAAATACACCTGCTGAATTTGTTAGTTCATCCAAAAAATGGAAAATTTGATCATCTTTCTGTCACCCTCCAAACCTGAATGATTTTCTTTATTCTGCTCAACACAAAAGAAGATAGTTTAAAAAGCTTCTACTCTATGTTGCGCACTGCAAAAAATCTACACCGGCGCCAAACACAAGCAAAGTAACACCTGGATGCAACGTGCAAGCTAAATTAGACACATAGAAGGGCAGCATCCATCTAGCTAGATCAAGCCAAAATCTCCGCTAGCCATTTACATACACCGGTGTCTTGATTTGAAGAATTTGATATCTATTCATTTGTGAACTAAGTTACACAAATAAAACCGACAGAGGAACGGCCAAACAACTAAAAAAATCAAACGTGTTTGCTAATGACAATGCTAGTAACATCAAAGTTATAGTATCTAGCGTACTAGTAAGCCTGTAACAGAGAGTGATCATAATAAAAACCTTTACAGACAATAGCAAACATCCTGAGGTCACAATTATTTGAAATTTAAATATTAAACACACTTTATTCCAAAGATACTTAACTTTACAAGTGCAACAGCAGGAAGGCAAGGTCAGCATCTGTTTTGCAGGCTTCTGTTTCTCTCAGTTCTCGCCATTTTGAAAAAGCCGGTCCGATATTTACTCTCGTCTGACTTCTTGCTCGGTCAGTCTCCCGTTTCCTCTTTCGTTTGTCCTCCGACAAAGATTTCCTAGCTTTCTGCTTCTTTTTTTACATGCTCAGCCATAACTAAATCGTTGCCCTTTGCTTATAGCTAGCCTGTGCTTGAATGGGGGTGTGTACGTGTGCAGTGCCGTCAAGCAATTTGTTACATCATGAGAACTGATATCACGCGATACTTCCTGACGGACGAAGCCGGCGGCCCGCCGGCCAAAAGTTACAAGTGGGTTTTTTCCGCTCTCGGGCACCAGGGGGGTGCGAAACCACCACCATTCAACCCGAAATAAGTAATATAACCATTCCCATGACTCCCAAGCTGTTCAGTTAAGGTAAAAAAAGTTACTTAGATCACCTTTAAAGGGATAGTTTCATTTTTTTTTTACCCAAAAATTAAAATTGGCTGTTAATTTACTCATCCTCTAGGCCATCCAAGATGTAGGTGTCTTTTTGTCTTCAGTAGTAAAGAAGATTTTTAGCTGAAACCGTAGTCCTTGGTGATTTATATAATGCAAGTCAATGGCTACCGTCACTTTAAGAGTAAAAAAACCTATACAGGCAAAACAAAATGAATACACGTGGCTCCTGATAATTCTTCGAGGTCTTATGAAGTGAAACGATCAGTCTGTGCAAGAAACTGAACATTATTTGCAACATGATAACCTGTAATCCACAGCCTCTGCTCGTTCATGGGATAGTTCTCCCAAAAATTAAAATTTGCTGTTAATTACTGACAAACGGTCACGCAATCTTCCTGTTGCATAATGACGTATGCATGGGAGCTCAAACGTTGGGAATCTGTAAAAAGACAATCTTCCCAAATGAGATCATGCAAGCGAACGCAATCATAATTTTTAATACAGGTTGCGGCATCCAGGATAAGCACAATTGGGTGAACAAAAACGCTCATTGGGTGAACTATCCTTTTAACAAAACCAGTAGAAACACTCTTCAAAATATCTACTTTTGTGTTTCACAGAAGAAAGAGAACAATAGAGGTTGAATTTGAAATTACACGAGGGTGAGTAAATGATGACAGAATTTTCATTTTTGGATGAACTATCCCTTTAAGATCCCTGTGAGGTGCCAGGAGCTTTCCAAACGAGAACATGGTTCAAGTGGATGACCTCACCTCCTTCTGTCATTAAAATCTCTCCTTATTATGACCTACAATTATTTAGCAGTGTCTGGATTATTAAAGGTCAGTATTAGGTTGGCGTCAGATCAGCACTAAAAAGATCTCTTCTACAGTATGCCACTGCTTTCTCCTCCAGGCGTATATAGTTGTGAGTTGTTGCCTCTTTTGACACGGAGCGGTGCCAGATTTATCTCTCCTCTTGTCTGTCTCATTATACACCCCTCCTCTCCAACCTCCCTCTCCTTTTTCCAAAATCAAAATGTCACAGAATTCATCAGTTTGCACAAAGAATGTCACTCTACGATAAACCCAAAATGTCACAGCGATGAAATCTTGCATGATTGATGTCGGTGAGGTTCTGACTGTACAAATACACTGAATATTGTTTTTGATGATCCAATTTAGGTGGTTGATTTTCTCATTGTTATACTATTAAAAAGTTTGTGATAATGAGTTAAGGAAAGCAGAGATGGTCTCGCAACACCTCAGACCTAGTTTGGAGTATTCTTAATGAATGTGTGAAACCAATAAAAATACTCGCACTGATATTCCTCTACAGATGAAGTCTACGGAAGTGGATCCGGGGTTATTCACTGACAGCTACTGCAAAGTGTGCAGCGCTCAGCTTATCTCTGAGTCACAGAGAGTCGCCCACTATGAGGTGAGTAACACACACACTCACATTCACACAAAGCATAAACATTTACTGATAGCTGTTAATTTGATCCGCTGTCAATAATTTTCTACGGTCTGCTGCGCACTTTCCAAAAGAGGGCAGATAAGTAGGTTAATTAGATTTTTGTAGCTAATATTCATATGCAATTAAAAAAGGGGCATGAATTTCAACCGCCATCAATCATAGTATGTAAATAAACCTTGTTTTTGATAATATCAAGCTAGAATTGTGAGCAGATTGATATGAAGCCTAGAGTGACGCCCCCATATGAAAAATCATAAATGAGATCAAAAGTGCATCTATATCTTAATTATTTCTCCCAGATAACAATGAGATTAAATGAACATCAACTGGAGATTTTGGTGTTCAAGTCAAGTCTCCTCTTGATTTTACTTTGGTAAGTTTCATAGTTTCACAGCAGTGCTTCTGATTTTTGTGGAAATCATGATTCCCCCCCCCAGTTTTCATTGATGAATAGAAAGTAAAAAAAAAACATTTAAAATAGAAATCTTTTGCAATATAAATGTCTTTACTGTGATCAATTTATTGCATCCTTGCTCAATAAAAGTGTTAATAAAAAATAAAAAAAAATACTGAAATCAAACTTTTGAATGGTAGTGTATATTTCCATTATACATAGAAATTAATTTTATGGTCATTATTTATTTGCTAGGCTATGTCTAAAGCACATTTAAATTAGTTCTAGATCAACTGTGCTTTGGTAATAACCCAATAAATCCACTTGAACCAGTACTGATGCAAGTTGCTTACACAAATTGCCCTCTTTGCGTAAGAATATTAGTACATTTAAATAGAAGTAATTGCTTTTGTTTATTTGCATCAGTTAACGCTTCGCTGATGCATAAACCGCAGTGGGATAAGCCATTATCAGGACGCATATGGATCACCAGCAGCTTTCTTTCTTCATAAAACTCTCCAGTTTTTTCCCAGCAGCTCGCCATGGAGCCACATTATCGCTGGCAATTTCAGAGCTATTTCCAAGTCAGATAATTACATAGAATTGAATATCTGCGTTTGTGATTTGTCAGCGGTTTGTCAGTGGTCAGTGAAATCTCAGTGGTTCTCTGAAACACCCAGCTGTTCCTCATTCGCTCCTTTCACCCAACACCATTTCACCAAACAACCTGAGGAATAAATGTAATGGCCTTTATATTGCACACCAATCATCCTGTTTTCCCAAAATTGAGACTATTCTGCTTGAACAGCCCAGTGGTTTTTGTCTCTGGAAACTCAGAGAGTGGTTGATTTAGATGCATCATTGCATCATATGTCATTACCTCAGCCATGAACAGAGATTTCTTAATTATTGCCTCTTAAATTTGCATGTTGCTCTCGTCTCCTGAGGGAATGGAGCCATGTGGTCGACACTTGGGCTGGCTGAGAACCAGCTGTTAGCTTGTTATCCCAATCTAGAGTCAGGTCTCGTCTGTAATATAATGTCTCTCATGTTTAAATGATGAGGCTTTCAACATGAGAAGTTCAGGTTTTATCTGACCTTCTTGTTGCTTGGCTAGGTCACGCAGGACATACATGGATCGGCTATGTTCTTGACTGAATGAAAAATAGATCTGGACTTTACCACTTGTATTGCTGATTATCATTTTAAGTTGCATATGCGCATATCCCCAGATGTTTGTTTTGGCATGTACATACTGTATACTAAAGCAATAAGCCCCAAGAAGCCGTGGTTTACAGTGAATTTAGAACAGCTAAGGGGCGGCATCGCCTCACAGGGCTTATTGCTTTTATAAAACGGTTAGTCCTTAAAAATATAGATTTTTAATATTGATTGCAGTGACACAGTAATACTGATGTAATGAGGTCACGTGTATATGATTGTACAGTAATTTACAACTGCTTCAAATGTGGCTCAACCAATCAGCATCAAGGACCGGAACTATCCTATTTATAAATATTATTTGTATAATACTGACTGTTCATAGTCATTTGTATATTTTGCTGCATTTTATTATGTCTTATTTGTTTGTTTTGTGTAGATCTGTCATTTTAGATGCTTCCTCATAAAACTGTTTTTAAAAAAAGTATCTGTAAAATGCTTCAATTTCCTTATTATTTATGGGGGAAAATATTATATTTAACAAGGCAATATGCAATTTTTTATGGTAAAATATAGTTCAAATATGACAATAAGAAGTTTTTGTATAGGGAGAACTATGAAACTATAAAGTTTAAAATTATTAAATTAAATTAAAAATACAAATAAATAATAACTCAGATAGGTTGATAGATATTAACTTTACTTAATTTAATGGCATACACAATTAGGTATGGAAAGTGCCATTCCAAAAATAAAAGTTTGTAGCAACTGTTTTTTTATAGCATTTTTCCTTAAATTTGATAAAAAATGTTTATGAGCTGTTTTATGTTGTAAGGAAGCTTGATAATGTCATTAGCAATGTTTTTTTGAGTGTACAGTCACTGCAGGCATTTTTTCCCCTGTGATTCCTTAGTAACAGTGACTTTTCTGATTAGTGCATCTTTCTTCGTGATTACTGTAGTTTTTCAACTAAACACTGACATTCTACAAAAGCCTTAACCATATCATGTTAGGTCTGTATTGGAATTTTTGTATGTTATTGATCAAATGAATAAAAATGAGATAGAGTTACACTTACAAAACCCTCCAGTTGCGCTCTATAGCCATCAAATGTATCGTAAAACGTACTGCATGTTCCCCATTACAACAGAGTGACACATCTGTTCAGCAGCGCTTTTGCTTTTCTTTCTTTTTCCTCACAGAATTCAGAAAACAAAGCCCTGAGTTGTAGGCTTGTTATTGTCAGCCGGTTGGTGCTATAATGAGGACGGTAGAAGTTTGCTGGAGACGAACGATGAGGCCGTGTGGTCATGCATTTAATGAGACCGATCCCAGTGTCGCCACCACCCCGCTGAGGAGAGCCTAGCTTACAAGAACGAACAAAGTCAACGCTATAGCCTTAGCAGCTTGGCTTATTATAAGAGAACAGACAGCATCAATGCCAAACATTTGTCAGAACCACCGAACTGGGATTCTGTGGCATCTTTATTGCACCCAATGCAAGTGATTCAGTTGACGTATTCAGTGTCAGATACTAAAGCATTGCATCAATGGGCTGAAATATCAGATAAGCAAGAGAAGGAACAGGTGAGGGAACGACTGATGGGATCAAGAGTATCAGGTCAATTAGCACCTCGCTGCTCTACATTGAAGCACCTCACAGTGGTGATAGTGTACTCTAGCGAATGAGAACAGTGGAATATCAATGGATCAGACACAAGGTCTGCTTGACTAAATGCATACTTAAGTAGCATTTGCATAATGACTGAAACAGTTACTTTGAGGTTTAAATGGAACAGTGCAACCTAAAAAGTCATCATTTAACCCCCCTCATGTCATTCTAAACCTGCATAAGCTTCTTTCTTCTGTGGAACATAATGGAGAAGTTAGCAGAATGTTCAAAATGAAGCATAAAAGCCTAAAAAGCAACATTAAAGTATGTTGCGTCTTGAAGAAATTAACTGCTTATATCATGAAGCATTTCAAATTACGTTCAAATTATGTTAATTAATTGAAATTGTTACTAAATGTGCTAAATATATTGTAAGTACAAAACACCATATATTTGAGGATTCAAATATATACAGCTAAAATGAAGGGAAAAGAAAACATTTAGCAAAATGTTGTTTTCCTTACAGTGAAGATGAATGTGAGCCAAAAAAGCATCATAAAGTAGTTCATACTAGGGGTTTTCAAACTGGGATCTGGAGAACATTTGATGGGGAAAAAGTCAAAATTTATTTTTTTAGGGCTCACAGTTTTTAATTAAATAAATTTTGAAATTAAATGTTTTTAAAAAGTACATTACTGATTTTAATGTAAATACTGTTTCCTTCTGCTTTATAAAAATGGGAAATCATGAGATTAATTACAATTTTTTATTCAACTGACAGCCCTAAAGAGTATAAAATAACAACCAAATTTTTTTGGTGAAAGTTTTATACATTTAACATTACTGTAAAAGTTGATAGAAGATACGCTGTCAACTTAATATGAGGTAAATATTCTCAGATAATATTTTAATTTATTTTGAGTACTGTTGCTAATGTAAAAGACAATTCGTAAACAACACAGTAAGTGGGTCTTTATACATGAAAACAGTGTATTTTATTTTATGAAGATATATCGAGTATGAGTTAATAGGACTATGATACTTTTATGCTGTTATTTTTGTCATTTACATTCATAAAAAAGACCCACCAGGACGTTCTGCAAAATCTCTCATGTGCTCCAGATAAAAGAAAGCAATACAGGTTAGGAATGACCCTCAGGTTTCATTATTGTATGAACGATTTCCTTAATGTCTGATGATTCATCTTTCTGCCTTTTAGATTTCAAAAAATCCTTTGTCTTGCAGGCACCCTAACTGCTACAAACAGCTTTAGTTTATGGTGGCTTTTATGGAGATTTACCTTTTTGGGGCAGACATCTCCCTGGTTGATAATGGATTGAAGAATCCTCTGTGAGAATTACTCCTCTGGTGCCTTTTTCACTGCTCATACGGTTGGGCATTCATCTGCTACACAACAATCAATACAGACCTTTATCCACCCACCAGAGCGATCATTCAGAGGGGCACATCAAGCTTTGAGAAATGAAAGCAGTAGTCCATAATCTTGTTCCCGTAGCTCTGATGAGAATCGTTTTGGTCGGGTCTGACATTGCTTAGCTTGATAATCAATGGCGAGCTGTTTTTTTTTGTCAACACTGGAATGAAACTGGCTGCTTGTGAAACACTCTCTATCTCATTTTCTTGCAGAGTCGAAAGCATGCAAACAAAGTTCGCCTGTATTACATGTTACACCCCGTGGATGGTGGCTGCCCTGCTAAGAAACTTCGGACAGACAATGTAAGTGAAGAAATACGCCTACATGTGGCTTTTTAATGTACATACATTGGCACTTTGTTGCTAGTTATGCTATTTGAATTGGTTAGATTGCAGGGAAAAAAAATACTAGCACCAATTCCAAGCCACTTTCCTTTGAAAAAATTGAATCTGGCAGTTTCATTACTCCATTGAGGAACCCAGATGTAGATACCAGGAAAAACGGTTTTATGTCCACAACATATTGATTGACATGGATGACCTGCTCGTCTAAGCATATTACTTCTGCCCAGTCCCGCATTTCTCACATTTCAGGCTATCATTGGGGTGTAGTGATGAAGTGGATCTTTTAGAAGTACGAAAAATGACCCAATCCATTTTGTTACAACTTTCACATGACAAGCTGTCACTTCATGTCACACATGGCTTGTGAATGTCTGTGGTTTGGACTGATGAAGGTCTAGAGGTTTCATCACTGGTACAAACTAGTTGAGGTTTTGCAAATTTTGAATGGATATGTAATAATGTAATAATGTAACTTTCACTGAAGTCGAAATCACAATCACTAACGGACCCTTTCTCAATACCAAACACGGCATGCTATTTATATAAAATAATATTTATTGAAAAATAATACTTAACTAAACAACATTAGCTATTCTAAAAGTATAAGAAATTTGTACAATAGGAAATAAACAAGCAAACAGTTCAGTCAAATGTACAAATGCAGCCCTAGTTATAGTACAAGATTTCAGTTCAATTATAAATATAATGTTATGAAACTTAACTTTTCCCTAAATGAATTATATCTCATGTTTAGATATAATTCACTGTTCACACTGTTCTCTGCGGGTACATGAGCGCTGAGCGGCGACTGACGGCCTGGAGCTCAATCTCCGAAAGCGTCTAAACAGATTGTAAGGCACTATGATTATAAATGAGTCACATATTTGAGGTCTAAGCTATATTCTCACCTAAAAATCTCTTAAAACTACATTTTGTGACACAACAACAGTAAAAAAATATGGTGGATTTGCTCAACCACCATGACAGTCGCCACAAGCAGAGTGATACAAACGGTGAAACTGTTAATGTGATGATACACGGGGCAACTTTTAATATAATATAATATAATATAAATGTAATATTTCATATGATTGACTTACAGTCAGTCATTATTGGAGGACTACCATTATCAAACCTCTGTTATGGCATTTTAATTGGTCATACAGTTGAGATTTATATATTTATATAGACACAGTCATGGAGATCAGTTCAGAAAATATTACGAGCATTTTCAGGGAATGTTGGAAGCTGCTCCACATGGAAAAGGGGTGTTGTAGGGTGCAGATGGCAAGACAGTTTTGTTTTTTGTTTACTTAAATGTAATCGTTGCTTGCACCTGTGTTTTACCCTAGTTCTTTCACCTTTTTCATGTACTTAGCTCGACCCTGTGACGCATCCACTGTGTGTGGTTGAATCAAGCTCAAGCCTAACTGTGTAGCTCTGGAAAAACATTTGTGTTGACCTTTTCTTGTGATATATAAGCATAGCTTTCTAACCTTGATTACACGGAATAAGATTAGATTTATGAAGACTATTTTAATTCAAAATAACAAAATAAAGTAACCCCCGCAGACACACTTATAAAGCATCTATACACATTTGAGTCTCTGCTCCTCATGTATTTCTTTGGTTTATCTCACTCTAACTCATAATATGAGTTAGACACAGATTTGTTTTCTCTTGTCACTGCCAGCAATATTAAAGAATTTGCTTGAAATTAAAAGAGATGCTTCTCTCCTGTGCAGACGTGATGAATGTTTCCAATCAAGGTCAATATCTAAATGGACATTGACGGTTTAGCTGGAGATTGGTGAGGTCTTTTCCCTCGGGAGAGTAAATAAAGACATTATGGCGTGTCAGGAGAGGAATAACAAGAAGCAGAATGAGTGGACACAGATCAATGCTCGTGGAGGGAAGACAGACCTCAGTTCAAGCTCAAGGGTTATAGAACAATGAAAGCTCTCATTATTTAATGCTTAATGGAACATTCCATGCAAGAAAAAAAATGCAGTTCACTCACCATCATGTCATTTTTCCATGGAATAAAGGAGAAATTTAGATTTAGATTTTCTTACCACAAATGACAGCTTATGGATTGTATTAAGATACTTTTATGGTGCATTTGGTATTTGTTGTTTTTTGGGGTCCTTTCTGAAGTTTGACAGACATGGTCACTATAAACTGTTGTTATATTGCAAAAATTGCATACCGATTCTTAAAATGTTTACTACTTTTGTATTATAAAAAACAACAGTTTGAAATGACATGGTTGCAAGTAAAAGAATTACGTAACTATTCCTTAAAGACTCAACAACTAACCTCTGCTCTTAGTTTTTTATTTATTGTTTATTGCACGTCATTGACCTTGCAATTCCACTTTCTTAGTGCTCAAGATATTGACCATTGATTTATATATTGATCTGAAGAGCAGATGTATCTGTAAACAGTGAATAAATCAATAGCTTAGCAGAGTAGCTATACTAAACTTATTGTGACACCAATTTTGATTTAGTGTGATTTAGGCTAATGTATGAAACAAAAACAAAAATCACCGAATCGAGTCATGTGAAGAAAATAAATGGCATTTTAGATGTTGTTTTTATAACAAAACATTTAGCTGCTGTCTACTGACACACACACGCACACAACACACACACACACACACACACACACACACACACACACACACACACACACACACACACACACACACACACACACACACACACACACACACACACAACACACACACACACACACACACACACACACACACACACACACACACACACACACACACACACAAAACACAGACAGCTAGATAGATAAAGAGATAGATAGACAAAGAGATAGATAGATAGATAGATAATAGATAGATAGATAGATAGATAGATAGATAGATAGATAGATAGATAGATAGATAGATAGATAGATAGATAGATAGATAGATAGATACTTTTTGAAATAGTACTTTGACTGTACTTTAAACAACAATTAGCTTTTACCGAAAGTTTCGATTTGACTTCCACAACAGTGTTTAGAGCCAAATTTCAGTCAAGATGAGAAACTCAGAGTGGTTACATCAGCGCAGGAAGTAGAATATATGCTACACCGTTTTTAGAAGTTTTTAAATTACTTCTCCACAGCGCGACCCACATCTGCCAATTTGAAAGCCAAATTTCATATCTTCCTCTTAAAGTTATGATATAACACATTTGCTTCATAAATCATTCTGTTCTCCAGTATTATTAGCTGAAGATGATAAACGGTCCTGGTTAAAGGATATCAGAGTACGTGTCTGTCTCTGTGTCGTCCCAGGGCAGTGCGGAGGGAGACGTGGACAAGAACAAGTGCTGCACGCTGTGCAATATGTCGTTCACTTCAGCGGTGGTGGCCCAGTCACACTACCAGGGCAAGATCCATGCCAAGAGACTGAGGCTACTGCTGGGGGAACCACCTGCCATCACATCTAAAGGTAGGAGCTGGGGTCTGAGATCAGCTCCACACTGACTAGATCACCATATTTATGAAGACCAAGCTGTTCCTGGATCAGTAATCATACTCAAATGAGTTTTACACACATATGACGTCTTAAGCAGTCAGCGGGGAAGTGGCCTGTTTAGCCTTGGACAGACTCTCAATATTAGAAAATGAGGCAATATGTTCTTGAGAATGAGTTCATTATTATTAATGCTCAAGTTATTATGCAAAACACCCTTGTAATCGCAACGCAGTGCACTGAAAGCTACTTAGAAACCTTAGCAACTGTTTAACAATCTCACAGAGCCATTAATCGAACCCAACTGCACAGTAACGCACAGAAGACCTTAGCAAGTGTATATCAACCACCCACAACACCCCAGCAACAACATATCAATACAAAGTTTCTAAGATCTTAGCAACCGCAAAAACGAATAGAGTGCAACAGTTCCAGAAGTAAAAACTCCATTCATTTTCTCCATAAGGAACCTGATTTTGAATGGTATTTTGGCTGTCAGCCCACATTATTTCAGCTATTTTTTTCAAAATAATTGTGTTTAACAGTAGGATTGTTTTTAACAGAAAAAACTACATTTCCCATGATACTGTACAGAAAATTGCACCAATCAGTGAGTCAAAAAAAGCAACATGTAGACAACAAGACAGACAGACAGATAGACAGACAGACAGACAGACAGACAGACAAAAAGATAGACAAAAAAGCAAGTACAAAAAAATGTGCCAAAAGGTCTTTTTAGCTCCGCCCACTCCCATGAAGCACTGCGAATGACAATCAAAAGTTTGTAGGGGAAAAAATGAATAATAATAAAAGAATACTTCTGGAACCAGCACACACATTTTCAGAAAACGTAACAATAAATAAATGAATGATAAAGTTGACAAGTGTGTTTCACAAGTTTGCAGTATATCACGACTAGGATGTCCTGTTTTTCATTCACCCAAATGTGAGTGCATTAGGCACTCGAGAAAGTCTCGAGACTGTCGCTTGTAGCATGTTTATGATAAGAGCAGGGCCTTTAGCAGGAACAACACATCACTGACTCATTTAGCATGCATAATTGCGCGTGGCCAAGATACCTGAGGGTGCGAAATGACCCAAAAAAGAAAAAATGGGAAGAGCTCAGAAAACAATCCAGAATGACTCCTGGATATGCAGAAACAGATGAAGTAGGAGTGTACTGCCATTTCTCATTGATAAAAGACAGGAATCTCTAGATGTCGTTGTGTTTTATCCAAAGTGTCCATCCCATGCAACACAGTATATCAGGTTAAATCCATTCACAAGACTAGATTTGACATTTTCTGCAAAAAAAAGTAAGCTTTGCCTGTTTCATCATCCACATCAGGCGGCAATCTTATGTCTAATCACTTAGAAAGTAATAGCTCACCTCTCATCAACAAGTCTCATGATTTAATGTGCTTTTATGTCCACAGCACAAATGGTGCGGGACGAGTTGCGTGCATGCTGACTTTTTAAAGTGTTTGTTCAAATAGCAAGCCTCACTAAGCAACACCATTAAAAACTATTAGTACATAATAGGGTTCAAGAAACTGTCCTTTTGTTGTTTGTTCAGCAGTTATAGTAGAGGCTCAGCATTATTCAGTTACATTTGGACGGTTGCTATACGGCTTCTTCATAAAGGTCTTACATGATGATGATTTTTCTGCTCAGAATTTTTTTCTATGTTTTACATGTGTGGCGAAAAACGCAAATTTTGAGGGAGTTATGTTTATTTTTGAAAACATGTTTCTATTTGGGGTGTGACTGTGCAGTTATAATGATAAGGTGTCGACGAAATGGTCATGGTCAAGGATGGAATACAGATGAGGATATGATTTTATTAAATTACCCTTGAGTGTCATTGCCATTATCAAACCGGTCCACTGCAGATCTACACAATCACTGTAACACTAATTTGAACAAGATATTATTAAAGCTCCAAATGATAATACATAAAATTATGTTGATCTTTTGCACCTGCACCCCTTTCCCATAAACAGAGACATAATGTCAGAAGAAATAGGTACAAAACCGTTCAAAAGCCAGTAAGAATTTTATAAACTTGCAATTGCGAGTTATAAAGTCAGATTTGCGAGATATAAACTTGGAAAAAGTCACAATTGCATGTTTTTTCTCGCAATTGCGAGTTTACATCTCGCAAATCTGACTTTATTTCTTGCAATTCTGACTTTATTTCTTGCAATTGCGAGTTTATATCACGCAATTCTGGGAAAAAAGTCAGAATTATCTTTTAAATTGTTTAATTCCATGGCGGAAATAAGCTTCCTTACTGTTTTCTATTTTAATGAATTTTCAGGATTATTACTCCAGTTTTCAGTGTCACATGATCCTTCAGAAATGATTTGCTGCTCAAGAAACATTTCTGATTATTATCAATGTTGAAAACAGTTGTGCTGCTTCATTTTTGTAGAAACAGTAGCTATGTTTCCATCCACACGTTTTTATCCGTATTAAGTGATATTGAATGAAAAATGCCTAGTACAATTCGATTGAATTTCATGAATATCGACTCAAATGAAATACGATCGGTCTCATTGGATTTTATCTTGATCGATATACGGCTTATGCGATCAACGCGGATGGAAACGTTATTATGGTGCGATCCATTTTGCCTAGTAAAACTTTGTTCGCAAATGTTAGCTTGAATGTTGTGCAATTCGGTGAGAAAATGAATGGAAACACCTTAACATGTCTGAAATCAATTCGATATACCAAGTTGATCGCAAAACAGCATGTGACGTCATTACGCACAGGTTTTTATCCGCTTTAAAGCCGTTTGATGGAAACACACTTTCACCAGCTTTATTCGCATGAGGTTTTTTACCGAACTTCAGATAATTCGATTGACAAGTGGATGGAAACATGGCTATTGATACCCCCCCCCCCCCCCCATTATTTTTGGATGAATAGAAATGTCTAAAGAACAGAATTGAAGTTGAATGGCAACTTTAAATGGCAGAGACATGTTTAAATAATATGAAATTCTGAAGTTCTCATTCTCCATTTGTTATGCCGATAACATGATTTGCAGTTGAAACATTTGTATTTTAAATTGTGAAAAATATATCCATTTTCACTTGTGGTCTCAGACCACTGTATTCGTCACGGTAGCGTTTCATATCACACTCTGATTATGTGTTATAATGAAAACAACCTTCCATTCAAACACCTCAGGGAACCTGACACGGAAAGAAGAAGAAAAAAAGGAAAAAGAATGCTTCTATTATCGAGTTCTTTTGACACCTTCTATAAATACACCTGTAGAGCTGCCAGCATCTACCCAGATATCCATTTGAAAAACAGGAGAAGAGCCAAGACGCCCCATTTGTGCCATCCACCGTTCCTATTTTCTACATGTTATGACACAGGATAGCTGTCAGTTTAGTCGTATGTTTACCGTTTACTATAACTGAGCATAATTAGCATCTTCTTAGCTTTGTAATAAAAATTCACTTTAAAACAAAAAGAGAAAACAGAAGCTTACACCTGCTAGTGCGAGACAAATGACCCCCCGTCTGTTTATGAAACAAATTCATCATATTAGTGTCATGAGATTCAGAATGCACCTTATTAAGTTGCAGCCACAGGGGACATTCTGTGTTCCTAATTTGCGGCCTTTACCCATGAAATATTTCAAACTGATATGAGACTGTGCCCTATGCCTTGACAGGTGAGACAAAAAAATGTCAATAGAATCACATATGCATGTCTCCGAAATTCTAATATGTGTTATTAATGCGTTCCCACACCTGCTGTTGTTGCTCCGATATTGGTAAATAAAATGAGAAATGGATATAACATTTTAACTGTAAGGCTGGCTGTTATCTTGTGTTGGTATGTTGCAAATTATTTAAACTACGAATATGTTTTGTTTATTTTTCTTTTGTTGCAGAAATGTCATCCCTGCAGGACTCTATTAATAAAGAGTTTTATTAACAAATATATACACTCACCTAAAGGATTATTAGGAACACCATTCTAATACTGTGTTTGAACCCCTTTCGCCTTCAGAACTGCCTTAATTCTACGTGGCATTGATTCAACAAGGTGCTGAAAGCATTCTTTAGAAATGTTGGCCCATCTTGATAGGATAGCATCTTGCAGTTGATGCTCCCGTTCAACCACATCCCAAAGATGCTCTATTGGGTTGAGATCTGGTGACTGTGGGGTCCATTTTAGTACATCGAACTCATTATCATGTTCAAGAAACCAATTTGAAATGATTCGAGCTTTGTGACATGGTGCATTATCCTGCTGGAAGTAGCCATCAGAGGATGGGTACATGGTGTCCATAAAGGGATGGACATGGTCAGAAACAATGTTCAGGTAGGCCGTGGCATTTAAACGATGCCCAATTGGCACTAAGGGGCCTAAAGTCTGCCAAGAAAACATCCCCACACCATTACACCACCACCACCAGCCTGCACAGTGGTAACAAGGGATGGATCCATGTTCTCATTCTGTTTACGCCAAATTCTGACTCTACCATCTGAATGTCTCAACAGAAATCGAGACTCATCAGACCAGGCAACATTTTTCCAGTCTTCAACTGTCCAATTTTGTTGAGCTCTTGCAAATTGTTGCCTCTTTTTCCTATTTGTAGTGGAGATGAGTGGTACCCGATGGGGTCTTCCGCTGTTGTAGCCCATCTGCAGGTTGTGCGTATTGTGTCTTCACAAATGTTTTGCTGCATACCTCGGTTGTAACCGATGTAATTTCAGGTATGTAATTTCAGTCAAAGTTGCTCTTCTATCAGCTTGAATCAGTCGGCCCATTCTCCTCTGACCTCTAGCATCGACAAGGCATTTTCGCCCACAGGACTGCCGCATACTGGATGTTTTTCCCTTTTCACACCATTCTTTGTAAACCCTAGAAATGGTTTTGCATGAAATTCCCCGCAACTGAGCAGATTGTGAAATACTCAGACCGGCCCGTCTGGCACCAACAACCATGTCACGCTCAAAATTGGTTAAATCACCTTTCTTTCCCATTCTGACATTCAGTTTGGAGTTCAGGAGATTGTCTTGACCAGGACCACACCCCTAAATGCATTGAAGCAACTGCCATGTGATTGGTTTATTATATAATTGCATTAATGAGAAATTGAACATGTGTTCCTAATAATATTTTAGGTGAGTGTATATATGTATGTTATGTATATTGTGGTCACAGTATTGGCACCCCTGGTAAATGATCAAAGATGGCTATAAAAATAAACCTGCATTTTTTATACTTTTGATCTTGCATTCTTTTTTTTCATTCTTTTTTGGGGGTTGGGGGGGCTTTCTGACCCAAGACTCAACTAATCTCTGCAATTCTCCATCTGTGATCATTAGAGAGTCTTTGGCCACTCAAACTTTCCTCCTTACCTTGCATTAAGACAATATAGACACACGTCCTCTTTGGTCCAAAGCATTCTTTGGTTTTACTCGTGATGGATGATTCAGGGAATTTGGGCATCGTGTTTCCTCATATTTATACTCCTGTAAAAAATAAGCCATAGCTAGACAATTTCATGTTCCGAGTCACCCTGCTGTGCTAAACTTGTTTAATGGTAATATATTTCAGAGGTAGTTTACTAAAAAATATTCTAGGGGAAAAAATGTCATATTGTGACACCCCCCTTTTCAATTATTTTACTTCAATGAAAGGTTAGATTTTTGCTAATTTTATAATAAAAGATCATAAAGATAAACAATGCAGATTAATTTTTAATTTTAATCATATTTACCAGGGATGCCAATAATTCTGACCACAACTATGTATCTCCTGTATGAGTGCTAAGGCTCAGTTTCTCTCTCAGTCATGGTGTTTTGTTAACATAAATAGTCTATATCTGTAGCCTGTTAATGAACCGAGCAAGTATACTAAATCTGTTTTGCCCTCTTGCAGAGGTGACATCCAGTTCAGAGCATATGGTGACTGAAGATTCCCCGGGAAGTCCTTCCATACATGGCAGGCTCTCACACCGCTACTGCCAGATGTGCAAGGCCTGGTTCAACAACCCCGGCATGGCTAGACAGCACTATGAAGGCAAGAAGCACAAAAAAAATGCAGCCCAAGCTAACCTTCTCGCACAGCTGGGTAAAAGTCTGGAGGATGGAGATGAACTGAACGGTATGGGTTTTAAACATGGATTTAAAGGGATCATTCACCCAAAAGTGAAAATTCTGTCATCAGTTATTCAGTAATTCTCCCTCATGTTGACCCAAACATGTCTTACTTCTGTGGAACACAAAAGGAGATAAAAAATCAAATAAAATTGCTGCTTGCTCTTTTCAAAGCAATTACAATAATCGAGGTCTGGAGCTTTAAAAGGGATGCAAAATACCATTCAACTATTAAAAAAGTGGCCTATGCCACTTTGTGTGCGCTATATTCCAAGTCCTTTGAAGCAATTCAATAGCTTTGTGTAATGAACCAATCAAAACAACGTTTTTTTTTAGTTGGCACTTTTCAGTAAATCGTTTGGTCTTAATGATTCTTTTACTGACTTACCTGGTCAGTCAATTTCCAGTCGAATGTTCAAAATTTCACACAAAGTTATCGTATTACTTCAGAAGACTTGGAATATAGCGCACAAGTCATATGCACCAGTTTTATTTTAAGCTTAAAAGCTGAAATTGTATTTCATGTAAGGGTGACTTATTTTATGTTCTGTGGAAGAATGAAAGCCTTATAGGTTTGGAATGACATGAGGGTTATTTCTTTAAAAAAAGTACATTCAACTGTTATGATGTTTGTTTTCATCAGTCTGTTGTAATGGCTCATGAATAACCCCGTCGTAAATGCCACCGTTTAAGCACAGATATCATCTTAGCATTGACCATCCACTGTTTTACAGGTCTCAGTAGAGGCATTTTAATGGTCTTAGAGTCTTTTCACAAGCAGGCATTTCATTAACGATTTGCATTATTCAGCAGATAGCTAAAGAGTTTTGGTACGAGGCAGTTATCAATAGGTAATTAATGGCACGGCAAAGAGTCTCCCCGAGCACAAGATCTTTGCTCTCCAAACAAACCGTCAATGGCTGAAGTTGCAGACAGCAAAGCCAACTCGTTGGTGAGTTGACGCGCAGAGGGACGAGAACCATTTCGTGGGAGGTGTTTACCAGCTGCCATTTAGCCAAATGTTGGATTTAGATTCATATTGAAGTGTCCTGTCCCTCACGTCACGCTTGTGACTCATAAATATGACTCATTGCTGCAGTTTTCATTAAGGCTTCCCACTACTGCACTCTCGGGATTGAAAACACTATTTTTGTGGCGTGCTTGTTAAAGTGTGGTGAGTTTAAAATATTAGTCTTCTATAAACGTATAGTATTTGACATGCTATTTCTACTCACAAGCAAGTGTCTGTTCTAAAGCCGTTAGTGGTGCTAACAGCAGGGGCCTGAATCAATACTAAATAATAACGGAATCCCATTTTATAGCGTTTCAATCTGACTTCCCACCTCGCAGGAAGCCGGCAACTGATTTTTCAAGCTTCACATAAGCTTATAATTTACTGGTCTGTCCTAGTTAGAGGCGGAGAACAGATTTGGTGTAGGAAGACAGAGCTGTGGGAGGATACGGCTTATCAGTGTATTTCACGGCCCCTTCTGTTGTGTTTTTAATCATTGCAAATCTGCACAATGCCAAAGAAAAGCTGAGGCAGTTTGGTTGCAAAGATGAGGCCAGCGTAATCTACGGCTTTGATTGAATATAGATCTGTGGTAAATGGTATTGACGAGGCTCCTAGATGAGCCTCCATTCATTATCTGGACTGATCGCTCAGATTCTCGGATAACAACAGATTTCTCTTGTTTAAACAGAGGAGGTTATTGCTTTGTGGCATATGCAAGGGTCATGTGGCATATATGTAAGGGTCATTTAACACCACTCATCTCCCCATAGTAAATCGCATCACGCGCTAAATGGTTCCACGTGTATAGGCATGCTCTTTAAATATATGAGTCATGTTTGGACATAAGCTTATGTTCATGTGTGAAGGAGGCATATATATATGGTTTCATGCATAACCTGTTTACTGGAGCATGGATGCCTGCATTTCGTGCCTTTATATATGAATGAATGTCACGGTCACGGAAACAAGTCCATGTCATATTTTAGACCAAAAAACAAAATAAATGGATGTATATTTTATTATTACATTAATATTATATTTTCCAAAAAGAAATGTATATCTATTTGTAGGACCATTAGGAATTTCTTTGCATTCTAACATTATTACTTTGAAAATTAAGCATTTTTGTTTTATTCTCATTAGTCTCAATGGTTATTTTCAATATTGTAAAGATCTATAATTTAGGGTACATTTCACATCATCCAAAAAGTGTAAAAACAATATGCTTTCTCAATAAAACAATGATTGATTTCAGTTTATATGTTTTATTAATGTAATGTATCTGCTAAAATTTCACCATTTTAAAATTGTTTAAAAATGTCTAATGGATAATGTTTTTGGGTAATTCTCATTCATATTGTTACCCCCTAAGGTAACAATATCAATGGTGATTCTAAGTATTATGTATTATTATATTATGTAAAAAATGAATATTTTATTAAGGCAGTACAACAGTTACTGATGTGTAAATAGTGTGAAAAAGTCCTAAAAATAGGCTTAATTTTCTAGAGTGAAATTTTACCAAGACCATTATGGTATTGCATTATGGTAATATAAATATATATATTTTTGAAACAATACCAATGTGCTGTATTCGGGCTGTATGCTAATTTAATTACCTCATGTAATTCATGTACTGTAAAGAGATGGTCATATGCTCATGATTCGAGCTGTATGTTGGCGTTTGTCTAAATAAGTCGTTATATTTACCCTGAGAGAAGGTCATTTGCTGTTGGTTTGTATGAAACAACAATAGATGTCTAGTCTAATAGATGTGTATATATTTATGTATGCTCTTAGGCCCGAAGCGGAGTCACACATGTGAGGTTTGCAGTGTTACGCTCAACTCCGTGGCACAATATCACGCACATCTGCAGGGCTCCAAACACCAGAACAAGTGAGTTTCAGCCACTGCATCTCATCTTGAACTAAACAAAAGACAAGAATCAAAGGTAAACCTGCAGTGAACCACATAATGTTAATATGACAGAAAATACATATCTACAGTAATATCAAAACGCAAATTTTAATAAAGCATAATAAGACTAGGCTAATAAGGTTGGCGAATGATTCAGTGACTCAAAAAGACACTCACTGGTAGCCACATTCTGGTGGAGCAATTCAGAAAGTGCCACTGAATCAATCAGTAAATAAATCTTGAACAAATCTCTTTGGTGAACAGTTTCAAAAGATTTAATTTAGGACCTAATTTATGCTTTTTAAAATTTTCAAATTTCTTTAGTGTGCAATGTTGCTGTTTGAGCATGAAAACTGTCTGCATAATTAAAAAAGCACATTCACAATCTCACATATATCAAGAAGCGCTGTTTCTGAACTCCCTGAAATGACTCGATTGTAGTCTTGAGGTTTCTTCTGGGAACAAACATGTCGCAATATTCTTCATTTCAATAATTACTGAAATTAGTGAGATAAAAAAAAATGTATCTAACAATTCTGACTTTTTTCTCAGAATTGTATGATATAAACTTGCAATTGATCCTTCGCAAAGACCCGCCCTCCTTAGTTACTGTCGCTATGTTCCGACAAGCTATGCCGCTCTCATGCTCTCACCATGTTCTCACGCAGTGAAAAATACATCGCGGAGCAGAGAGGAGACTGACAACACGCGGACAGACAGGACAGACCAGGTTACTTTTCGGTTACTTTTGATATTAAACATATTAAACAAAGTCTCAGCTTTCAAATGTGGTCATTTTTTGAAAGAAATTTAAACAATAAATACCGTTTTGGGGCTCTTTAATGTGCCATGACAGATCGCTGTAGAGCATCAGTTAAAGCTGCTCGTGATCCGATCATCTCTTCCTTCTAGTTCATTTATAGCATCAAATAAACATGAATGAACATAAGAAGTAATGTTGTTTTAACCGCGGAAAGGCGTCAGTATATTCATTTTACCAAGTTCAAATCCTCCCAACTCTACTGGCTGCTTTTTCGGACAAAATGGCGGATGGCGAAGTATGATTGGTTAGAACACCTGTCAATCAAGCTCCACGCGAAGGGTCAATTGCAAGTTATAAAGTAAAAATTTTGATACATAAACTAACAATTGCGAGTTATAAAGTCAGAATTGTGTGATATAAACAATTGCGTGATATACATATTTTTTTTCTTCATAACTTCATAACTCACAATTGCAAGTTTATATCTTAATTATGAGAAAAAAGTCAGAATTGCGAGAAAAAAAGTCAAAATTTCGAATTCTGAGAAGTAACCTCGCAATTGTAAGAAAAAAAGTGAGATAAAAAGTCGCAATTATCTTTTGTTTTATCATTTGGTGGAAACAAGCTTCCATACCCGACACGTACACACAAAAAAAAGGGACATTTGCGATAGTAGTGTGTTGAAACTGGCGGTTATGGTAAGGGACGTGACATTTCTGAAACACTCTTGAAGCAGTTGATCAATTACAACACACTGTTCCAGCCAACCAATCAGAGCGCCTTTTCGGATGGAGGGGCTTCATAGAGACGGGAACTAAACAGCGTGTTACAGACAGACTGGGAAAAGAGATGCTGCAATAAATCATATTAGTATACCCCAAAAACAAAATCAAGACTTTGTAAAAGGGCATAATACTGTCAGTCCTCTTCAAGTGCTGAGAAGCAAAATCTCCACCACGAAAAATGGTCAGCATTCAGAGACGTCATAATATTTGCATACTGAATTGTGATTTTGGTCTTGGCTTGTACAAGTAACCATTTATAATACTGTTATTTTATTGTAGTACAAGCACTAGTATTCAAATCTAGTTACTATTGTTATTAATTATACTGACATTTAATCGTTGTAATGCGGACACTGTAAAATGCTACAATATGGAAGTGTGCAAAACCAGTACTCATAACAGCAGGCACGAGGTGTTAACTTGCATTGTGTTCATGCGAGAGAAGTTAATGGAGTGTTGTATACGCGATCAATATCTGCTCTGAATCAATATTGCGCCTGACTGGACCATGTCCTCGCGGTACCGTACAGGCCACAGTTTCCATGGGAAGGCTGCATCGGAGCAGGCAAGGTCAGAGCATAGCGTGCTGGGATGCATGGAATGTTAATTAGGTAGAGATGAAGGAGAAGGAACGTGAGATGCATGATGGGAACTGGCAGGCGTGTCCAAGCTGTCACAGAGTGGCACGCAGCGGAATTTTTCCACCCTCTCCTTGCGTGATGTGTTCATAAGCATGCAGAAGAAGAAGCTGCGATGAGCGTACACAAGGACGGCCCCTAACAAATGGGACCCGAAGGCACATTACAGGAGCTAATGTTTTAAAGCGGCTGAATCTTGAGAGAGAGGCTTTAGGGGAAAATAATACTTATCATCAACAATAATATTACTAAACATTTGTATGTAGTTTCAGTCTTGAATATTTGGTTACATTGTACTTAAAGGTGCTCTAAGTGATGTCACACGTTTTTAAGGCCAAAACATTTTTTGTCACATACAGCAAACATCTACGATCCGCTAGCTGCTTGTCCCCTGAACACATTGTAAAAAAACACGGTCTCTGCGG
The DNA here is from genome assembly GCA_036326025.1 of Chrosomus eos. Lineage (NCBI taxonomy): Eukaryota > Metazoa > Chordata > Actinopteri > Cypriniformes > Leuciscidae > Chrosomus > Chrosomus eos. The sequence continues at coordinate 11,783,261 of CM070841.1, read as the reverse complement.
ACACCCCAGGCTCCACAAACGGCTACAAAAACAAACTGTAGCGACCCGCGCTACGAAACATAACAAACTGTTCCAGCCAATAACCGACAAGAAGGGTTTGAGGGGTTAGTGCGCGGATGAGGAGGAGGGAGGGTCTAGCTAGCCTCCATTTTGTTTGACAATAGTTTGAACGTCAACAAGAAGTGATGTCACCCAGGATCGCTTAGAGAACCTTTAATGATCCATTGTAATTAAAATCATACTGGTACTGGTCATCAAAATCATACACCCAGGGTCGGCGCCAGGACATACGGAAGGAGGGGGCCTCGATGCGTCACTGGGAGGGCCTACTATTAATGATTTTTTTTTTTTAAAGATTAAAAAGCCCGCGGGGGGGGGGGTTCATAGGCGTAATTTGCGGGATTTTCTCAGGATCGATATATTGTCCCCCACCACTTTTTGAAACATGGCACGGATGCACCAAATACAAATACATAAAACATCTCCAGTTAACTAGCAGAGCATTAATTTAGTTCGCTATTAAATAAGAGATCTAGCGCTAAAATGTTTTGTTTTTGAACTCAAGCTGCGCGCTGGTTGCCGCTGCTATCAGTGTCATGGATACAGTTTCTCTTGTGGCTCGCGCAGTCTTCACTCGGACACGCTCTTCAATCTATCGCAGTAACGGAGACTCTATTCGTTCGGTGAGATCACAATATAAAATGGACGCAAACGTGTCCCTGCTTGATAAAAACTGTAACCAATGATGAACATATTCGGTTTTTGATGAGACAGAAAAAAAAACTATACTGGGGCGGATTAGAACCCGTAACCTCTGATATGCTTGGCAAATAATCTACCACTAGACCACTGAAGAACTCAAAACAAAATCAGCGGATCGATGGATATATTTACGGGTTGCAAAGCTGATTTAATCATGGTAAAACAAAATTAATTTACAAATAGTTATATGTAGTTATAGTTAAAATATAAAAAATATATACTTAAGTTAATTATAATGTCAGGAATACATGTATAATGTAATATGTCAGGAATAAAAGGGCACAGTGGTAGCGTGCCTGTTGCCGAATCTCAGCGGCTGAAATCGCGTTCCGAGGTTCCGAGGCAGGGTGGTGCGCTGACTAGAGGTGAGGGGGCACAGTGACCCAGGTGGCCGGGCCAGGCCCCCTGGTGCCCCCTCGTGGCGCCGACCCTGCATACACCCCATTGGTGTCCCTCAGGGTTCAATTTTAGGCCCCTTACTTTTTGGCATTTATATATTTCCTCTTGGATTGCTCTTAAGATCACTCAAACTTAATTATCACTTCTATGCAGATGATAGTCAGATTATATATATATATATATATATATATATATATTTATATATATATATATATATATATATATATATATATATATATATATATATATATATATATATATATTACCTTAAGTCTGGTAAAAACGTGGATATTATTATTATAAACAAACAAAAATAACCATGTCAACTGTTGGAGATTCATCTCAAAGACTCTTTTGAATCAATTCACACAAAAATGTATTTGTTGGTTCAGTTATCTTTCTGCAGGTTATACAGTCATGCCAGTTCATAGTTGGTGACAAGTGACTGTTTTTCCATGTTATGAGCGAGTCATTGAAATGATTCGCCTGATTTGTTAAAAACGAGTTTAGACACATTATTGGTCAAATGTTTAGAAGAATTACGATTTTTTGTGTTTTAAAAAAAGTCACATGCTGAACGAGGCTGCATTAATCTGATAAAAAATACAGTAAAAACAGTAGTATTTAATACATTAAAAATGCTATTTTTTCTGTGATGCAAAGCTGAATTTTCAGCATCATTAATCTCTCAGTGTCACATGATCCTTCAGAAATCATTCTAATATGCTGATTTGATGCTCAAGGAACATTTATTATTCTCAATGTTGTAAACATTCAAAACAGTTGTAGTGTATGTTTCCACAAAAATATTAAGCAGCAAAAAACCCTTTAATGTGAACTATTACAATATTTTATGAAAAGGTTATCAAGTTACTTTTTAAGGATTACATTTTCCATCATCTTATACTTTATATCTCTTATTTGTGACTACGGTTGGGAAAGCGATCACTCGTGCACGCAGGGCTTGAAATGAAAGCTTATGCGTACATTCAGTAAGCATGTTTAGTCATGGGTGCTTAGACACTCCCATTGAACTACTCACCTCAGTAAACACTGCTAAACAGAGCAGGGGATTTGGTTGTTCGCCACCAACATTTCATGCTTTTTCTGTTGTTCCAGTTTGTTCATCTTTGAATCCCCATTCCATTAAGCCTACAAACACATTTAAACTAATCATTTGACTGGGTGCAAGGAGTCACAAATCTACCCGGAGGCCGGCGTCCGAATCTCCGGAACTCGGCTCAATTGAGCGTTTGCTGCAGGATTTGGAAATTCAATGGCGGATCAATGCGAGAACAATGAGTGTCGCTGCTGGAGTTCTGTTTGGGTCACTAATCACACACCCTTAATCAGTGTTAATGAAATTACTAATGAATGAAACTACTAATGAAAGTGTTTTTTTTTTAGTTCACACAAAGCACAGAAAAATACTGCAAGATGTTAACGTATGCAAAACATAACTATTTTATGAGGTGGGGACTTTCTATGAATTTGTTAAATGTGGTTTGTACGGAAACTTATGATTTTTGAATTGGCCACCATTTCGCAAAACGCTTAAACTGAAGCGTTTTTGTATAGCGGGTCTAAACAAAGCGAATCTTATAAGCAGCAGGTACACAGCATAAACGTAATATCAACATTTTTATCTTCACACAATTATAGACTGTAAAAATTATACGATAAATAAGTTATGACTATTGCTTTTTATATTGATTTAACTTTTCACAATAACTTTTTTATAAGTTATACAAGATTCAACTCATTTTTTAAAATCAGTTTAATGTAATTTAAGTTGAAATGACTTAAACATACAAGTTAATTGTACTTAAAGTAACACCAAGTATTTTTTCCTCTTCGGTCGCCCTACTGGTTGGAAACGAAATTGTCCATTACCGCTGTCGTAAATAATTTAGCCTACCGTCGCACGCACGCTCGCTGTTTATCCAGCACCGGCTTTATAATGAACGATGTCCACAGACAAGGTAGAGTATGTTACATGATTTCATGAAAGGATGATGTATTGCGACATCAGAAACGAAGAAAAACGATATAATGACTATTGTAGTGCTTGACGTAAAGCAGTCGAGTTTTGTAGTTCTTTTTGTGGTCGGGTTACTACCCGAACCCCGAAGTTACATAGTGCCAGTAAAAGTGATACAGACCCCGTCAGGCTATGGCAGACGTGTCATTTAACTTATTTTAAGTCGATGTACCATCACAAGGTTCTTGGAAATATATTATGAAGGTTGAAAAACTACTTAGTGTTACTTTAAAAATTTAAGGCAGCAACTTTTTACAGTGTAACGCACAAGTGAACTTGAACTAAGTAGCCTAATTTACTAGTCAGAATGTCACATTGTAAATATGCTAATAAATAAAATGTTAATATTTTTACAATATTATATTACATTAGTGTACTTAATGTATGTGATTGATGCAATGGTACATATTTAAATGTATATATCCTATAATATTTAAATATTGGCTTTCATTTGAAACTTTCTTGTACACTAAAATGTTATTTTCGTTTACTAAAACTTTAGATGGCTATTTAGCCAGTAAATTGGACTAAAAGTAATGATGAAAAATGTAATACATATCAAGGCGATAAACAAAAATTACAAATGACTAAAATGAAATAAAAAATTTGCTTTCCCTCTTAGCATGAAGAACAAATGAAGTTTGATGGAGCATCTCTACTCCTGAAACTGAGGATCTTTCTGTGGAAGTCAAGGCAGCTTCTGCCCCTCCGTCTCAGACGAACGGCAGCGATATCTGCTCATATTCTCTTGATCCATTGTGTTTATGACAGTGGTATGGACACTACCAGTGCAGATAGAGACATGTTGATAATGGATTACAATGAACCACAGTGCATTTTGCTAAATTAAAAAAAAAACACACACACACACACACACACACACACACACACACACACACACACACACACACACACACACACACACACACACACACACACACACACACACACACACACACACACACACACACACACACACACACACACACACACACAAAACATTCACATCCTGCACACTTTAATGTATATATTTAAGGCATGTAGAATGGGCACAATTTTTGTTTTATTTAAATGTGTTGTGTTAAATAAATTATTTTGATTGTAATATTGTGTTTATATTTTAATTTAAATGTACATGTAAGAAATATAAATTTTGTATTAGAGTGAAAATGTCAATCAAATATCCACTAAGATGTATTAAATTTCCTTGTTTTATTTTGTACATAAAGTCTGAGGGAATTGTTCTCTAATGATATTAAAATGAGACATTTTGAAGCTGAATTTAATCAGCAGATTCACAAAAGTAATGGACCGAAGTACAGTAATAGTTTTAAGTCATCTTTCTATGAAATCTTCATTATTTCAACAAGACTTTACAGTGATTTGTGTTGCTCTAAATGTTCAGCAAAAGCTTTTTCTTCACAAAATGGATTGGAAATAAACTATTTACTATCTCTTGCCGTGAAGAAAGAAACCCAAGAGATCTCTATAGGCATTATTGAGATGAAAAGGGTGATATTATGTGCTATCATGCTTTACTGAGATGTTAGTGCTTTTCACAAAGGACTGATTTCCATTTGTGCACTGTTCCAATTAAAAGAGACACAATCTAATTATTCTCTAAATGACAACAACTTGAAATAGCATTATTTATTAAAATATTGCATCCTAGAATAAAACAATTCTGACACAAAACAGTGGTTCTGCTTTTTGTTACAACATGAAGCTTGAATTCAATCAAGCTGAATGCTCGACTTAAGAGTGTTGTGATGTTAATTCAAACTTATTTAGGAAGTGCCACTGTTGTTTTTTGTACTGGAATGACAGGCAAACAACAGAAGCCATGATACTCCTATAAATCACAGCTCAGCGTTTCCCAAAGGCCTTTTTTCTTACAATGTTTTCCATTCTGCAAATGATGTGTGGTAAGAAACCCCATAGGGCTTTAAAGATAAAAGGACCGACGTAAGGCAATCTTTAAAAATGAAATGGATTGCAAGTGATTCCCAACAGACAGTGGCTGGATCTCTGAAGGGCCCGGAGGGGTTTCCTTTGTATTACAGATCCGATGACTGTTCCCTGATTTACTACTGACGATGCTCGAAACGCATCTCGAAATCTCCATTTTAGCAGGTTTTATCAGGTAATCAGTTACTTAAAAATTAAAACACGCAGCTTTGGTTAACAAAATAAGCCAGTTTAAACAGTGTGTGGTTTAATGAAGTTGTTCTGTTGCAAACCTATACAACGCAACTGTTCCATTTCTGTGCTCAGCTCATTATGCATCTCTGCACTACCATGATTGATTATTCAAATATATGCAAATAACACAGCAAGGGCCACTGATAATGTATTCATAACTTTTACCTTTTAAATAATAGCATATAGAGTGGGTTTGGAAGAGAAAAATGTCATGTGACAGAAGCCCAAATTGTTCTGTCATATATGAATGAGCAATTGAATTGTGTAATTTTGCTGTAAACATGTTCTGTAATCTCGATTAAGTACAGTAGAGTAATCTTGCTGATTTCAGCACTTTTGCTCTTGCAATGTAAATTGTTTGTTCGGTTTCAGTGTGTATAGCTTTACTCACACTGACAGGAAGTCCAAACATCATCAAGCACCGTGTCGCACGGTATACATTTCCAACAGATAATCCCAAAGGATTCATGTTGTATGTTCTTAGCTGCTTTTTCAAGTGTGTCTGTGATTTCTTGAGATGAACTGGCTGCCTCTTTCAATTTGGGAATTGCAATGGTAAAAAACAATTCACTAAATAGACAGGGGCCCACTGTGTCATTTGTTACGAAGATCCGAGGGCACGCTTGTAAACTTGTTTGTTTTTACTCATTCCCGGAAAATTCCAGAGTTCTTTGAGGGTAAAATTCTTCCATATGTTGGCAGCTGTAAGCTGGACCATTTCATCGGTTTGAGGGCTGTGGTTACTTTGTTTTCATTGGCTCTGAGTCAATTCAAAAGCTGAACTAGACTAACTGAAGAACGGACTGAAACAATTTGCTCATTAGGACCATAAACAGTAAAAGAAATGGACAGCGACCCCCCTTGATTTCAACGGAGAGAATTGAAGCACTCACTTCCTGATAGCCAAGCGTACTGCGCATGCTCAAACTGAGCTTGACGACGTGAGCAACCTGTCTGACAGTTGTAAGTCTTCTAGTAGCGGTGCCAAGAGGAATCTGAATCATTCCCTTCCGAATCTTGCAGAGCCGGAGATCGTGAGTATTAGCTGTGATCTCGCAGCAGGAGCAACTTTATGACTCTCTATGGGCTTCTCCCTTGACTTTATGCCTCCACGTCCCCCCGATTGCGCACGAGCTTCTACTTGTGTCTATACGGTAATTTTCTCTAGTGTGCGACAGAGAGTTGCGTGGTTATGAGGCAATCGTTAGCCTATTTTAAAAAAAAACGGCTTCTACGGGGCCATAACTTAAGATACAACGTAATGGAGCCTTTTATACATTGTCGTGTTTCTTTAGAAATAAATGATGGACAAATGGAGTCTTTGAACGCCTCAGATGTAAAGTTATTCGCTGTCAAAGTGACGCCAAAATGAATGGGAGTCAATGGAATGCTAACAGCAGGTGATAGTCAGCTACAATGGCGGCTCCCAGAGAGGCTTCAGATTCCGGCGGATGGATTACCCCCTTGATTAGGACTGATGAATGGATTACGTTTTCACAGTTAAAGGAGCATTGCGGAAGTTCTGAAATTTCTAACCGTTACTGACACCAGTGGCCTTTAGAGAAACTGCAGGCAGTCTCATGCTCGTTCTCGGTGCGCACGGTCGTTGGCTGCACTAGATAATGCTTTTTTTTTTTTTTTTTTTTTTACTTACGAGGAGTTTCCGTGGGTGTCTGGATTGTGCTGGAGGCTGGTCGCTTCTTTCCGTCCGCAGAGTCCATTTTAAACACTACTGCTGCTCACTAATGGCTGCCGGATGTAAGCCCAAGTACGAGAATGCGCGTGACGTCACATTTTGTGAATTTTCGCGCCAATTCGGACCCGACTATTATACACACAATGGACTATACAAGCTGATAGAGGCAACCGTGGTGGACAGTCAAGGTGTCATTCTTTCTATTACATTATGGTTGGCTCATAAATGTACAAATTAAAACTCTATCTTAAAGATGTTTTAAGTAAAAAGCGACACATAGCCCCACTGAACTGAAAGGGACAGTTCACCCAAAAATAGTTTACTCGCCTATGTGTTGTTCCAAACCTGAATGACTTTCTTTTCTCTGTGGAACATAAAAGAGGATATTTGTGAGAATTTTTGCATTGTTTCAGTGTTTTTTATCCAGTAGAAGAAAAAAGTCTGATTACAAACATTATTTCTTTTGTATTCCGCAGAAGAAAGAATGTCAGGTTTGGAACAACACAAGTGCGAGTAAGTGAAAAGAATTTTAATTGTGGGTGAACGATCCCTTAAAAGAATTACAGACAGACATACAGATAGATAGATAGATAGATAGATAGATAGATAGATAGATAGATAGATAGATAGATAGATAGATAGATAGATAGATTGATTGATGTACATATATTTTATTATAAAAGCTTTCCATGAAAAAGGTACATTACATGAATAGCTACTTTACATTACATTACATACTACAGGTAGGCTACATTAAAACACAAAAGGTGCAAATCCTGTATTGTCCAGAAGGGGGAGTCACCTGCACAGTTTTCTACAAAATGACCTTGATATAGAGTCAACCCGCTTGATCTGTTTACTTGACTGTACTAACTGTAGGCTACTAATCATTTATAAATGAGCTGACATTTTGAAAAGTATACATTCATTATACACAACTATGATAATATAGCCTACTTGAAGGAAACTAGTGTCCATAATTTCTATCTCTGGAATATTTATTGTGATTTTTACCTTTCTAAAATGTGGTGTCATGGGCACACAAGTGTGTATGCAGCTTTACATTTTCAGAAGTATTGATGGTCAATTACAAAAGGTGAAAAATAAGTTTGTAAGCAGAACTTTAAATATGCATGAGGACAGCACAGCAGCTTCAAACTGAAGTTTAATCAGCAGAACACATGTGTTTATCACGGCCTGCTGTGACCTATAGAGATCCACGCTGAGAGTAAACTCAAGGGAGGGACACTTTTACCACAACATGCCTGTGTAAAGGAAAACATTGCAAATGAAAACAGTGGGGAAAAATTAAGAGGTTGTGTATTTTTTTAAAGGACACCGGGTAGTTACTGAACAGGACTCAACAGTTATCATCAAGCAGCCTAAATATATTATTTTCTGACATTTTATTTCATAAACGCAGAACTAAGTAGCCTAAATCAGACAGGATTAGGAGGATGAATAATATTCCCTCAAAGTCTATCTCTGAGGCATTTTTCCGTCTTTACTGAAACACGTCAACGTTTGGTCTGACATTTGACTTCCTATGAAGATTTAGTCATCATGTGCATTCAGGACAGTCTGACCCCATGAAAGGATCTACTGTAGCCTATTCTGTATTATTATTTTGTATTATTTAATTAGTTCTTTCATCTTAATAGTACAGACTTTTGCCAGTTGCATTTTATAAGTTTATCTTTTGATAATATTGTGTCATTTGTGTCAAATGTGATTAACCAGATTAGCAATTTTAAATGAATTGGTGACACTTTATATTAGGCGTCTTTAACTATGTGCTTACATTAAAATGTATGTACACAATAAGTGCATTATCTAAAATGATTAAATGTTATTGTAGTTAAAGACACTTAATATAAAACGGGACTGATGAATTTGAGTGTGTGAGTGTTTGTACTGTTGTACTGTGACTCACACTGAACAGCACAGCCCACACACTGATGAAAAGATCACTAATAAATGACACAACTCTTGGCTGAAATTGAACTTCCTCTCTCTTATAAATCCACAACTATTCATCTGGAATCTCTATGATTGTTTGCAGCAACAAGAAGAAAATACCCACTAAAACAACAACATTATCATCAACATATATTTAATAATAATTATCATTATACATTTAATGTATTATATTTATTCATGTTAAATATAAATACTATAATACTAGTTCATTATATTAATACAGTATTTTAACAATAATAAACAACTTTATTTTAATTAATAATTATAATGCATTATTATTCATATTAAATACCATATATTTGATATTATATTACATTTGATACATTATTATTAAATGTATATCAAATGTGTAAATATGCAATAATAAATATTGTAAAATAATAGACATTTTTATTGATAACAACAACCATCAACAACATATAATAAACATCATCTTATGCCTAAATATATTATATATGTAATGTATTATATTTAATAAATGAATGTTAAATATACATATATTAAATGTTTAAATATAAATAATATAATATTAATACATAGTAATGCTAATTTATTTGAACAATAATAAACAACTTCATTTCTATTAATAATAATTATTGTTATTAATATTAACAAATACATACTATATATTAGATTTATTACATTATTAAATATATATCAAATGTGTAAACACAACAACAATAATATTAATAAATAAATAAACTTGTATTATTGTTTACAAAATGCTATACTGCCCCAGTCACTGATGCTGCCTGAAAGCTTAGCTTCAAAACACTAATGTTGTTCTGCCTGTAAAAAAAAGGCAGCATTTTGAGCCAAACACAATGAGACAGTTGGATTAGATTCAGAGTAATGTGATCCTCTGTTTGACCATAAATAAACCCACTGTTGTGATAATAGAGAAAGAAAAATCTGAGCTTTAACTTCATTGAGTCAGCATTGTAAACAATAGTTTTGGTCCCTAAACATCGTAAAACAGTGTTGCATTAGTGTCACAAAATAAAGCACGAGTGTGATGTGCGAAGTGTCCACTGTATACCAACAGACTTCTTGAAACCAGGTTAAAATTGGTAATATAGCTCATCTGATATTTATCCCTTTGCAAAAACAACTTCATATTTCTGACCCATAATGACACCCGCCTTTCAGAGCCCACAAACTGGATCAAACTGGCTCTTGCTGATGGATAACGGACTGTCAACATCAGAAAACACCCTTATCTCAGTGAACAGACACAATTAGTTCCATGACATCTGTGACTCTGCTGATTTAGCATGAATGATTGGCTGAAAAGATTTCTAGCATCAAAAAGTTTACTCACCATAAAACAATACTATCTCTTCAGGCCGTAGACTATTGTTAATATTTAATCTGGATTTAATGAGTGGTTCAGAATCATAACTTCTTTTCATAAGTCTTTTGAACAGTATACCAGCACATGATGTTTTGATGATGGGGCAATCTTGGATTTTATACATATGAAATTTTGATTTTTAATGTTCATTGTTTCATGTTAGTTGACAGGGCATTAACTAATTTTATCAAGTAAAACTTTTAATTTTAAAAATATATTAATAAATGTTGGTTAACATTAAAATGAATAAATAAAGTAAAATGATTGATCATTGTTAGTTCATGTTAACTAATGTAGGCCTATCTAATGTTAACAAACGATTTGTTAATATTAAATTTACCCTATTGTAAAATGTTACCAAAAGTGTGAAGGAAAAACGATTCCCTACCTGGAATTCCCTTTAATTGCATGCAAAACATTTTTTTTTTAGGCCTAATTCCTTGACTGTGCTATATATTCATTAATAAAAAAACAATATATAAAATATAATTAAATTTTTTAAATAATTGCTCTAATTCAGCCCGCTCTGTTTTTTCTAGTTTGTATTTCTACGCAACGCGATGAAGGTAAGATCTTACGGATTTTAGGTGTCGTGTTGTTAGGACAATCGTCAGGTTCCTCCCCAAATAAGCTTGAAAGCAGTGAAGTCTTAAAATGCTTCTCTTGGTGCCCTTCAACTGAAAATTACAACCAAAAGCCGCACAATGTGGCATCTTATCATCTGTATTTTATTTACATGTTTAAAACTTTACAAACAGTAATCTCTAACTTCCGCTAACTGTCGCACGCGCGTTCACGAGAGACTGGCGTTCCAGCATATGGCGCAAGTTCTGGTGATGAACGCGGAAGCGCAGAGGATAGTGCAAAACAAAACACCGGTTGCTAATTAGAAAATAACTTGGTTCTCGCGAGAACTAGCATTATTCTCACCGGAGCGTCGTACGTCATATGCTGGAACGCCAGTCTCTCGTAAAGCGCTTACAACAGTTAGCGAGAACTAGCATATTATCACCGGAGCGTCGTACGTGATACGCTGGAAAACCAGTCTCTCATAACTCGCGTACGACAGTTAGCGAGTACTAGCATATTCTCACCGGAGCGTCGTACGTCATATGCTGGAACGCCAGTCTCTCATAACTCGCGTACGACAGTTAGCCAGTACTAGCATATTCTCACCGGAGCGTCGTACGTCATATGCTGGAACGCCAGTCTCTCATAACTCGCGTACGACAGTTAGCGAGTACTAGCATATTCTCACCGGAGCGTCCTACGTCATACGCTGGAGCGCCAGTCTTACGACAGTTAGCCAGTACTAGCATATTCTCACCGGAGCGTCCTACGTCCTACGCTGAAACGTCAGTCTCTCATAACATGCGTACGACAGTTAGCGAGAACTAGCATATTCTCACCAGAGCGTCCTACGTCATATGCTGGAAAACCAGTCTCTTGTAACGCGCGTACGACAGTTAGCGAGAACTAGCATATTCTCACCGCAGCGTCCCACGTCATACGCTGGAAAACCAGTCTCTCATAACTCGTGTACGACAGTTAGCGAGTACTAGCATATTCTCACTGGAGCGTCCTACGTCATACGCTGGAACGCCAGTCTCTCATAACTTGCGTAAGACAGTTAGCGAGTACTAGCATATTCTCACTGGAGCGTCCTACGTCATACGCTGGAAAACCAGTCTCTCATAACTCGCGTACGACAGTTAGCGAGTAGGCTACTAGCATATTGTCACCGGAGCGTCCTACGTCATACGCTGGAACGCCAGTCTCTCATAACTCGCGTACGACAGTTAGCGAGTACTAGCATATTCTCACCGGAGCGTCCTACGTCATACGCTGGAGCGCCAGTCTCTCATAACTCACGTACGACAGTTAGCCAGTACTAGCATATTCTCACCAGAGCGTTCTACGCTGAAACGTCAGTCTCTCATAACATGGGTACGAAAGTTAGCGAGAACTAGCATATTCTCACCGGAGCGTCCTACGTCATATGCTGGAAAACCAGTCTCTTGTAACGCGCGTACGACAGTTAGCGAGAACTAGCATATTCTCACCGCAGCGTCCCACGTCATACGCTGGAAAACCAGTCTCTCATAACTCGTGTACGACAGTTAGCGAGTACTAGCATATTCTCACTGAAGCGTCCTACGTCATACGCTGGAAAACCAGTCTCTCATAACTTGCGTACGACAGTTAGCGAGTAGGCTACTAGCATATTCTCACCGGAGCGTCCTACGTCATACGCTGGAACGCCAGTCTCTCATAACTCGCGTACGACAGTTAGCGAGTACTAGCATATTCTCACCGGAGCGTCCTACGTCATACGCTGGAGCGCCAGTCTCTCATAACTCACGTACGACAGTTAGCCAGTACTAGCATATTCTCACCGGAGAGTCCTACGTCCTACGCTGAAACGTCAGTCTCTCATAACATGCGTACGACGGTTAGCGAGAACTAGCATATCACCGGAGCGTCCTACGTCATATGCTGGAAAACCAGTCTCTTGTAACGCGCGTACGACAGTTAGCGAGAACTAGCATATTCTCACCGCAGCGTCCCACGTCATACGCTGGAAAACCAGTCTCTCATAACTCGTGTACGACAGTTAGCGAGTACTAACATATTCTCACTGGAGCATCCTACGTCATACGCTGGAACGCCAGTCTCTCATAACTTGCGTAAGACAGTTAGCGAGTACTAGCATATTCTCACTGGAGCGTCCTACGTCATACGCTGGAAAACCAGTCTCTCATAACTCGCGTACGACAGTTAGCGAGAACTAGCATATTCTCACCGGAGCGTTCTACGTCATACGCTGGAATGCCAGTCTCTCATAACTCGCGTACTATGGCAAGCCGTTTTAGCTTAAATTTACCCAGCCTTACTCGTCATAATTGCATTTTTACTAGTAAGAATTGAATTAGAGAGCTCTAAAATTCAATTCTTACTAGTAGCAATTATAATTAGAGAGCTCTCTAATTCAATTATTACTTGTAAGAATTACAATTACAGAGCTCTCTAATTCAATTATTACTAGTAACAATTGCAATTAGAGAGCTCTACAAATAAATTTTTACAAGTCAGATGTCTCCATTGACTTCCATTCATTTTTAATTAGAGAGCTCTACAACTGAATGGTTACTAGTAAGAATTACAATTAGAGAGCTCTCTAATTCAATTATTACTAGTAAGAATTACAATTAGAGAGCTCTCTAATCCAATTATTACTAGTAACAATTATAATTAGAGAGCTCTCTAATTCAGTTGTTACTAAGAATGCAATTGCAGAGCTCTCTAATTAAATTTTTACTAGTAAAAAAAACTAATTAAAGATATGTATAATTGCAGAGCTCTGTAATTGAATTAAAGAGCTCTGCAAATGCATTCTTACTAGTAACAACTGAATTAGAGAGCTCTCTAATTATAATTGTTACTAGTAATAATTGGATTAGAGAGCTCTCTAATTGTAGTTCTTACTAGTAATAATTGGATTGAATTAGAGAGCTCTCTAATAATAATTGTTACCAGTAAAAATTGAATTAGTGAGCTCTCTAATTTTAATTGCTACTAGTAAGAATTGAATTGTAGAGCTCTCTAATTGTAATTGCTACTAATAAGAATTGATTTGTAGAGTTCTCTAATTGAATTCTTACTAGTAAAAATGCAATTACGACGAATATCGCTGGGAACAATTTAAGCTAAAACGACTTGCCATACGCGTACGACAGTTAGCGAGTAGCATATTCTCATCGGAGCGTCCTATGTCATACGCTGGAACACCAGTCTCTCGTAACGCGCGTACGACAGTTAGCGGAAGTTAGAGAATACAGTTTGTAAAGTTTTAAATATGGATATTTTTCTTACACAAAAACAATCGCTTCACTTCAGAAGGCATTTATTAACCCCCCGGAGCCGTGTGGAGCACTTTTATGGACTTTAAAAACGAAACAGCCATTTACCGCCATTATAAAGCTCGGAAGAGCCAGGACATCTTTGTCACAGTGTCTGGTTGTTCCCTGGGTGAAACACTAGAGGTCCTCAGTTTTCACGGTGTCTTTGCATTCTCACTACAATTCCCATGATCCTGTCTGTCACTGATTGTTCATTGCCTTACAGCTGTTTCTTGTCACCTTGTTAGCACTTGTGTATATATACCCTGTCTGTTTCAGTGTTTGTCACGGAGTCCTTGTTTGATGTTCCCACACTCCTGTTCGCGACCTGTTTCTCATTTGTGTCTTTGGATTGATTTTTGACCATTTGCCTGAACTGACTGTGAGTACGGATTTCCCTAATAAACTGCGCTTGGATCTAAACCTTTTCTCGTGTGTGTGTCGTGACAGAAGGACTCCGTCATGCAAAGATCCAGCAGTGCGGGATTCCGTAACCCTCCTTCTAATAATGGAGGAGGAAGGGGACCACAAAGAGGAGGTTCGCAGACCGGGGAGGAGGAGCCCCGATTAAACATCTTCCAGTGTTTCGCCTTATGGGCCCGGCAGACTGAGGAAGCTGCGGCAGCTAGATCTCCAGTGACCACGTCCATCAGAGATGGCGAGTCGTTCGAGGGGACTCGTCTGGCAAAATTCTCCGGGACTCGGGGAGGTCGCAGGGGAGGAGGTGGTCGACAAATCCCACGACACCGTTCTCCGCCTTGCTATGTTCCTGATCCGGAGCCGCTGGTTTATTCCAGCACAAGACCCACGTCACTGGTTCCGTCCCGCACTAATCCACCACCGCGGGTCTCAGCTAGCACTAAGCCCTCACCATTGGTCCCGTCCAGCACAAGATCCTCGCCGCTGGTCCCGCCCAGCACAAGGTCATCACCGCTGGTCCCGTCCATCAGAGAGCCCTCGCCGCTGGTTCCGCCCAGCACAGGGCCGTCATCGCGGGTTCCGTCTTGCACAAAGCCCCTGCCGCTGGGTTCGCCCAGTCCTAGATCCTCGCCGCTGGTCCCGTCCAGCACTGAGCCTACACCTCGCCATCAAGGACGGAGGAGGAGAGGAAGGATTGTTTACCTCCCCAACGCCCCTGTGGTCGTTCAGCCAGAGACCGTCCAGCCAGAGACCGTCCAGCCAGAGACCGTCCAGCCAGAGACCGTCCAGCCGAGACCGTCCAGCCAGAGACCGTCCAGCCAGAGACCGTCCAGCCAGAGACCGTCCAGCCAGAGACCGTCCAGCCGGAGTTTCACGTCAGCCACGTCCAGCCAGTGCCTGTTCCAGAGCCGGAGGCAGAGCCAGTGCCTGTTTCTGTGTTTGTGTCTGTGTTTGTGTCTGTTATTGTGACTGTTACAGTTCTTGTGGATGTTCCTGAGCCGGCGTCTACACCACCTGAGCCGGGGCCTGCTGTTCCGGAGCCGGGGCCTGCTGTTCCGGAGCCGGGGCCTGCTGAGCCACCGCCCTGGCCGCCCGAGGGGTCTTCACCGCCCTGGCCGCCCGAGGGGTCTTCACCGCCCTGGCCGCCCGAGGGGTCTTCACCGCCCTGGCCGCCCGAGGGGTCTTCACCGCCCTGGCCGCCCGAGGGGTCTTCACCGCCCTGGCCGCCCGAGGGGTCTTCACCGCCCTGGCCGCCCGAGGGGTCTTCACCGCCCTGGCCGCCCGAGGGGTCTTCACCGCCCTGGCCGCCCGAGGGGTCTTCACCGCCCTGGCCGCCCGAGGGTCTTCACCGCCCTGGCCGCCCGAGGGGTCTTCACCGCCCTGGCCGCCCGAGGGGTCTTCACCGCCCTGGCCGCCCGAGGGGTCTTCTGTTTTGCCCTGGACGCCCGAGGGGTCTTCTGTTTTGCCCTGGCCGCCCGATGGACCTTCTGTTTTGCCCTGGCCGCCAGCTAAAACCATCACCCCCTGTTTCTGTTCCCTTCCATGGACCTGGCCCCCCATCCCTCCCCCTGATCCTCCACCGTTCCACCTCCCTTCTGGACTCTTGTTTTGTTTGATTTTTGTGGTTCTTGGAGCGTCTGTACCCACTCGTAGAGGGAGGTTATGTACACATGTGTCTGGTGTTCCTAGGTGAAACACTAGAGCTCCTCAGTTTTCACGGTGTCTTTGCATTCTCATACAATTCCCATGTATCCTGTCTGTACACTGATGTTCTTGCTTACAGCTGTTTCTTGTCACCTTGTTAGCGATTGTGTAGATAATACCCTGTCTGTTTCAAGTTTTGTCACGGATCCTTGTTTGATGTTCCCACACTCCTGTTCGCGACCTGTTTCTCATTTGTGTCTTTGGATTGATTTTTGACCATTTGCCTGAATGACTGTGAGTACGGATTTCCTAATAAACTGCGCTTGGATCTAAACCTTTTCTCGGTGTGTCGTGGACAATCTTTTAATATAACTCTGATTGTATTAGTCTGAAAGAATAATGTCATACACCTAGGATGGCTTGAGGGTGAGTAAATCATGGGCTAATTTTTTTTTTTTAACTATCCCTTTAACTCTACAATGAGTAAATCCACTTCACCAGCTAATTACTCTTCAACAGCGATGCCATAGAAATTAGAAATATACAGAGCTACAGCAAAAACGGAAGTTCAAACACAAAATTCTGCACGCTATCTGGCGCATTAGGTCTTCTTTATGGAAGTCCACACACATTTATTTTATTTACCAGAGCTTGACCAAAATCATTTTTCAAATGTTTTTTAATCACCCTATATGATTAGTTTACACAATCTGAAATATTAAAAACTGAGTTTCTGATAGGGTGATATCAGGTAAAATGGGCCATCAGGTAAAATGGGCAATTTAAGGTTTTGGGGTCCCAGCCCCTATGGAATTTAGAGCCAATGACTGCAAAGGATTTCAAACTGTTGTCATAACTGTGCTTGACAAATAACAGGTGATTTGATTGGTTTATGATTGCTATGGTGGGCAGGTGAATAATTAAATCAAAGACTACACCAGAAAGCTGCATGGTAAGTAGCCTGGCATACCAAATCCAACTAAACTATTATAAGGATGATACATCTATAAAAAAACAAACATGCACATAAAAAAAACTATGCATAATATCTGTCTTGATGGCATCAATCAGAAATAATGTTGTTAGTTTGGTATATGAACATATTTTTTGAACCCACTGAGGTAAAATGGGCCATCATCTGTGTCACTCACAAACACACATACACATGTGTTTGAGTGTGTGTGTGTGTGTGTGTGTACACACGTCTGGTTCGCTATCTTTGTGAGGACTCTCCATAGGCATAATGTTTTTTATACTGTACTAACTGTATATTCTATCCCCTTACACTAACCCTACGCATCACAGAAACCTTTCTGCATTTTTAAACAAACTCATTCTGTATGATTTATAAGCTTTTGTACCACAGTGACTCGAGTCCCCATGAGTCTGTGTGCATTCGGGTTTAAGTCCCCACCAGGATAGAAAAACATGAAAAAACACACACACACACACACAACACACACGCACACACCACAACCCACACACACACACAACAGCCACAACACGCACGCACGCACGCACGCACGCACACACGCACACACACACCACGCACACACGCACACACACACACACACACAGTTCACTGATTTATGCTGTTCCAAAATTGACTTTTTTAATTGCACATTTGAATATGTGGGTTTTGCACCCAAAATGTTTTTTTTTAATGGCACATATGAATATGTTTGTTTAATGCAGTTTAAATGTTATGTGGCTGTATAAGAAATTGTGTTTTAAAAATTGAAATTGATGATACATTATTAGTAGCCTACTATTTCCCTTTGCATTTGACTAGCCCATTTTACCTGAAACTGCTCATGCAAAAATAGTTGGCACAGCTGATGTTTGAAGAACTGTAGGGCCTAAATAATTATATTTTATTACATAATTTCAACACAAACATATCAAAAACAGTCATTATTAATTATAAAAACAAATGGAAAAGGCATATATGGTATTGTATTATTGTCCCAAACGATTTACTAAAAATTGGCCCAATTTAGCTGATATCACCCTTATCTACTTTTTATGATATCCAAAAGCCCCCGAAAACCACCCTGAAGTGACTGGATTTTGCCCGCGAAATGTCAAAGAGCAACGGCATGCCACAGCACCTTATAGTTTTATAAGATTATAACTCAAACTTAATAGACTGAGAAATAGGCTATGGCCTACTTCAAGGCTATTTTTGACATTCAATGTAATGTCACAAACTTCATCATGAAGATAGGCCTACTCGTTTCATATTAGTGCTGTAAGACATTTTTCTTTCAATAATTGATTTTTAGTTTTTCTTCTAATATGCTAGCTAATTGTGCTATTTTCTATAAACAAGTTGTGTATGGCTTTAACATGGAGTTAATGCAGCATGACAATATAGCCTACAGTCGTTTTGTTGACACTAAATTTAAAAGATGGAGCTAAACACTATTTTGAAACCACCCTCATTCACTGAACTAATGCTCGTTTTAGCAATATAATAAATAGGCATATTTACACATTTACCAACCTGACAGTGTTGACAAGGAAAATACATTAAAAAAAAGGAATACTCATGAGATTATCAAAACAATTTTATTAAAAAATATTTTTTTTCCCATACTTCAAATGTTCTGCATGGTGCGTCAAGAAGCATCAACACGTCACTCGGGTGTCTTCAGGCTCAAACTTCGTCGCTCTGGATCAGGTCAGTCACTGGATGGATCAGTTCTTTATTTTCACAGCACACCAACATGACTCTAGGTCGGAGGACACCATCTCAAGTTCAGCACGAAATCTTGAAGTACACACCAGCCTCCAGCATGTGTGCCGAGTCCTCACGGTCTTCTTATCTGTGCACACATATGCACAGCTTCTCGACAAAAACTTTCCTCAACGAAACTTCAACGACTGACGTGTCATTCCAGCAATAAGCATAAATTTGTCCTTCTTGTTCTGCTGAAGAGCCATAAGCGCTTTGGAGATTCCCTCAGGATCCTGGTTCAGCGTAAGGATGCTCCTGGCTCTCTCCGCCGCCTTCAGGTCTCCAGCTTTCTCGAAGAGTTTCATCAAAACGTCCTGGTTGATGTTCTCAAAGATGTTCGCCGATGCTTTCTTGCGGTGCGCCGTGTCGAATTTGACGCCACTGGCGGGACTGACGCGACGTGAGTCTGAAGACGCGTATGAAGACATGTTGTTGGATAGAAAAGACAGTTTCCGAGATGTTTCGAGAGTTTTCGAGATGTCTTGTGTCTGTTAGCAGCTGTTATGCTCTGTGACTCCAGCATTGGAGATAACAGCCGGTTTTATAGGGGACTGACTGACTGAGCCAGAATTCCTTTTAGAGGTGACGTCACATGGACGGTTGAACGCCCAACTTTAGCCTCTGTTCTCAGCTGATGCTCTGAGGGGAACTGAAGCCAAGATGAACTCAAGCCAACAACAACTCATTAATAAGTAACTGGCTTACTGTAAACGAAACATTTCTTTTAATTTCAGTTTAACTTTGTCTAACAGATTTTATAGGCCTAGCTAAACTGGCTTATGACAGTAGTTGCTATGCTAAGTTCTGCTACAGCCACAATGGAATAGCAATGAGGATAGTGCCATCAATGACATTATGCAGTTATTTATTTATCTGCAAGAATTTATAGTAATATAATTCGGCGTACATATTAATATATCCTACTATAATTGTGTTATAATTTGTGTTGCTACTGGGTACATTACTAATTGTAGTCAGTTACGAAATCCAAATATAGGCTACATGACGTAATCCATTACATTACTGGTTTAAAGTAATTAAATCATTAAAATGTCAAATTAAAATAAATACATTTTAAAATAAATACATTTTAAAATAAAATCGTATCAAAATAAAACACTTTCTAAAAAAAATACAAAAATATTTGTTCACCTTCATGTCACCATTAACCAACATTAGGGAACGTGAACATAATTTTATTGATTATTATTATTATTAATGACCTTATTGACATTTATTGTTAATGACACTTATTAGCGAGTGTCTATTTAGCTACATCAAGTGCAAATAGTGGTGCAGGTATGACATCAATTTGCAGGCCAAAACTCTCGAGTTAGCATTTTAGCACTTCCGGCTCAGTCTATGGGTTTTTTAAATGGGATTTTAGTTAAATGGCTTAAATAAGGTCTGTGGTGAACACAAGCACACTTTCACGTTTTATTCTACTACAACACAAAATACATAATTTTTTTAGGTATAATGTGTCTTGTCACGTGTTTTGATGCAAATCGACCCGTCTTCGAATCTGCCTTTTACCGTATCCATTTGATCATTTTATTAAATATAATAATTTACACCGTTTAATGTAGGCTACTACAACAACACTGAGGTGCAAATAGTGATCTGGCACTATTTACAAGTATAAATAGCATCTAACTACTATTTAGGCTACACGGCCCATTGCAAAGAAAAGGTGCTACTTTTATATAGTGTAAATAATCTATTCCTATTTAAACTTAGTGTAAATTGCATCTATCACCATTTGCAATTTGAGCAAATAGCTGCTGCCACCAACATCAGAGAACCGTGAACCTAATTTTGTTTATTTTTTATTATTATTATTAATGACATTTTAGTATCGACCTATAACTTAAAATCTCAGCGCATACGTCAAGTAAATATATTAGGTCAAAGAGGTTGGAGAATCACATATTATGAAATGATGTGAATGAGAGACAAAAGCCATCCAAGGACAGTACAATATGGTTAAATGCCTCAATGAGTGATACTAATTCAAACAATAATTGATGTGTTCGTCAGGAGCTGATTAGATATGCAATGTTGCAAACTTGATCAGAACACACGTCACTCCTCTCCTCACAAAATTGCACTGGTTGCCAGTTGCCACTCGAATCAAATTCAAGTCCCTGACGTCTGCCTACAGAACAACCACTGGCTCTGCTCTCTTTTACCTAAACTCATTACTTCAGACTTACGTGCCATCCAGAAACTTGCCCTCTGCAAGTGAACGTCTCTTATGGTGTCCAGGAAATCTCTTTCTCTGACCTTTTTTACGGACCAAGTACATGTACTGCGTTATATTAAACTGGGAATGGTCGTAGCACTTGCATATTGTTAGTTTCACTGCTTCTATTATTCTCATTTGTAAGACGCTGGGTAAAAGCTTGTGCTAAATGAATAAATGTAAATGTAGAAAAAAAAAGATGACTATTATGGAATATCTAAAGAATATAAGCATAACTCAAGTTTTTGCTTTTGAGAAGTTGTAAGTATCTCCAGTGTATTTTGTCATACCATCTGTTTTATTGATGATGAGGGGACACAGAGGGTGAGACCTGCTTAGTTCAGATGATTTCATCTGTACAAGTTTAACATTTAAATGTTTTATGTCATCTGGGAAGTGCCTGCATGACATTCACCTTCAAACTTTATGAAAATGACAAGTGTTGTTTAAAATTTCAGCGAAAACTTTAAATATTTTTTCCTCCTGTAGGACATTACGTAGTAAACAAGCTGTTTCATTGGGCAGAATGCTAGATCTCATCGGTTATGCTGGTTTGGGAATGAAGAACAACATGCAACTCTCTCATTTTATGAGACAATGTTCAGAAATATGAACCGATTGTTCTTTCCGCATGACCGTACTTGTTCCATGCATGCATTATAGTGCGTGTGCCATGAAACGAGTACACCATGCCATGAACGCATTTTAAGAAAGGCTTATGCATTTAGGAAACTATTGCAATTTGTAGTTAACAAAATAAAATACAGTAAAAACATTCACCAAGGGATTAACTGACAATTGACCATGCTTCATTTCGACTAAAGGTACTTTAGAGTCAGTGTTGAGCGGGTAGTTTAGTCTGGTAGAGGGCGTCATTAACTGACGCTAAGGTAAGCGTAGTTAGATACGCTGGGATGCTAATAACTGAGTAAGGGTACCTTTAACGAATTGAAGCATGTCAACTGATTCGGCGTCAGTTGATGAGCCTTGGTGAGAATGGCTGTAAAAACTGTATTTAATGATTTATATTCAATTAGCTACTTATTAACAATATTTGGGAGTTACCAAGTTAAAAATGTATTTAAAAGACTTACTAAAATAAACACTAAAATTTAAATATAATAAGTAAAATCAATGACAATGTACAGTCACCAAAATAACCTGTTTGTCACTGTATTATTGTCCTTTCCAACAACCAGTTTAAAAAAATTATAATATATATATATATAATATAATTAATTCATAGTTGTCTAAAAAACTTTGATTAAATTGCTAAGTCTAAAAGAAGTCTTAAATTTAAAAAAATTCTTAGCCTTTATTGGCTTGTTTGTTTTCAGTTACTATAAATGAACAACACAAGTGAATCATTGCACATTATTATTCCAGTTGGGCATTACACCCTAACCGATGGATTCAAAAACCAACCAATTCCTTAGAAAAAGCAAAACAGCCTGAACGTTTCCCAGCTAGTGTCATCAGATTCCATAATCAGTGTTTGTATTCAGCTCCCACAAGCCATCAGTCATTTCTCTACGATGGGAAAGGGAAGGGTCTACTATAAATACATGTATATTTCAATGGCAAATGTGTGCTCTTACGCGATACTCAACATTTCTGAGGAAACGGAACACATTAAGCTATTTTTATTATAGACTAGTGTGGCGCTATCGTCAGAGGGGAACAGCTGGGAACACTATCTGGAATCAAAGGGTTAGTCTATTGGCTCCAGTAGTGTAACATCCGGCACTGAATGCACGGGAAAACTCAATTTTATTAAACTAACAATTTTATATTCACTGTAAAACTACATGATTAAAGTCATCTAAATGGAAGGAAGGATCACGTCACATTGACTTCCCATTTGCACATACGCAACTGATTGAATTGTTAGAGGCTCTTATGTTGATTTCAGTCTCAGTTATTCACTGCTTATGTTGCTGACAACCATCAACAGGAGGACTCTGTTATGAAGCACGACAACAGTAACTAACAGTGACTCTCTCTCTTTACATGCCTTTCCTCTACAGTCACCCATTAAGAAGTAGTCCTGGCTGGAAAAACTGTTTCTATGTCCAAATACATCCATTCTATTTTCAGACTTTTTTTGGGTATTCTTTTTTTTACTTTTAATTAAATTTGAATTTCCTCTTAGAAATTATAGCCTACATTTTTGTGTCTAACCTCACTTGGTTTAGCATAATTAAACACTGTCACAACACGGTCTGGCTCATATGAACTCGATGCGCCAGTTAGTGGTTTGAGAACAGCGCTCTCTAGTGGCTGAAAATAGAGGTCACTGATATTTGTTTACTGATATTTGTAGGTGTCTCTAACCGTGACTATCAAGTTTGTCTTTGACTTTTCAGACAATAAAAACAATAGTTGAAACCGTCTCTTCTTTTTACTCCAGTTGCTTTTTGCTCCTGACTGATACTTATCCTCGTAATTCCTATGGAAGCTGTAAGGGTTTATTTAGTTTGGTGCGCATGGCTTCTCCAATTTGGCCTAGTTTTTGTAAAAAAAAATTTTTAAAAACATGACACTGTGTAAATATGTCATGTGTTGTTGTATTTTCCTAATTTTAAAATCTGTCAAGAACCATGTGATTTTGTCTATATTTTTACATGATTGTATTTGAATGAAAAGGCTTCCTGAACATGAAAATAGAAGGCCGGCACTTGATGACATAATTTCCATCCAGATCTGCGGGAGTTAAACACAAACAAGTAAACTCTAGGTTAATTATCCTGAGACAGAAAGCCATTTTGCCAAGCAAATTATTTATGTATTATCGTGTGTTCTTGACGTGGGAGATGTGACTCACTCCACAGTTTGGTTTAGCAACATCCATCCTCCAGATAATACAGCAGCATAGGCCTACAGGCGAGTACTTGAGCACTGCATGGGAAACTGCAGACACGTGAGGACATGATTATTGTGATATTGTCATTAAAAAAAAAAAACGTCTCCGGACACAAATACGAGAACACAAGTAGCCTATATAAAAAAAAATATTTTTGCCTTCAGTTGAATCGACAAATGATTCGAACACTATAGTGAACAACAGTTTCTAAATAGAGTTGAATATATATAAAAAAAACACACACAAAAGAAAAAAAAGAGAACACATTTGATGGGATTCTTTCAGCTGCTGTGGTTGCCATGGATTCCTGCTAGACTGAATATAAGAGGAGCACAATGGAAAAGGAAAACGCAGGGTTGTGTGCTGATCAAGGTTACTTCGTCAAGAAAAGTCAGAATTAACCCTGGAAAAAAATATGGAATCACCACACTTAGATGATGTTCATCAAGCTTTTTTAAATAGCAAATAAGTCATTGTTACATGCCGCATAGCCTACTCACTACAGTATTAACAGTAAACGATGCATAATTACAAGCACTTAACCCTAAACCAAACCCTAATCCTATAGTAAGTAGCCTACATGTTGTTAATTAGTAGCTACCTATTACTTGATTGTATAAGGAAACTAACAAGGACACTATAAAATAAATTGTAAATCATTTTTTTTATGATTTGTTTTTTTAGAGAAAAAAAGTATGGAATCACTCAGATACGATAACAGTGTGGTTTTAAAAAACTTTGAAACCCATTTTTTTCTCAACTGTGTAAACTACAAAAACACGAATTTGTGAAAACAGTTACCTCATGCGCATAATGGTCAGTCTATAGGCACTAGGGATGTGACGGTGAGGATATATTCACACCGGTTAATCTCAGTCTTGTCGCGCTTAAAAGCATTCACATTAATAAGAGCGTGATCATACAACGCCAGTCAACGGGTGACAGAAAAAAACGGATACTGCGTAATTGCGTTAAATATATAAATTAGGCTCTATATATATATATATATATATATATATATATATATATATATATATATATTTTTTTTTTTTTTTTTTTTTTGGCGGTGTCGCGGTGGGCAAGTGATGAAACCAGTGTTGCGACTGAACACCGTGCAACACCGACTACCGTAGCAAGCCTAATCACGTATTGTTTCTTTACAATGTGACATCAACATAGCCTACTGGCAGGGTTCTCAAGTTTTATCAAAATCTTGGAGTGAGATCACATGCGGTTAGGGGAGGAGCCAAAGGGGAGGAGCCCCAGTGAAGCCCCGCCCATCCCGCCCCCCAATTTTACCCAATTTTTCATTTTTAACCAGCACAAATTGAAATTATAACAATTGGTAAATATGATAAATGACAGAGCAATTCATCACATCAAATATAGGCAACTCTTTAATTTTATATTTCAAAATTACAAAAATATAACAAATTGCTCCAAACAGTTTGGAAAAACAAAATGTTTGCATTTTTCCCTGACATCTTTGAAAAATACAAATGCAATGGCAATGATTAATGTATGTTTGGACAGGATATAAAATATTTCACAGAGCACTCTACCTCAGCCTTAACGTAATAGAAAGACTATTAATACAGTATAATATATCATTAAAATAAAATTTAGAAATACATCTTCATTCCTTGTATTTGTCTTCATTCCTTGCCACTAACATTTCCCTTAGCTAAAGCTTCTGGCCTGGTTGCAAAGTAGTAGAGTTTTTGACTCCATCAATAATAATGTAAACTAAGATGGGCTATGTATTAAATGTTCTAGCCTAAAAATGTTAGATGAGATTTTTTCCAACTTACCTTCTCCATCACGACGTGTGTTCGCGCAATATTGTTGATTACCTAGTAACGAACGTAATGTGGCCGAGAATGTGTGTGCGCGTGTGTTCGCGCCATATGTCGCGGTGGCCGAGAATGTTCCGTCAACTTCCGTGTGTTCGCGCATCTATTGTTGCCTAGTAAGGAACGCAATCTGGCCGAGATACGGACGCGCTGGCGGCAGGAAACTTCACTTTTGTGCCTGCGCCTCGTATACAACGTTATATAAAGCTTGCAGGACAACTTGGTTGGCATTGCCTTTTCAGCGTGAGAAATACACGGTGTGGCGTGTGTGAGCGTGTGAACTGGTTGAATTGCGTGTGTCTCACGGCCAATGCGTGAGACTTGAGAACCCTGCTACTGGCCTGCCATGAATAATACAGCTTTTTTTAGTCGTTCACGGATCCGTGTGATCGACAATCGTCAGTGCGCAAAAAACACTAAGGAAAAACTTTTTCCGTTTTTAGTAGGCTACACATCATTGTAATGAAAATGCACCCTAAAAGTGCTAATAATTACTCAGCAGTTAAAACTGCTTACACACCTTGACGAGCTTAACGAAAAACACCTAAACAGAAGAAAACAAGGTTAGTCAAATCTTTTTTCATACCATTTCCTTAATTTCAGCAGAATATAATTAACATGTTACGTGGATCACATTTAGAATTAGAAAAAAAAATGCAAGATCAAGGCGAAATTATGAGAAACAGAACTGATTAAGGCACTGCTTATCTGGGTCTTCAGTCTTTTCGTTTACCTTACCTCGTTTATCCCGCGTGACATCTTCATAAGTTGAGCTATGCAGTCGGTACCGGATACAGAAATGATTCACATAGAGTCTTCGCATTCGTTCTTTTCTGTCACGTATCTGTGTTGTTATAGCCTATGAAGGTATCTTTGTTTTATCAAAGTGATTTTCCTCCTCATATGGATAAAGTTTGAGGCACATTCAATGTTATTCAAAATAATCTTAAAGGGGGGGTGAAATGCTGTTTCATGCATAGTGAGTTTTTTACACTGTTAAAGAGTTGGACTCCCATGTTAAACATGAACAAAGTTTCAAAACTGAAGTTGTAAGTCTGATGGAGTATTTCTGTTCCAAAAATACTCCTTCCGGTTTGTCACAAGTTTCGGAAAGTTTTTTTTTCGAATACGCAACTGTGTGACGTCAGGTGGGGCGGAATTTCCTTATACGGGTCTTAAGAGCACTTCTCCCGGAAGGGCGCGCGCGCAGCTGTAGCCTAGTGCGTGAGAGATCAGAGCGCTGCAATAAATAAAATGGCACCAAAAAAGTGTGTTTTTGGTTGCCAGGGCAAGACAACACTGCACAAATTTCCAAAGAACCCAGCGTTAAGGGACCTGTGGATGGATTTTGTTTTTCCAGAGCAGCAACGGAGTTGTGCAACTGTTCTTGTTTGTTCCCTTCATTTCGACGGTTATAGTTATAGGCCCAGTTCGACGCCGGATTTGCAGATCGCCTAATACTCAAAGATGGAGCAGTCCCAACGATAAAGGTTCACGGTCGTGCGTTGGAACCGCATGCGGTGAGTAAAACTGCTTCAAATGTCTGTGTTGTTAACTATCGGTGTGTAACGTTAAGCACAGCAAGTAAACAACATGATCACGTACAGTTAATGTATCGATGGAGCATGCGATGTATGGTGTGTGTGTGTTTGTGTGTTTAAATACATGTGTTTAGCTAGCCACTGTAGGTGTCAGTTTGTTTATTGTAAAAATAAATCATGTCCTCATAGGGGTGTAACGGTACGTGTATTCGTATTGAACCGTTTCGGTTCGAGGCTTCCGGTTCGGTACGCATACAAACCGAACGATTCCTTGGACCATTTTTCCTGCCGACAAAATCCGCGCTGGTGCGAGCGCGACCACCACAACATTGCGCAACATCACATGGCAAACGTAATGAAAGCGAAACGAAACTGCGCTATTCATTATATTGTGCATCACGGACCGTTTATCAGTTCGGACCAGCAACATAGATCTGTGCAGCGCGAACTCTATGAGCGCGAGCCGACCTTGATCAAGCGACACTGTTACTACACAGCGCTAAGAGATCCAGTAAAGAAAGCATTTGAATTCGCCACTGGATTAATAACATCGCTGCGAGATCTAGTGAGAAGCGTTCACATGCCTCTGTTATTAATCGTAGATCTCTATTAGATCAAACAGCGCTGACGTGGAAACCAGGAGAAACATTGTGCCGTGAATGAACTAGTAATAACGTTAGGCTTTAAGTCCACAGATCAGCAAGATTCACCATAGTAACACTAATTGTAACCAGTTTGGCTGGAATAGTGAAATGCTTTCAAGTAGCCTACTTCACACATCTTTTTCCAGCACTTCAAAACTCAAATATTATATAAATATTATATAAATAAATATATATTTAGATTGTCATTTTTAATGTGATGACCAAAACATTATTTATTCATCCTTCAAAAATTACTCCAATTTAAACCTGAGTTTCAAGATGTAGGAAAACTCACACTTATATAAAAAATATTTTTTATTTTAATAAATAGGAAATTTCTCTGGCATTTCTTTCTTTTTGCTGTATTGAAAACGTACCGAACCGTGACTTTAAAACCGAGGTACGTACCGAACCGTGATTTTTGTGTACCGTTACACCCCCATAAACCACCAGTCTGTCTGTTTACAACACACGCAAAAGCTTCGCGCGCTCCCGCCCACACGCCACGCCTCCACCCGCTCGGCTTTTTCCGGAAACACTCGGTACAGCCTGTCTTTCTTTTATAAATATAATAAAACTAAAGACTTTTTGGAGATATGAAGGATGCAATACTACTCTATAGGTACTCAAGATTAACATGAGATTGAGTGAAACTGAGTGTTTCACCCGCCCTTTAATGACAGGAATTAAAAAAACTATAAATTGTTAGAAAAAAAATGAAACCAGAAACGCATAATGTTAACTGTAATAGTTGAGGTGCTTGTTTGGAAAGAAGTTTAGGAATTATTTTTGTATCCAATGGGCTCCTTGCACGTAACTACTTCCTTACCGGAAATGCGGCCTCGTCTTTTCCGGCGCTATTCTACACTATGAGATGAGATGTTTACAAGAGTTGCCGAAACTTACAATAACGGACGTATATCGCCTTTGTAAGTCCTCCTCCAAATCACCTACCAGCAAATTAGAGAGAATGGCTTTAAAATGTATGCCTCTTCATATATCCACGGATATGAAGGTAACTCTATATATCTCAAACTTTATGGCTTACGTTAGTTTGCTAGCTTACATTAGGCTAATAAACAACCCCGGGCTGACAGAATATGCGTGTTATAATGTTGTACTGTTTTCTAGTATTAGGCGGAAAATGTCTACGTTGTGTATACGCCTTCAAACCGGAAGAGAGCGAGCCGTATTTACCCGTTGCGGACATGACGTCAGGTTGCTATGTGCAAGTAGCCCATTCAGCGGTCATACTCATAGTCTATCACGTGACAAAAGACCGAACGACTCTCGGGAGGTGAACTAATCTTTTCTACACTAATGCAAGTGAAACAGCAAGTTAGTGAAGACAGCAGGTGGAGCTGTTTACACGTTTCTCTCGTATAAACCGATGAAATGCTCAGATCAGGCTTGATTGTTTGAAGTACTGTAAATGATACCATGCTTTTTCTGCTGAAGCATTTTTTGGACTCTTTATTAATTAAATGTTATTGTGTGTGCACCATATAATCTGCATGAAACAGCAACAGTGACATCTGCACATGCAGATCATGCAGAGGGATGGAATTTAATGATGTTTTAAATGCATTAATCAATGCCAAAATGATCACGTATTGTTCTGCGAGTCTTGCCTAAAAACACCCTTTAGCAATACAGCACAGCCTCATACTCAGTGCAAGCTGCACTTATTAAGTAAAACCTTTAGAATTTGGTTCTATTGTAAGATACACCAGAAAAAACAGCCATATAGGATGAGCTTTCAAAAGGATTCTGAAGACAGCAGCCATGACAAAGACAGTCCAAGATAAAGAGAAATAAATCACAAAGAACAGCCAAAAGTAGCCATGCCAGTATGTGTGGGTGGTCAATAATGCTCTGCAAACCCTTTACGCCACAATGGGCAGTTGCAGGAATCCAACTGTTTAGCTATTGCTAAGCACACACATATCAAGTACATAAACCAACCTTCTTTTGACAAAAAGTAACGTGCACAGAATCCACTCATTCAAAAATAAAAACAGGAAAATAAATATATTTATTTACACTATGTTCTAAAGTTCGGGGTCAGTACGATTTTTTTTTTCAGCAAAGATGCATTAAATTGATCAAAAGTGACAGTAAACAGATTTATGTTACAAAAAATGCTTATATATATTTTTTTCTTCATTTACTGAAGACAACACAAGTGATGCTCGCCTCTACAATGCTAGGGAGAACTGTGGACAAACAGATTTTTAAAAGCATCCGTTGTCATCAGATTGCAAAGGCATTATTACACATAAATGATCCCTCAGATTAAATACTTCACATGATGACTGTATTTCATCTATTGGATTAGATAATCCCATTTCTCATTGAGCATAATGGATGAGACTGGCTTACATTAAATAAGCCAGTTTGTTGTTAGTATAATAGCATATATACAGGGACAATGTGCTTTCAGAGGATTATTAAAAAATGAGCTTGTGAAGCCAATCGTATCAACGACAAAACCCCCCCAGCAATCCTGACAGCAACTAGCTTGAATAACCGCTCCAATCCACCTAGCGATGTTAAGTGCACTGTGAAGTGTGACCCTGCCCCTGCAACACCTCACTATTCAACAAAAGGGCGCTCTCCACTTGAGATACTCGCTTGAGTTTCTTAAAGTCCCCCTGCAGCAGTAGCGGTTCTGGCTTATTTGGTGCCCTAAGTGAAATAAGACATTCTGATTGGTTGATAACCTCTTGGCAACATTATATCCTGTATCCATCTTATTTTGCAACAATGAATGAACCTATTTTGTCTGAATGTGCAAGACTTTCAATTCATTAACTGCTATAGACAAATAACTTGAAGAAAAACAAAAAGCATTAAAAGATAAAACGATCTGTGCTACAAGCCAGTGCGTTTATGATTATAATAAAATAAAATAAATAACATTAGACTACAAATAACAATGGAATATCAAACAGTATAACAGACATTCATCAATGCACACATCAGTTGTGGTAACAGAAGCTCAAGCATTTTTGTTTAACGTGCGAGAACCAATGAGGTTCATTCTCGTGTTACGCAGCACGTTTGAGCTTCATCAAGAACCAATGAGGTTCATTCTCGTGTTACGCAGCACGTTTGAGCTTCATCAAGAACCAATGAGGTTCATTCTCGTGTTTAGCAGCACGTTTGAGCTTCATCAAGAACCAATGAGGTTCATTCTCGTGTTACGCAGCACGTTTGAGCTTCAGCAAGAACCAATGAGGTTCATTCTCGTGTTACGCAGCACGTTTGAGCTTCATCAAGAACCGATGAGGTTCATTCTCGTGTTACGCAGCACGTTTGAGCTTCAGCAAGAACCAATGAGGTTCATTCTCGTGTTTAGCAGCACGTTTGAGCTTCATCAAGAACCAATGAGGTTCATTCTCGTGTTACGCAGCACGTTTGAGCTTCATCAAGAACCAATGAGGTTCATTCTCGTGTTTAGCAGCACGTTTGAGCTTCATCAAGAACCAATGAGGTTCATTCTCTTGTTACGCAGCACGTTTGAGCTTCAGCAAGAACCAATGAGGTTCATTCTCGTGTTACGCAGCACGTTTGAGCTTCATCAAGAACCAATGAGGTTCATTCTCGTGTTTAGCAGCACGTTTGAGCTTCATCAAGAACCAATGAGGTTCATTCTCGTGTTACGCAGCACGTTTGAGCTTCATCAAGAACCAATGAGGTTCATTCTCGTGTTTAGCAGCACGTTTGAGCTTCATCAAGAACCAATGAGGTTCATTCTCGTGTTACGCAGCACGTTTGAGCTTCATCAAGAACCAATGAGGTTCATTCTCGTGTTACGCAGCACGTTTGAGCTTCATCAAGAACCAATGAGGTTCATTCTCGTGTTTAGCAGCACGTTTGAGCTTCATCAAGAACCAATGAGGTTCATTCTCTTGTTACGCAGCACGTTTGAGCTTCAGCAAGAACCAATGAGGTTCATTCTCGTGTTACGCAGCACGTTTGAGCTTCATCAAGAACCAATGAGGTTCATTCTCGTGTTTAGCAGCACGTTTGAGCTTCATCAAGAACCAATGAGGTTCATTCTCTTGTTACGCAGCACGTTTGAGCTTCAGCAAGAACCAATGAGGTTCATTCTCGTGTTTAGCAGCACGTTTGAGCTTCATCAAGAACCAATGAGGTTCATTCTCGTGTTACGCAGCACGTTTGAGCTTCATCAAGAACCAATGAGGTCCATTCTCGTGTTACGCAGCACGTTTGAGCTTCATCAAGAACCAATGAGGTTCTCGCATGTCAAGCAGGTTCGGTTGAGCTTCTATTCATGTTCACTGATCAATGTTTATGTGAATAGAAGACTAAATTCAATCTGTTCATCATATAAAGGGATCAAGTCACTTCAGAAAATTTGGATTAAACCGCTCAATTCATATGGATTAGTTTTACGAACTTTTTGAAGCATCAAAGTGATAGTTGCGTAGTTGCTAATGGAGGAACAATCACTCAGATTTAATTAAAAAACAGCTTCATTTGTGTTCCGAAGATGAACGAAAGTCTTGGTTTGGATAAAGTTTAAACTATCCCTTTAAAACTCATCTTTGATAATCCAAAAGACATCTTTTTTTTTTTAAATCACTGAAAATGTCTTCATCCCTTATAATAGCCGTATACGCAAATATGCAAACTAGTCCCTGCCTCCACTCACTCACACCAGCTCGGACCACCTGATCCACCTGGCCGACAGTACAAAACGCTACACAATGCCTAGCAAATAGAAATATGGGTTTAATTCAATTATATATTTTGAACCAGAAATTAAAGCACTTTAAAACATCACAATAAAAACTTGATTTCACCTCAGGGGTTCTTTAAATAACACTTATATTCACAAGCATTTAATACAACAGGATGGATGTACAGATCACTTGCCTTTGTAATAAAGAATAAATTCAACTGCTACATCAGGATCATCATCGTTATTCATCATCGATGATGATCTCACCCTCCTGATGCTATGCAAATGAAGGAAAGAGGAAAATGACCTAATTAACTGACTTTATTTATACTAGAAACTGCTCAAATGAAGGTCAAAAAGGTTTGTGAAGAAAACTTGCCGTATGAATGACTGTGTAATTGTGTAATGCTTCAGAGAGAGTAACGGGAAAGCTCATTTCTGACAGGACTGCTGAACAAATAGACTGGATTGCATAATATTAAGCAATCCAGTAAAAATATATCTGATAACCTCCAAACATTCAGCAGCACGTACATTTTCAATCCAGAAAGATGTGGTAGTACTTTATAGGCTCAGTTACACTTAAATTATACATTATCATATTTAATTATGTTGGTTTTCAACCTCACATGAAGAGAGCTTTATTAAGTACTAATTTAAAACAGTGTATAATTGCAATCATAACTGGGTTGAGCAGTTACAAGTAATAATTTATTGTAAAGTCATGCGAGTGGTTTGTTTTCCTGCAGGACTTTCAATGTATGCTCCACGTGATCTGCTGCCTGATAATGGAAAACTGACATTCATCCTTTTAGCACTTCTTGAAATTATTCAGGTCGGTCGGGAACGAGCAGGCTTTAAAATGGCATTGAATAGGTGAATAGAAATATTCTGTGGTGCAACAAATACTATTTCAAGGGCCTGCTTCAGTTCAAGGCCCTTCAATAAAACAAAAGCATGCTTTATTTTGTGTTCAGCTGCATCCTTCACATGAATCTAGTCTATAAACACCATTGAACAAGACCTTCGGATTTGAAAACCAAGCTTTTCAAATAATAAAACCCATGTTCAGGGTATAACATAACATGGACACACCATTTTATCATGTTGCTGCACATGATTAATCTATTAAAATATAGAATAGCTTGATAATATGACAATGTTTTCAAATACATCTTACTGCACTGTAAAACGCAATCAGTTGACTTAACTTAAAAAGAGGGGAAACCAGTTGCAATAAAATTAAGTAAATAAACTATGCGTAATTGAACAAATTAAGTTGTGCGAACTTGACAATTCCACAACTTATTTTTTTCAATTGCGCATGGTTTATTTACTAAATTAAGACTACCGGTTTCCTCACTTTTTTTTAAGGCAAGTCAACTGACCACTTTT
The DNA here is from genome assembly GCA_036326025.1 of Chrosomus eos. Lineage (NCBI taxonomy): Eukaryota > Metazoa > Chordata > Actinopteri > Cypriniformes > Leuciscidae > Chrosomus > Chrosomus eos. The sequence continues at coordinate 11,748,872 of CM070841.1, read as the reverse complement.
TACAGTGTTATTTTAGAATTATTTATATACACCAATAAAGTATTCATATTTTAAATTAAAATGAAAACTGAAATTATAAATGCTAGTTTAGTCATTTTAGTTCTTCAACTTAAACATTTTAGTGAAGTGCCAAGGCAACACTCATTTTGTTATTACTTAAGCAAGTTTTTCATCTAATGTTTATATTTTAGCTTTATTTCAACTAACGAAAAAGGATTTCAATAGTTTTAGCCAACAACGTCTTAGTGTGAATTCTTTATCTCAAGCCTAAGTTTCACACAATCTCAGCCTTAATCGGCATGTGCTAGTGTGTGTGGGCTGTGTTCAGACAGGTAACTACACTTCAAGCTCAGAATGTTGAAAATGTGAGTGTCATAATCACAGGAAACCTTGACGAGCACAGACATGGATAAAGAAGAGAAGATAACAAAGGGAGTCTCACAAAACACTAGTTTGCCATCAATCAGGAACTCAAATTGTAAAAGCAGATGCAATATGAAGAATCTGGAAACACAATTCAAAGCAGACAAATAAAGAAACAACACCAGGTTTTTTTTCCCCAACATTTTTTGTATTTCATTTTACTTTCATTTTTAATGGAGCGATACATCAACATAATTCGAGATTTATAGAGGCCTCGCAATACAAGTACTTGACACAAACTCCTCCTTGCCCTCTTTTAATAGCTATTAAGAAAAAAAAAGATCTTAAACATTTTTAGTAGATTCTGCAAGATATGTTTGGAATTTGCAACAGAAGCCCTCCTATAACGGGGTCAGTGGTCCGAACGCCCCCATTCCTCTCCCGCATGAAATGAAACAAAACCCTGCCCCTTCCACCCGAAACCCATGACTGTCTCACACCAGACATCCCCTTTTAAATTAAACATGAAGGAAACTAAAACTAAATAATAGTTTGCAGAGGCTCATAACATAAAACAAAGACTTGAAGAGACAAACACTTAAAAAGAGGACACGAAAAGGTGGTCATGATGATCTTTTGGTACCCGTTTAAGGATGCAGGCCTCCCTCATATCGGTTTTATGTCGCAAAGAGTAAAGCGTTAACAGGTTTTTTCTTTTTCTTTACATGACTGCATTGCTGATTTGAGCACTTGAGCCTCTTCTCAAGCGAATGCAGAGGCAATGATCATATACAATCAGCAGTAGTTTTTTGTCAATGATCAAAAGCCATATATTACATTAAAACACTGATTTTTCTTTGGATGAAATTTACTTTAAATACAGTTATGATAACATGTAGGTTTACCCTCGTCAAGTCTCGTATTACGATGCGCCATGAAAACGGAGTATTGCGCAAGGCATACAGAACCTGAACTGCTTGCGGCGTTAAATTAAGCAAAAAATGTGCGCGCGACTGCCTCAATGCCTGCACACAGAACTCTCGCTATAATTATTAGCATGGCACATGACCTCAAACGTGTAGCGTACGGGAAGTCAGAGTCTTTGCGCAGCGAAATCTCCAGTCGCCGGATTTTATGCAATGATAACGGTACAGTGTAGAAAAGAAAAAAGGTCTGAAAAGACGATTTGGTAAACAGTTCTTGCAAAACCTGTCCTTCTCAAAACACTCAGTATACTAAAAGCAATCGAAATAACATGGTTTTACTTTAGGTAAAAGCAAAAGATGAGGCTTTAGTCAATCATATGCGTGGAAAATGGTCCACTAGAGAATACAGGCGTTTAGAAGAGCGTTCTGCTCAGCTATAGAAATACTAGCGTTGAAGATACTTACAAGTTTGTTGATGCAAACCTTTATAGGTACAAAAATTAGACAAATTGAAAAACAAACAATTAAATAGGGTTTAATGTTAAAAACATCCAACTGGTGGGCTACAATGGTTTTGTAGAAACAGAAAATAAAAAAGGCAAGCGAGACTTTTCGGTTTAACTTATTTCATTTAGCCGAGATGAGACGGGATGTAAGGCATGTATGCTCATTTTCTGAGATGCTTAACGTTTCACCTCATCCAATCACATTTAACATATACATTATGGGCGGCAAGAAAAATGTGTAAAATCATGGCAGTTAAACCGTGCCTTTTACCACTATGGTTCTAACAAAATGCGTCTAAAAGTGTTCGAAATTATGGCAGAGGCCGATAAAAGCGTGACTGACTACAAATCGAAGGGAAAAAGTAAGAAAAAAAAAAAACAAGCTCCTCCGACCATCTTGAGGGATGGCTTTTGCTTTTTCGCCTTATTGATTACAAATCAGTATAGTAATTTCAGTTATGAACAGGAAAAAGAAAACAAACGAAACAAAGTAAACATTACATTTGGTTGAGGGAACACTTGAAAATGTACATGTACATATAAATGTGTCAACACTTGTTATTAATGCACTCCCCATAGCTATAATTGGCATTATGAAGTTATTTTTTCACATCGTTTCAATAAAACTTTTTTTTTTTGTTTTGCATCAACAATTATCATACTTGCTTTGGGTATTCACAAATAAGCATTCTATAGAATTATGCCGGCCAAAAAATTCCTTTGCCAAGCGCACAAACAACGATAACGTAATTCTGCCGAGCAAGTCTTGGTTTAAAAAAAAAAGAAAAGAAAAAATGTCTGTAATGTCTATAAATCTAATTTATAAACGTAAATTTACAAAAATGGATTGTTTTTTTTGTGTTTGTTTTTTTAAACTACTGAATCTAAGATGACCTTACACCACCCCAATGCTATGTCTATATATATATATTCTGTTTATGTACACATGTAATATTCATCACGTATGTATTCATTCATCTTAATTTTTCCACCATTACAGATCTTACATTTCTTATCATCTATATCAATAAATAAATAAGAACCATGGTTTGTTTTTCACTACGCCCTCTTCATGGTATTGTGCGATTCTCCCGAAATGGTCCTGGAGAGTTTTGCATGTAGGGGGCATCACCTCTACCAAAAAGAGAGAGAATGAGAGGAAAACAGAGGGAAAACGAAAAAAAAAAAAAAAAGAGAGAGACAAAAAGGAAAGGATGAGGGAGAGCGCTAGGTAGCTGCTGGGTTACTACGCCTGTGCGTTGGTGCCGTTCTTGTCGGGGGAATTGGCTGCGTTGATGGAGTTGGCAGTGCCGTCTGGCTGCACGCTGTCCCTGCGCGGAGGCATTCGCTCGTTTATCCGGTCCAGTCCACGTGCTTCTTCAAAGCTTTGGATCTTGTGTTGAGGGTTGAAGCCTTGGATGGCTGGAAGTATGGAAGCACAAAGTTAGATGATGCTTATGAAATGACATACAACAATAACAATGTTTGCTTTCGTTTTGGGCATTACTGGTATCCTTGTGCATATTACCGAGTCCGTTTACAGATAACACTAGCCTTAAATAAGCTGCGTTCATGCCATGTCATAATTACATCATCAACGTCAAAATTTATCTTTAGGGACAGCGGCCATGTGGTACAAGTCGGATCTCTCAGAAAAAAACAAATTAATGTCTAGTCGTTATTACGGGAATTACGACATGGGGTGAATGCACCGTAAGATTTGAGACTAGATTTTCAAAACATCCCATTGGAAATTAAACTGAAATTGCGATATGGATTTTTAAAATGTAAAGGCTGCGATTGAATTAAATAAATGCATGATGTGTTTCAGAGTGACGTATGTCTTTTACATGCAAACAGCTCAGTTCACAGGAAATGCCACACATATTCGGCTCTGAGCTTGGGTTGCTTATAACGTGCATTTGGGAACGCAACAAGCGTCAGCCCATCTTTACAAATTTGTAATGAGAGGCGCTTATATACCGGCTATGCAGGTTTCCTACGGTTTTCCACCAAAATAAAAGCTTCGGGAAAAATTGCAATTAGTCCAATCATGCAGTCCTACATTCCAACATTAAATTATTAGACATGAATATTTCCAGTCACTGAAGTCGCATGACTACTAAGAGAGGGCTGTTCTTCCCCAAACAGTACCCAAAAAAGGTTGATGAAAAAGCTAAAACCAAGCATAAGTAAAAAAAAAAAAAGAGAGAAGTTGAGGGCGTACAGTAAGGGTACGACTAGTTCAGATAGCATTCACCAGAAAAACGCTGACATTAAAGGCAAAAACAGGCCTAGATTTGAGTTTATCTGTGAGTTCTTTGGTCAGGAAGTGAAACTGATAAAAACAAAGATTCAGTCTCATGCTGTGGTCTGCTCACACCCCTGCCTCTGGCTTCCCTCTTTAAACAGCTGTGACTGAAGCGCTGGCGTTCACGGTTGAGAGACTTTTTAAAACGTCCTCTCTCAAACCGCCAGATCTACCAAAGTTCATCCTGGGATAATGGGAGATATTTACCCAAAAATAGAAATACAGTCATCATTTAATTGTGTCATTTTGATCCGTTTAGTGGCGCAGAAATTACATGTCACCTTTGAATGCAAACAGACGAAATGCAACAAAACAACACAAAGGAACAACAAACAAATGTCTCAACGTGCAAATCAAACTAAATCGCTAGCTTTAAAAGTAACAAGCATGTGAACTACATACACACAATAAATAATGATATCGGTGACTACAAAAGGACGAGATGCACACGAACGACAGACAGTAAATCACAGGGGGAGGGTAACAGACACACAACACTGAGAAGGTTTCACAGATGTCTTGCATACCTTGTGCTTCCTCTGCTTCTATGGTGGCTGTGTAAGCATGAGTAGTAGTGCCATGCCCAAAACGAACGGGGAAAGAAAGTGAGTCAAGTTATCAATGCAATCACAAGTACATTCAAACCCCCTCCCTGTTGCCCATTCATTCATCTTCCCCTCCCAACATCAGCCCAAACGCTTCGCATGCCACACAGGAAGAAACCTAAAAGAGGTTAGTTTAGCTGCTTCATCCAGAACATAAACAGATTTCAAAACTAGTTTTTACTTGGTGAGGTTTGTTTTTGAGAATCCATGCTTTTGAACCGGAGACGCAAGGCCTTCTGAACGACTCTTGACATGGACAGAGTCTATTTTTACAGCTGAAGGTATACAATAGCCAAACAAGGAGAGGCTTTCGCCGTAAAAACGTCATGCACTGTACTGTATATGTATGAAGACAGTTTATTTGCGGCCTTCACAGGAAGATGAGAGACGAGGCAGCTTTGAGCGATGTGTTGTTTTATTGCTATTTTCAGCTTCTGAAGAATCCTTTTATTTACATCCCCTCCCCCAGTGCACCATCGACACGTTACAATCACAAGACAGTGTTGTATTTTATAGTGCCTTGACGTTTGACCAATAGAGCAAGGCCTTTCAAAATGAAATGCCATAGACCCCTACATATGAAGAGTCCCTTAGAAGTGCCTTTCAGTGTATTTTCCACTAATAAATACCCTTTTATACTATGGCTGATTGGAAAATATTTTGCTTTTTCTTTTATATATTGTGAAATGAAAACAATTTCACCAGATGACTTGAATAGCTCTATTTGAAAAGAATGAATCATTCAAAAAAAAAAAAAAAAAATTGTAGGGGAGATAATCTGCATAGAAAATAAATTACATGTAGGGATGTGATGCACAATTCTGTTAGCCATGATGGTTTTGAATTGCTTTAAAATATGACTTAACTGTATTTTCCTTTTTTTAAGTGCAAAATGTGCAGCACAAGTCTGTCATATGGGCTACATAAAATTATAATGAGATCATTATAATTATGTGCTTGGGACATGGCTTTTAATGGTCAGACTTTAGTTTTTGTAATCGGGCTCTCAAAAAATAAAATACATTTGAATTTAGATTTATCGGCTTTCAAATATAAAGAATTATCCGTATCGGCCGAAAATTGTAATATCGGTGCATAATTACATGCATAGATCAATACAACAGAAGAAAAATACAAATGCTTTAGATTTTTCATGTACAGAAATTGAATCAAAATGTAAAAATGACACTACATAGTCTTTAACAAATATTAATTATATTTAAGCTACAAAAGTGAATTTCCCAGTCTTTTGTTTGATTAACAGCAGAAGGTTTATTCGGATGCGGTTTTCAATATGATACACATCAGTTTTCTTTCTCAATTGTTTACACTGCGTTTACAAGGACACTCGCCGAGAAGGGCATTTTGTCGTGTATATGTCTAAGCACAAAAAGACAAGAAAGAGACCTGAATTCAGTGTCCGCATGCTGTCTGCGCACAAGCTCCGAATTGAATTCTTTTTCGCGTGTTCTTGTGCTTACACGTTTTAAACTCATTTGAATGTATAAACTGAGGCCTTAAACACGTGCAAATGATAAACTTTCACTCTGTGATGGGTAAACTTAGCAATTAATATGCAAATCACATGCATCTGAACCAGGGTGGGGCTGGTGCGTACGGATCAACTACGATCCCTACTTGACACCGCACATCCGGCTATGTGACAGCTCTTATTTGAAAAAAAACCCAAAACCATTTAAAAAATAAGCAGTTTTGGCAGACCGGCGGCCTAAGAGTTTCATAGGAGTGCAGTGCTCAGACATGTTAAGCTATTGTGCCCATATGGGAAGCAAGCCAATTTATCCACCCTAACAAAGAAAAGTGTTTTTGAGCATGTGAAACTAGTCACTGTGATATCAGTGTTTCCAAGTGGATATTAAAATGCTCCGAGTGGTGTTTAGCACATTGCTATGATGTTTCTAGGAAAGGCAACTAGTTTCATCAAAAATAAACCTGACCATGTTAATGTGGCAGTGAGTAGGAGGGCAGCAGGATGCAGCAAGCTGGTGAGTTTTTACATTAAAGGCCAGGAGAGGAAGCGTGGCACACCGACAGGCGCTGGCTAAATTGGGTCATATTGCGTCATAGTCATAAGCTCACAGGAGCCCCTCTCACTGTGAAAGCATCACCCACAGCAGCTCCTTGGCACTCGCTATGATCTCAGCGGCGCTTGGAAGTTTTTTAGGTCCCTGTCAGGGCAGGAAATCTGAAGCGTGTTGATTGAAATCCCCTTCATGACCAAACCCTTCTAAAATCTTCCCCCTCTCTAAACGATATCACTTTCGATGATGGGTGTGTTGCACCGTGAGAGAGGCAGAGCTGCCGGGCAAGGCGGTGACAGCAACAGGGTGAGAGAGTGTTATAGACAGAAAGACTGAGAAAGAAAGAGCGTAACAGGAGCAGGGGGTTGGTGGAGAGCCGGTTACACCCTCCACAACACCCCTCAATAAGGCCAGGAACAAGACTTACCGCTCTGTAGAGTCTGTCTGCCTCCTGACAGGACACCCAGAGGCAACGTCCCAGTAGGGGTCAAGCCCTTTAACTGCAACACACTCTCGTTCTCCTCTCTGAAAATACAGATTTATTTGGATTTACATCAATGACAAATAAAAGGGTACACAAAGAAAAAGGTCTTTAAAATGTGCAAAGCTCTTAGAAATGTACTCCTTGTATTCACCATGGTTTCATGTGGACTTTAATTTAAAAAAAAATTGAAAATGGTATAACAAGGTATTAATTCATTGACTCGAAATTGTCATGTGGTCCAACCAGTAAAAAAAGTATAAAAATTTAAGACTAATTTTTAGGAAACACTTTATTTTTAAGGTGACATACTTACACATGTACTTACTATAGTAATACTAATACAATGTACTTATATATATAAGTAATTATGCACAATTACAAGTAATTAACCCCTAATCCTAACCTTAACTGTATAGTAAGTACATGTAGTTAATATTACTCGGTACTTAGAGTACAATGTAACTACGTCACCCTAAAATAAAGTTTATAAATAGATCGACCAACCTTAAATTCATTATTCATATTTTACAAACCTGCATCAAATGCTTTTAAAAAATATTTTTCGTAATTTTTACAGAAAAAAAATGTAAATGGTTTAACATCACATTATGTGCAATTTTACTGTAAAAAAGGCACTCTACTCTACTCTCAGAAGTCTCTACTTTACACATCACATTTGATGAAAATAGGCTCTAATACATATTTGTTTTATAAATTATTTTGTTTCTTATTTTTGTTTTCAGTAATGTACATTTAGTGTGCTTATTATACATTTATTTTACATTTTATTACATACATTTTGTTATTTAGTTATTGTATATTGCATTATTTTATTAGACTTTTACTGTGTTTTAACCTGATGGTGTTTTGTCTGCGTGTGTGACCCTGTACAGCATCTACAGTATCTCACAAAAGTGAGTACGCCCCTCACATTTCAGCAAACATTTTAGTATATCTTCTCAAGGGACAATACTATAGAAATGAAACTTGTATATATTGTATAGCAGTATAGATTTACTGTCCTCTTAAAATAACTCAACATACAGCCAAATTGTCAGAATTATTGTCAAAATAGCTGGCAACAAAAGGGAGTACACCCTAAGTGAACATGTCAAAGCTGTGTCCAAAATGTCAGTATTTTCTGAGCACCATTGTAATCTAGCACTGCCTTAATCCTCCTAGGCATGGAGTTCAGCAGAGCTGCACAGGTTGTTTCTGGGATCCTCTTCCACTCCTCCATAATGACATCACGGAGCTGCTGTTAGACACATGGTGCTTCTACACCTTCCGCCTGAGGACGCCCCACAGGCTTCAGGTCTGGAGACATACTTGGCCACACCATCACTTTCACCTTCAGCTTCCTCAGCAAGGCAGTTGTCATCTTGGCGGTGTATTTGGGGTCGTTATCATGCCGTTTGGCCCAGTTTCTGAAGGGAGGGTATCATGTTCTGCTTCTGAATGTCACAATATGTGTTGGAATCCATGTTTCCCTCAATGAAGCTCAGCTCCCCAGTACCAGCAGCACTCATTCAGGCCCAGACCATGATGCTACCACCACCAGGCTTGACTGTAGGCAAGACACAGTGTTCTTGGTACTCCTTACCAAGGCATCGCCACACATTCTGGACACCATCTACGGCCATGAAAACTGACTTGTTGCAGTGTGTGGCGTAAAGTCTGAGCACTGACAAGCTGACATTAGCTTCTGAAACCTCTAAAGCAATGCTGGCAGAACTCATGCGTCTGTTTTTTCAGCCAGCTTCTGCACCTGACGCACAGCACGAGGACTTGACTTCTTTGATTGACCCTAGCGAGTCCAAGTGGAACCAGTCTTGGAAAACTCTGTATGACCCTGGCCTGTACTGTAACTCAGTTTCAGGGTGTTACCAATCTTCTTATAGCGTAGGCCATTTTTGTGGAAAGCAACAATTCTAGTTCTCAAATCCTTCGACAGTTCTTTGGCATGAGGTGCCATGTTGAACATCCAGTGGTCAGTTTGAGAGAATTGTACTCGAAGCACAAATTTTCATCATGATTCATGATTTTTATCATGAATTTTCAAAGATTCATCATGAGGTTTTGTATTGTGCCAGTATTATTTTGGTAACTGATGTATTATTGTTGTGGTTATCAGTACTTAAGGTAAAAAGACAGATTTTTGTAGTTAAAGTAGGTATGTATTAAAAAAATATATATACAGGCATGTAAAGCTGGAAACAGTCACAGTATTTTCTTTTTCTGGGAATCACAGCTGCAAGTTTTTTTGACTGTTAGTATAACAGGATATCTTTTACAGTGGTCAACATCTCTGTTGTGCAGAAAGGAGTGTGTCAGTGTCAAATTCCTGGCCATGAGGGATTTGTATGTGAAGTGTGTATATTCACCTAAGAACAGAGAAAACTCTGGCCATCTTGCCAATGGCACGAATCTTATTTCGGATCACCTCCTTGCGGACTGCCGGGGTGCCACCTGCCACAAACGCGGAGGGACAGAGAAAAACAAAAATAGAGAGAAAGAAGGTTAGAGTCTAGTTTCATTGATGGTACATGGGGACAAATTTGCTTTATATCCGTCTACTTAAAACCTTGTCTTCTAAATTTTATGAACTAATTTTATCCAGAAAAAATGTATAAAGTAAAGAGGTAATCAACATCATTACCTGCAAAGTGCAAACTAGTCCTAATCTGATGGCTAGTCATAAATACTGCAGATCAAATGAGGCATTACATCATGAATCCCAGAAGGAATAAATAAACCCCATTTCAAAACTCAAAGGCTCACAGACACACAGAAGAAGTGTGTCAGGCCAAGTTAAAATTATGCACCATTCAAAAAAAAAAAAAAAAAAAAGGACAAATCAAATGGGCATCGAGAACAGTAAATGGGACACTGTATTCCTTCATGACAGCTCCTCGGATGTGTGCTCAGAACGGGTTCATCTGGTTTCATTACAGCAAGAGAGGCATCACTGTACTTCATGGGTCTTACGTTAAGAGCAGCAATTCATTTCGAATCACTGACGTGACTGAATGGAGACCCAGTTTGGGGTCGTTTTTGAAAACGGTTAAGGGCGATGCATGTTTAGCTAGAAGGTTTGTAATAATTTTGATAATTTAAAAAATAAACAAAAAGAACATGCTTTGAAGGCATTCATGATGTACAAACTAAGCACCGTCTATGAACTTCCTGTCTCTGCAGTGTTATATGCATCAAACAGATAAAACAATAAAGCAGGATGCCCATTTAATCACACAACCCAGAAGCAACTTTCACACGAGAATATAGTGTCCTAAATAGAAATATATGGGTTATTCACGGAGGACTAATGCACACTAATCAGAGAACTATTATTTGATGAGATGAGGGGCATGCAGATATATATTTAACAGAGCTGAAATCCATTTGAGGAGAAAAAAGAAAGGAGACATTTATGAGAGAAGGCTAATGGAGCACATTTTTTGTTACATTTAAATTCAAGCAAATATTCATTACATTATTATTGCAGTGGAAAGTAAAAAATCGTACCAAATATTTTTATGATATTATATACAAAAATGTTTCAGTCTGGGGTGAGTAATTTTTTTTGCACTAATTAGCACTTTTCTGAAGGATGCATTAAATTGATCAAAAGTGACATGAACCTTTGTAATATTAATAATGTCTCTATTTCAAATAAATGTTGTTCTTTTAAACTTTAACTGACGTTAGGCAATCATTACAGTTTCCAGTTTCCTTATAGGAAAAACGGATCATTTTAGAATGGGTCCACATACTGTATATCTTAGTTTTTCCAAATATTTAAACTTTATATTACTTAGTAGTTTTTGCTGTGGTATATTGTTAAATTTCACTGGTATCTAAAATATTAAATAACCTTTTATGTATTTTGTGGAGGGGCGAGTAAAAAATCTGAACCACTATTAAAACTATCTTTAGCAATCTTTGATCCCTGACCCCTCACCTCTTAAAAGAAGTGGTATCCATTTTAAGTCTAACTGAATTTATTTGGAGTAAAATAAATAAATAAATAAAAAAGCTACAGTGCTACAGTTCTTACCTTCACATGTGTCGTCTCCCTCTGACATAAGCTCATCATCTGAGCAGATGTTTAACACGTTGACCAGCATCTCTGTTACTGAAGGCACACGAGAGAAGAAGTTACATAGACCACCATATGCTCTCTGAACCAAAAATTGGTCTACTTCTACTGTTTATTACATGCTTAGTCTCTAATACTACATACAAAATTATTTATAGTGTTCAACATAAGGTATATTGTCATTTTGTACAGATATGTAATTGCTGAATCAGTCTCTTAGTTAACAGATGTTTTGTCTGAATGTTTCCTTGAGGATCAATAAAGTAAACCATCAGAACTGATAAATAGTAAAACTCATTTTTAAAACCACATCCCATAATTCTGCAAATACACTTCTGATAGGTATCAAAATCAAAGAGACTAAGCTGTTCCCATTTCCTTTTTACCTTTCTCCCCGACGAAGGGCAGTGACCACGTGAACACATCCATGAAGTTGGGCAGCCAGTACGGGTGAGGGGAGCAATTGAACTGCCGAATGTTCATAACGTTGTTCTCGTATTTCAACACAGCAGCTTAAGGGGTGAAAGGACAAAAAAAAAAAAAAATCTGAAAGTATGTTCTGGTTTTGTGAGACTTAATATTTAATTAATTTTGAAAAAGATTTTTTTTTTGGACATTTCCATTTCAGCAAAACTGGCTTACCTTGTTGAGAAATTGCATAAGGCTAGAAATTGCACAGCATGATAGCACAGGCTCAAAAGCTTTTGAGTTCTTACCTTTATTGTTATACACATCTAAGTAGTTTGGTGCAGAGAAGATTGTGATTAATGAGGGGAAGCCTGTCGTCTGACTTTTTCTGTACATTCGATACCTAAGGAGGTCAGTGAAATGGGACCGAAATTGTCAGCAGTTCATTTAAAAAGAGCTGTTCAAATTGAATTGTAGCTCTTGCTGCAACTAGCCTGGTTTAAGAGTGTGCTGTGCAGTGGACTCACCCTGCATCTTGGGCTTCGTGTGCTCTTATAACTGACAACAAGTTATTATTCATCAAAAAGTCACATACTGCAGGGTAGCTGTTAGAGACGGAGAGAGGTGTAATTAGCGATTCCAGCAGTCCATCAGTCAAAACGCCATGACTAACATTGAGAGGTGCGACTGTGAACAGGGACTGAGTAGGCAGTATCGAACAAATGTGCATGTGGGTAGACTGTCAGCTGGAGTACCTGTAGAAATAGGAACATCCTCTCACACTGTTGTGACAAAAGTGCTCTGAGCTCTTTTCGCTGCCGTAGTCCTCACCAGGGTCAGACCACAGCAGGTCGCACATCGGCCCGAAAGCTGGCGGCTCTTTAAACCGGTCTAACTGCAGAGCAAAGCAAACAATCAGACCATCTTATCCATCGCTTAATCTACATGATCGGTGAGGGATAACTGAAAGAACAAATCGCAAATCATCATCTTGTTCAGGCTAGTGCCAATTTTGTTGATGAATAATTTGGGATCCATTTAAAGATGCAACTTCTCAGAGAGGTTTTCAGCATGTTGACAGTGTGCCTTTAAAAGCATCATCACTACATGGATCAAAGCGCTGCCTTTGTAACATATTCACCATCATCTGGTACTGTCATACCCAGGACACGGAATACCATAGGTACACAGGACACAAAGTGATCTCCACATCTTACTTACTTTCCGGATGTCGTCGAGGCAGGTGACCTCGGGGGACAGGCCTCCGTGAACGCAAAGGAACTGCTGGTTGAGCAGAGCGGCCAGGGGAAGGCAGTCAAAGGCCTCCATGCAGGCATCATACACCAGCTCAGAGTACTTAATCTTGCCTGCAATGAGAGAACCACAATAAAAACACTCATGCATCTTTGAACAGACGCAAACAGGGGTGAATGAGCTTTTCAAGCCAAGGCTGTCATGCTGTCCGTTTGACATATCACAGTAATGCTGGGTGGGTGAGGGCACATGGGCTTGCCAACTTTCCAAGGCTGGAGGAATAGATGGAGGAGGAGGATGTTGCATGCCTTGTTAGGTGATGTTACAGCAGAACCGCATGCTAATTGGGATGAACTGAAGAAACCAGCGTGGCGGGAGGCTGATTAAAGGAAGCTGAGGCCAGACACAGGTTACACGTGGAACAAGGGCCGCATACCGCCGTTAAATCCTGACATTTTAGAACGGGCCAACCGTGCAGCGTATTGTAAACAGCAGCACTGACAGATGAGAAACAGGCTGCCTTGTGAAGAGCAAAGAACAACATTGCAACGCGCCGGCAATTGGTGAAGTAGCACATCATAATCAAAGGCTCTTTGATTAGCTTGCTGGCGAAACAGCCAGGATTCTGCGGATACAAACTAGGGATGTGCAGCATGCATGACTTAATTTCCATAACTTATAAACCGACATTTTGTAACTGACATGTAGTCTCTCTCTGTAAGTGATCCATCTGAAATGGTCTACTTAATTTATGAATTAATCAATCATTCAAATAAATCCCATACTGAATGCTGTAGAGAAATAGGTCATATACATGTTATGTGCTTACCTCGCATTATAATCCTTTTGCCAATACAGCCAATTTATTACATATCAATTGAATCAATAAGCAGTGAAGGACTAGTAAGTACAAACTCAATAGTATTAACAAAATGTCTCAATTAACAGACTACAAGTCAGAACACGTCAAGTTATTACTGTTCGTTACCATGGCCAATGCTTGCGCGTCCGCGATTGAACGTGCTTCTCATGTATGGAAAGTATTTGTACAGAACAAGCAGCGTAAATCGCAACTATACATCCTATACATTATTTAAGGGTAATTTATTTGTTAACTTAGGATATTGATATAGGATCTGTTGTTGTTATCAAGTAAGTTTCATTAATAATGGTTCTGCTTTAATCCAGTAAAACATTTTATACTGGTATTGTCCATCATAAGCGGTAGAATAACTAGCCTAATTGTAATATTCCAGTTTGACATGAGTCAAAATACTCCATTACCCTAATCGTCTTCTGAGTGGACGTTTCTCTGAATCCATCGCGAGTGATGAAAAAAGCAAAAGCATACAAGGTCGAAGACAAAATAAAATGATTTTAGTCTAGATAGACTTTTTAACACTGTAAAAAAAAAAGAGGGCTGAGAAAACTGCACAGTGGCAGCTGGAAGCATATTTATATTAGCCAAATTAATGAACACATACAGGACAAGGACTTTGTAAAATTGCATAAATGACAGGTGTTTAGTACAGATTCTGTGTGGGTCTGCTTATGATCATCAGCTGCTGGTGGAAGGGTTTCAGTTAGCTGTCAGAGTTTGTAATGACTGAAATGATGGCTGATGTAAATCTAAGTGGGGAAGGAAGAGCCCCGACGAGCGCTGAGGGATTGTGATTGAGCTCTGTGCCCGAGGCCCGTCATCCAATACTCTCAAGAAGACGTGAGCTCTCTCAGGATGCCATGGAAAAAATTGCCATGACAGAGTTGAAAGATGGGATGTGGTAAAATCTCATTTTGCTCTCTTTATAACGTTTACACACAAACACACACACACACAGTGTTTCTAAAGAGCTGAGCTTACATTCTTGTTTAAAGGTGAAGTACTCCGTGAGATGCCGACACTCGTGGTTGCCCCTGAGGAGGAAGAGGGTGGTTGGGTGGTTGATCTTCAGGGTCCACAGATAGAGCACACACTGCAGATGCAAACAGAACACAAATCACCAAAATGAACCACATACACTAGCAATACTTTTATATACATGATAAAAACAGCTGATGATCTGAGCAGATTAGATCCGTCAATCAAAAGGGGCCAGGAAAACGTGTCACTCTGCAACTCATACTGTGTGTGAAGTTAATGTGACAATGCATTAACAGTAAAAAAAAAAAACCAACGTTAAAGCAGGCTCTATTTGAACCCATGAATAGCCTGTGAAACAATAAATGGCATTTTGACGCTCTTAAATATGACGCGACAGATTGCAGCAACTCAGTTCAAGTGGCAGCGTTAGCCATCTCTTTTTCTAAATGCATGTTATAGCATGAAAGAACATGCATGCATATGTTGAAGGATACAGTACAACTTACCGAAATGTATCATGACTTGTGTAATAGCTCAGTTTTTCAACCGGTGAACGACGTCAATAAACCAACTTGTCACTTAACAGCTTGTGAATAATGTCACTTAATGTTGCATGTACCTCAGGAAAGTTATCCAATGCTCACAGTTTGTTAGTTAGCTATAAAAACACTACAGAGGAGCTTATTTAAATAAATAGTTGAATATAATACGTTGGGCTTTGTTGTTAATCTTAACCTGTAATATTATAGTAATGTACCAAATGAGAGGGATCCCTGTATAGTTTAACTTTAGAGCATTAGTTGGGGGATATTTTCTTCCTTAAAAATATTTTCTTCCTTTTTTTTAAAACTCGCCGGCAGATAGCATTTTGAATAATCAGGTATCGGTATCTCTATTCATTAGTATTTTGATTTAGCTCAAACTAATATGCAGGTTCAGTGTTTAAGAGCATTATACCTCCATTCCTCCTGATATTTTATTAAAGGAATAGATCACACAAAAATTATAATCCTTCTATCATCATAACAGACCACTAGTATTCACAGCATGCAAATTTCCTTTATCTACGGAATACCTTAACGGCTGACTTAATTTGCCACTGAGACTAGTACACTCTGTAAAGAATACTACACCCCATAATGAAATGGGGTTACATCAACAAATTAAATAAATTTCTTAACTCCAAGTACTCAAACCAAATGAGTTAAGACATTTTTACACAAAACTGAATTGAATGCTATTTTCCTGGACATACACTCTTTTTTCTATAATGTGCTGAACATTTTTGTGAACTACAAATGAAATGCTGAAAACTCAGCTTTGCATCACATAAATAAATTCCATTTTAAAATATGTATTAAAATCGAAAAGTGTCTTGATGAACAAACTTTTCAAAAACACTATTCAACAGTAGTGTTAGTGTAGCCTACCATTTTTAGTTACTGCATGTATACAGTGAGAATACACTAAGTAGTATGCTAGTATCCCCAACTTTAGACTACCGCTAGCAGACAAGAAGTTCCAAAACCAAATCTCATGTACACTCCAAACACACTGAACGCTAACACATCTGAGCAGACAAAGAACATTTTGCTACATTAAGCAAGACTATGATTTCAATCTTTTCACATTCGCTTCTGATACCATCTCTCTACTGGAAAGCACTGAAGCGTCTACATTTCTCAATATTGTTTTCTTGAAAAACTTGGCCTGTCTTGTCATTGGCATCTATCCCATTAAACACCTGCAAGACTTTTGGGTTCACACCAGGTTCGATTAATCACAGAACATCACTGTATAACAGTGGACAGGATTTTTTTTTTATCCTCTCAGGAAAGATATGCTGCGTTTAGGTTGCGGTTATCTTTAAAAAGGCCAGTCCTATAGTGAAAGAAATGAGAATAAAGCGTACTCCACACAGATCTGGATGTCGGGGTGAAGTCTGGTGGCCTAACCTACGAAACGTTTGATGACTGCAGGGTCTCAGTCAGAGGGCATTAGCAGGTGGTGTGGCGGATGACTGAAGTTCAGCCCTTTGTGGTCTGTGATGTCCAGGGAGGGAGTAGGAACTTACTGTGGCCTTTATTGTGAAACACACACGCTCTCTTTCTATGCGTCTCAGGTGGCCCGCGACCCTGAATCCTCAACTGTGTTTGATGGTATTGAGCAGCGGTGTGTCCGCTCTCTTACGCCGCCTCTTTTAACCATGACATTTCTCCCGTCCCTGAACTTTGCAACCAAAGCGAGATGCAGAGGTGGAAGCTTTTTGAGGACTCGCATTCGACGGCCCATTCAGAATGACATCAGACATCAAGGCCAACGATATAAAAGACTGCAGCTGATAAACCGGACCAGAATTTTTCTCAAACCAATTTACACATAACCTCGCTGTTGAGAAGTGCTTTCTCTGGATGGCAGGATCAATAATCCTTTAATGCCATCTGCTTCATCATTGTGGTTGATTTACAATGATGATACAGTGCTACAGGCCGAGGCGACATGCTGATTGCATCATCACAATGCATCCTGGTACAACAGAGGCTGTTTGAAAAGCACAGCCACATGGCATCTTCTGAAGGCCAAGTTACATTGAATGTGAACCTCTTGCAAATGTTTACAATGTGCAAGATGTGTTCACAAAGCCTTAAAATTACAAAAGACTTGGTGGTTTAAAAGACAAACTAGCCTCATTTAATTAAAACAATGTTCTGGATTTAAAATAGATTTGGCTACAACATTTGTGGCATGCACCAAAATAAATGACATTTTTTATTTAAACAATCTAAAACCAAAAATAAAGTCAGGGTAGTTAAATTTGGGTAACTGAACTGTTCAGGGTGTTCTTTTATCAGGTGATAGTAAAGTTTTTCGAATACTTTTTATATTCCGTCTCTCAATGTTTCAGTCAAACAAATATTGTATATATTGTTATATATTATACTACTTTAGCATCCTTTTTGATCACACTGTTGACATGTTTACCTGTTGTAGCTTTTTTTAGATCTACACAAAAATAAATGTTGAAATGGTCAAATGCATCACCTGAGTCCTAATTGAAAATTGAAAATTCAAATTCGATTTGTTTTGGCATTGACAAAAAAGCATAAATCTGAAGTTATACGTTTGTTAAATGTGTTTATGTTGAATTCCAAAGGGTTAAGCTAAAACGTTTACAGCTAAAAAGTTTAAATCGAAATCATTTTTATTGTTAGCGGGAGAAGAACGTCTACGAATGTAACTTTTGCAAACAGTTTTCCCCAAATAACCCTAGTGTTATATTTGTTCCAATGTACAAATTACCATATTTACCAGGGTTACATGCTATAGGGGGAAGTGAAAGATCACACCAGTCTCGTGTTATCAGGTGTAAATGTAAATTCTAGTGACTGTAATTTCAATAATGTGTGTATTTTTTTTTTACTTTTCTCCATGTATAATGCTTTGGCAAACAGACCTCTTTTGCAAACAGAGAAGCAAGTTTATATGAATTTCTATGGTATTCGACAGCATGCCACTGATGCTGCTGATAAAGCTTAATATGGATTGAACCTGTAGCATTTATTTTAAAAATGCTTATATAGGCATATTATAAAAGTTGTTGACCACTGAACCCTATTTTACGTGCGACCATTACAGAGTAACACTCACCTCAATACTGAAATAGCCTCGATCCACATAGTCTCCCAAAAATAGATAGCGTGTGTTTTGCGGGGAACCCCCCACCTCAAAAAGCTTCATCAGGTCGAAGAACTGCCCATGGACATCTCCACACACTGAAGACGGAGAGAGAACATAGTAAGACAAACACATGAAGTTGAAACAAAAACAGAGTGACATCATTGGAAGGATGTTGCCAAACCAAAAACATTGGAAAACCTTGTGAAACGAAGAAATATCACATTGTGTATACATGCAAGGTCATCTTAAGGTGGAGGGGAAAAAATTGGTAGCAGAAATGCTAAGCTTTGAATAACGGATCTTTAAAACCACTAGACGTAAGTGTACAAATACTAGGTCCACCCAAAACAGCAGAGTGAAAAATATTAATAGTGGTCACCCCAAACAGGATGTGGCCAAACCAACATCATTTCCTCTTAAACCTCCACAAGGTAGAAAACAGCAAGCAGAGACACCATCTCCATTATGCACGCCACTATTTTTTTTTTTTTTTGTGCTTTTTTCTTGTAGGCCAATTATTATGCACACAGTGCGTGTTATGAAAAACGTGAGAGTGTGCAAAGGGGGGGGGGGGGGGGGGGGGTTGTAAGGGGGGATAGATGTGGATAGACGTGCCCATTTATATCCACACACCTGTTTGTGTGCTTGCTGAGTGTATGGCGAGTGTTGGGGGTTTCCTGTGGCCTCTGCTGGGGAATTAAAGTGTGGGGGTGTGTGCGAGAGAGTCTAGGATGCAACTGTTTCTCTGACCTTTATAGAGCAGCCACATTAGGTTGCTGTGGAAGACTAGCTCCATATGAAAATA
Source organism: Chrosomus eos (assembly GCA_036326025.1). NCBI lineage: Eukaryota > Metazoa > Chordata > Actinopteri > Cypriniformes > Leuciscidae > Chrosomus > Chrosomus eos. The sequence goes on along the minus strand of CM070841.1, from coordinate 11,729,530 downwards.
CTCACGCTCTTCTCGCTGACTTGAGGATTATGTTGGGGTCAAGACTAAACCTTAAAGATTAAGGATGACATCAGAGATGCCCTATCAAGTAACTGCAGAACCTTGACGGTACTTTCAATGTTCTTCATGATAAGAACCATATCACTGTGAACCAACAAACTAACTCTGATCTCATTTCACATCTAAGGAAGCAGGCATTTGGGAAAGCACCATCAACAGTGGGCATCGTGTTTGTCTGTGATCGTACGGCATTAGTTGTAGAGAAGATCCTGCGAGAACCACATCCTGGATGGTGGTTGTGAATCACGACAGGTTTGTAGTGTCGCCGTACAGTGAGTCATCAGAACAAGCAGCACACGGCTGAGTGCACAATAGGCTACCTGTGATGGGGGCCTCCACTTCCAGCATGCACTTCTCGTGGCGGAGGATGTTGGCGCCGTCGTTGATGATGCGCAGGGCCAAGTCCTCCTCCAGGCGGCCCTCTTTCACCAGGTGGCTCTTCAAAAGCTCCACCTTGGGCTTGCCGTCCTCATACAGCTCTTTCATGGTGAGCCGCGTCGTGGGAGGGTACGGCACCGCTGCGAGAAAGAGGAGAAAGGAAGACTCAATTCTTTACTCTTGTTAGTCACAGGGAGACCCTGCTGGCGAGCATTTGATACATTAGAAAAATACTAAGCAACTACAAGACGACATTATGTGTGTTTTTGACTGTACAAAATGGATTACAGCTTTGTGCTGGAGCAATCCAGACCCCATATTGATTTGGAGCTACCCGTTAGAACGTCGCAACAAATGTCTAAATTTAAAGCAGCACGTTTAGTCACGACCTTGCAGAGTCGATAACAGTGTGGTGAAGTCTCAGAGTCTCTCATAGCATCCGAGACCGGGGGTGTCTCCAAGTTAAGGAAGTGCGGCTCCTTCACAAATTCAAAGCCAGATGGTGTGTGATAAAATTGCTGAACCATAAACAGAAAGGTGTTACTCCAAATATAAATATCTCAGCCCAAGATTTTCTGATCCACTTTCAAGCTTCCATCAAAAGTAACTCAAAGCTACTATCTATATTGTTCAAACTAGATTTTTAAATGTTCAGAACCTGAACCAGCCTAATTATTCAAGATTTTAAGACTAAGTGTTGGAAAAATATGCAGTTTTGCGCATTACTTTTGCTTGCCTCTGCAAAACTCGCCACAATGTTGCTAGGGTGTTCTGGGTGGTTGCCATGGCATTGCTATGAGTAGCTGCTAAGGTGATCTGAAAAAGTCAACATGATTTATTTTCTTCTGTTTTATTGTCCACCAGCCAAAAACCGTACAATAAGCCACATGATTTGAGGTATCATTCATTGCCACAGCACAAAGGCGGGTGCGATATGGGTTACATGCTAATGTTTAATACTAAAGCATTATGGATTTTGAAAACACCAAACCCTAAAAATATTTTTTCCCCCTAAATATCATGATGCAAGGGTGTTCTGGGTAGTAGCCGTACCATTTCTATACAGTTGCTAAACTTTTCTGAATTGCTGATAGGTGGGTTATTATATAGAGCCCACTCCATCTTCTAAAGTTGTGCATCAGCCGCTCGCAAAGTTACAAAAAATGCTGAGCGAGAGTGAAACCTGAGTGCTGAACCCCGAGGTGTGAGGCAGCATATATTTTTTCTCTTTCGGCAAAAAACTTAAAGCTGATATTTTCGGCCGATAATTTTCGGTGCACCCCTATTATCTCAATCTCAATATAGTGTTGGTAACACATTATGAAAGTTAGCATTACGGTTTGTCACAATCGGATCATTGTGATTTTTGAAGATTATGAAGTCTGAAATTTTCTTGATCGGTGACTGTGAATAAGTTGACCAATGACGCTGGCTGCATGGCATGATTTGCATTTAACTGGTTTGGGAGAAGAAGAAGAAAAAAAAAACGAACGCAAAACCAATGCTGGCACGTGATGCAACACTAACTAGCATTGCTTAAATTCTTTCCCTGAATACAGGCGAATTAAACTGATGTGTGAAACTCGGTTGCAAGACGACAATCTATTACTCAATTCATTACGATAACTGAAAACATACAGTTTGCAATGAGGTTGTCTGAAAAAAAGCTCAATGCCAAGCTGCCTGTCAGAAACTAAAAGTGAAACATATGCACGGTAATAACGGTTACAGTTATTGGTCTGAATTTGGGACTCTCCCACAAAGCTATGTGGGTTATCAGAACACATATGGCCACAGCTGGTCCCGTCCCTTCCCTTCCCCCAACCAACGTGCAGAGGCCTTGTTAAGAAGACATGAAGCCCTCGCCGTTGTGGAGAAGACAGCTTAAACAAACCCTTGACAACCTGGGGGCTGGGATTTTACACTCAGACACCGTGAGCATGGGCGAGCGGCATGCAAACAAATGCCTGCTGGAACTGCTCTGCAACCCCCCGAGCCTTCAGCTATTTTCAGTTGCAGGAATTCCACAACATTCAAACCAGTTTAAGAGGAGTGGGGAAGTTACGTCCTGAAGTTAGGGCGGGGTAGAAGGCCAGCTGTTGGCATCGATGTGGAATCCTCTTCGCTAGGGTCACAGGTCAGGTTGGCACGACTTGCTCTTCAAAAGAATGTGGGTCTGGCTGACGGCCACGGCTTTCAGCGCTGGAACCACAGGCATGATAGACCACAATAAAGCTTTCAGCTCAGATGACAGGAACCTTCCAGGGACTCCAATAGCAGAATTAGGATCAATTTGGGTTTACAAAATCAACGATTTTTCGATGACTTCAGAGTCTGCTCATGCAGAAATTGTCAGGGGGTGTTGGTCTTGTTGCATGCCAGTATGAGGAAGAGAAACAAGGTGAATCTTTTATGCTTGACAGAATAAAGGAAGGACACCTGCTCATTTGCCTATATTAACTAAAGCCGTAACAGGCCTATTATCTGGATCGAGGGTTGAGTTCACCCTTCTGCAGCAGCGGCAGCGAAAATGTGTAACCTATTAGTGTTGTGCATTTGCATGTGAAAATTAAGCCCTCAGGACGGGAGGGGGATTTTACTATCAAAGTACCAACATTGGGTTAGGTTTTGAGATCATATACACCCTATGAACGGCCACTTAAAAGGAGGTCAGTTTTCAAGAACAAAAACAGTGCTTTTGAACTCATTTCATAGCTGTCTAACCATAAAAAGCGTAAATGCATTCAAAGATGCATTTGAAACCAAATTTATTTGGATTCTGTAATCTTAAAAGAAATAGATCAACCAAAAATGAAAACCCAGTCATCATTTACTCAGCCGCATATCATTCCAAAGTTGTATGAATAGGCCTAACTTTTTTCTGTAACATAACATTTTGAAAAATATTTTCAATCTTTTCGCTGCACGATATATCGATCACATATCAATATCGGCTGATAAATGGTCATTTTGATGTTATCGTCGTTATCGATCCGAATTAGGCCGATATATCAAAGCCAATAGATAATAGAGTTACTTCAGTTGAGAGATGCGCGCTGTTGGTTTTGAATGATTGGAATCACTTCGAAAAGGAAGATAGTTCAGTGCAGCACAAATCTGTCACATAGGCTTCATAACATTATAATAAGAGCACGCTTGTAAAAGCAGGTTGTGAATTCGTGTTCGCCAGTGTTTTAGTGTGTCGAGCGCGTTGTGGCGGAAAGAGCGCGTCTATGGAGTTAAGCCTTCATGACAAGCACGCCACAGACTCTTGAGCATTCGCAGCATTTTGTGCCATTGTAGGTTGTAATATTTTTATTTTGTGTGTATATATCTGATTAAAGGTTCTCTAAGCGATCCTGGGTGACATCACTTCTTGTTGATGTTCGAACTATTGTCAAACAAAACGGAGGCTAGCTAGACCCTCCCTCCTCCTCATCCGCGCACTAACCCCTCAAACCCACCCCCAAACCATTCTTGTCGGTTATTGGCTGGAACAGTTTGTTATGTTTCGTAGCGCGGGGTCGCTAGAGTTTGTTTTTGTAGCCGTTTGTGGAGCCTGGGGTGTCCGCAGAGACTGCGTTTTTTTTACAGTGTGTTCAGGGGACAGGCAGCTAGCGGATAGTGAGGAGATGTTTGCTGTATGTGACAAAAAATGTTTTGGCCTAAAAAAAGCGTGACATCGCTTAGAGCACCTTTAATCTAACATAGGATGCGTTTGGTTGAGTTAAGGCCGGAGACACACTGGCTGCGTGGCGTGCGCGTCTCAGCTGCATGGCGTGTCCGTTTTTATTTCGGCTCCCATGTTAACAGGTTAGAGCTTGCACACTGCCTGAAAACGCGTGCATGCTAGAAATAGAACCGACGCCTATTTTTCACGCGACACGCAAGCGTGTTGGAAGCGTTTCCAGGCAAAATAGAATAGGAAAAGATGTTTATATGTTATTTTGTACACGAATACATATTAATAAATTACATTTTTGACAAATTCAGATATAAATATAGGCCTCATTTAAAAATAAATAAATAAATAGTCCTAATTATCAATTTTCAAATATTGCACCTGTCAAGATAGAACGAAATATTCTGTAGTCTATTTTGCTGTCAATACTGCTGTGCTGACAGTGTCTTTATCTGTAGGCTTTATATTTATGCTTAACACGAAGTATAGGGCTTCCACAACTCTCTCCCATATGTTGAACAAGGGTGATGCGTGTCAGCAGCGCCGCATCAGACACGCTTCTGGTGTGCAAAGACACAGAAATTGCGACGCAGCCGCCACGCAGCTGACACGCAACAGAAACGCCACGCTCACGCCACGCAGCCAGTGTGTCTCCAGCCTTAATGAACGATGCAGAAAAGCGCTTAATTGTAGGCTACTGGTGATCATCTTTATCTTTAGCTTGCGCAGCTCAAACAGTAATGCACATTAATAACTATGATTGGGACTGTCATATACATGCCATTATGATGAGAATAATGTTAAATATGTTTACTATTACTGTAATATTGAAAATGTTTGTTTTTTTTAAACATTGATGCATTATTAATAACTCGTATTATTTAGCATCAACATTTTGATTAAAATAATTTCCTTATTGTCCGTGCAGAGGCGATTCCATTTTATTTATCTATGGCACACATTTTGTTTCTTTATATGCAGCCCAATGTTATACAATGACTTGTTTGCATTACTTAGGTATTTTATTTACATTTTTTGTTGTTAGGCAATAGATTTTTAACACTTTACAATAAGGTATAATTTGTTAATGCATTAACTAACAAACTAACAGAGCAATAGCCTTTTGAATTTAGATTTATCGGCCAATATATCGGTTATCGGCTTTCAAATGTAAAGAATTATCCGAATCGGCCAAAATTTTAATATCGGTGCATCCCTATGCTCATATAATGGAAGTCAGTGGCATCTATGTGGTTTTGGACCTCACTGGCTTATCGTTTAGACAAAAAGATTTGAAACATACTGAAAATATCTTCCTTTTTATACAGAAGCAAGTAAGTTAAGGGATAATATAATTTGTATTTATGGATGGACTATCCCTTTAAGATTCATTTGGACCAGACTGCATGTATATTAATAAGGAAGCTAGAAAAGTCGTTACTTCCTGTGTCAGCCTGATCTGTGGTTTTATCGCACCAACTGTTTTATGACTGAATATTAGAGAACATTTTAGGTAAGAAATCTCATGGACTTGTTCTGGGCAAGGATGACGATAGCCATCTTGGGAGGTACAAGCGAACCTAGAGAGACGCCGTTGTGTGAGACGGGCCTGGGGTCCGTTAATCATGCATGAGGACAGAATAATTACACAAGCAGAGTGACGTTGATCCTGACAGCTCTAGTTTCTATCTGTAAATAAGCCAAAAGGTTAAAACATCAAATTTACCAGCAGCCTGACAGGAGTTCAAAACTTTATGGCATGGCATCAGCTGCAAAAAAAAAAAAGAAAAAACACCTGTACCAGGCAGATCAAGCTCAGATCGTGGAATTATTGGGAGAAAAATATAAATACTGAATTGGAGATGGGGAGTTATATGAATGCATCTCTGAAGGGAACTGACGGTCTTCAGAAAAGTTGATGGCATTTTTTCCCCTATTACCTCCGTATAATGCCTAATAAAGTGTACAGCAGTAACAAGGCAATGCTATATCGCTGCTGTTCCATAAGCACCACCTAAGCCAGAGAGTGTATTAGCCTTTTCATTCAGTCCATCTGCTGGTTTTTATTTGTACAGTTATGTTATATGTAGCATAATTTCAAAAAGCTAAAAGTCAGACCATTCTGTTTTTGCTTTGAGTCTTGAAATGATACAATCTAATTTAAATTTAAAAAAACTGCTCATGCTAATTAATATAGCATGTTTTTTTGGATCGTGAGTAAAATGCATGGGTTGCCTCATTTCAAATGGATACAGAATTAATGGCCAGTTTGTTGAGTGTGTATGTGAAGTTTTAGCTAAAAATACCCCACAGATATTATATATAGGAGGCTAGCGTGTTAAAATGGTCACTTTTTGGGGGTGAGCAAAAACCCACTGTTTTTGTGTGTCCTTTTAAATGCAAATGAGCTGCTGCTACCGTCACAGAGGGCGGAGCTTAAAGAGCACGTGCGTGTGTGGCTCCGATTATCTCACAGACACACACTGAAAATTTCAAAAAACTTTTAGCCTTTTAGGTTCAAACCAGAGTCAGACAGTAGCTACGTTTACATGGACATGCGGACACTGCACGATTATACTGCAGCTGTTCGCGCATAACTATTCTCCTCTATTGGTTCTTTATTTGTTACAGCAGACTTCATATTTATCCATCTCTGGTCATGATTTGGAGACAAATGAGAATTTTAGAATAATGGGACACTCATTTAGATGACACTTTATTCAAGTTTGGTGTTTATTCATACGTCATTACGCTATTTCAACGTCATTGCACAATGCACATGCCTAAACCACCCCTTTCAATCCGATTGAAATTCCAATCGTATCGATTAAGGCGTTTACATGAAGGTTTTTTAGTCCGATTAAGCCGTCAATCCGATTATAAGGGCCCATGTAAACGCAGCTAATGATGAGAGACTTAACTGACATGTACATGTAGAATGCAACAGGACATTTCTGAATGGTTAGTTGATTCATTTATATTGCTGATGTGGAGTTAACCATCTCCTAGTCATTAATTAGCATATTATGTCATGATAATCTATAAACAGTGTTTTCAGGGGCGGGGTTTAGGTAAATTCTAGAGTTGGTGATGTCATTAACCCGGGAGGAATGTTGTGTAGTTCCTACCAGCTGTTTGTTGTAGTCCTTAAATTTCTTTAAAAGCTTCCTTTGCTTTGAACTATGAGCATTGTAACTTCAGATGTTGTTTATGTCAAACAGCAACATTACACACTAACTAAAGTTAGAAAAGGGATAAATATATATATATATATATATATATATATATATATATATATATATAATATAGGCAACCAATTTCGGCCCATTTGCTTGTAACAAAAAATAAAACCGTGAAAAGTCATATTTGTGCATCCCTAGTGTTGATGTCTCCCACAACCACCAAAAAAAAGCTACAAAACCATCAACAACCTAACTTGAATTGCTCTTTCATGCCAACCTCACAAGCTTTCAACTGACTGCTGGTCCATGTTTAAATACACAGCACAACAACTGCTGTACTGTCTGCCGTTCTCAGCAGTGGAAAGTGAGAAAAGAGTTGCGTGGAAACGTCTAGCAACTAATCAAAGCTTTTAAAGGCACTTAACCTCAGCTTTCCTCCGCCTCCGTGGTATTGTTCCAAGCAAGGCTCGGCTGATGAGTGCGGAGTAGAAAAGTGCCGCTGCGATCCTTGATTCCCCACGCTCCGTGCTTTAGCTGTGGGAGGACTCATCAAGACACGGCCTTGGAGAGAACCTCAACTCCCACTCAGCACTTCAATCATGCTGGAGTTCAGTCTCACAAAGATTATAGTCCATTTTAAAGACACGCTTTAGTTATTTTACCTTCCAAGCACAATATTTTCTGGACGATACAACAGGCATGAAAAATGCTTACCAGAACATCTCAAGGTGGGATCAGAATATATGACAGTATAATAAAAGTTTAAAGACAGACCTACTACTATGAGGTTGTTAATCGATGGTTTACGTTTTTGTTGAAGCCATCCGTTGCATTTTTTCAACGTACTCTTAAAATACCTGTTTAAAAGCTGAATTCCTGGTGAGAGACTACCATGATCCTCTACAGAAAATTTCACCAATCAGAGTCACATAGAGATTTGCTCTATGCAAGGATTCTGATCGTGCCACTAAAGTCTTGTACCACGTGTTGCTGTTTTTTTGTGTGTCTGATTTATAAATAGGCCTACTTTTTCACCTTGTATCTAGTTGGCTTGGTTCGTGGCTTATAACGCTTTAATAAAGACTTTTAAAAATCCCTATGGGAAAAATGAATGGAAAAACGCCACTGAAAACATGGGCTGGCTCTAATGCACTCTATTAACACTTGCATCATTCCACAGACAATGTTCCCTCTCCGCTGTCTTGTTTCGTTGAATAAATCTCAAGTTGAACCTTCCGCAACATGGATGTCTGACCACAGAGGCCTACAAATAAAACATTTTTCAGACAGCCTGCAATTAAACATATGTGTAGCGTAAAATCCAGGTGTTTGAGTGCTTAAACTGAAAAGAGGCATTCAGTGAAACCTGGAACTAATTTGAAGCTGAAATGCTCCTGTTCCTGCAAAACGGGGATCACAGATTCTAGACAGAAAAGGCTTCGGCTCTTTTTAATGAGGAGGGGTTTTTTTTTGTCTGTAGCGATTTAGATCGCTGAATGGTCTGACTTGGGAAGGAAATGCAAGTCATACGAATCCAGAACTAGACTACTAGAGAGCCCAGTGCTATCAGCTCATTACAGAGCCCGATCAGCCAAAACACATCGAGCTGACAGCAGCACATAAAAGACTGAGAGGAGAGAACACACTATATATGTCAGCGGTCACACTAGTTTTAACCAAAAACAAGCCCAAGTTCCCCAGCTGCTTCTATACCCGTAAAGCTACGGACCAAATGATCCAATTAGCGTATTACTCTACTGTGTCTCACTCCTTTGATAGAAGTAACTCCCACGAGCCCTTGATAGGGAGCTGATACACCACATAACCAGGGTTAATCCTTTCTTGAGTTTAAAGATTATTTGTATGAGGTTAATTGGGATCGCATGGATAACTTCAATTAGTTTAGTTTTATCTGTCAAGGGAGCAAGGTAAAGTAAATGACACCGTTTTTGAGCATAGCGTTTTCTGAACTAAACTGTCTCATCCCAAGATCACTGATGTTGCCTAAATCCCAAGGAAGGATGGAAGCAAGAGGATGAAAGCAAATGTACTACAATAATGTGAATTAATATTAGGAGAGTCAATGTTCTGCATGTAAGGCATGTAAACCGCTAGTCTTTCTGAAAAAGTGGCTTTTAAGCTCACCAAAATATTTGAACATTAAACAAAATTAGATTAATCTTTCATTTTAAGATTTTTATTCAGTTATACATTACATTTAAAGTAAAAAAAAAATAATCTTATTTTAAGATTTATATTATGTATATTAAGTGTAACCAGAAAGACCACCAAAATCTGTTTACATTTTAGTTAGATACATCTCTACATACATACAAAATCCTTTTATACTTTAAAAAGGTTGCTGTGAAATATGTAAAATTATTAAAATAGAAAAACACCGGCAATATGTAAAATGTTTTTTTCTTCTTCTTGACACGGCTTTGGCAGTTTCAATTTCATGAATCACCGGGGCTTTGCATATTCAGACCACTGAGTAACATGCATTCCCACTAATATCCTTACAATGGTCTAATTCACTAAGAGCTTTCCTTCTGCGTACTGTTTGCACACTGCAGCTTAAAACTTCATTGATCTCATTTAATTCATGCCAGTCCATCCCATGTAGCCTTAGCCAACCTGTCAAATTAGCCATCAACATGTGTGTCATTAGACTTTCTAAGTTATCCACAAGTCAGTCAACACCACAACAGAGGTCTACACTTGTTTATCTTTATATTACACATAAACTGAATGTCACCCATCAGCTACCAGAGCGGGTTAGCTAACACAAAACCAGCTAAACTGAATAAAAACGTACGGTTTCACATAGAACATGTAAGTTACCTTTTACGAGCCGTTCGGTGGTGGATTGTTTATTCTGCTCCTTCCCCGACATCCTTCAGTGTTTTTCGGTGGAATAATTGTAATTCCTCCTTGTAGCTGAACCCAGCTAGTCGCGTTAGCCCGCTAGCTCGGCTAAGCTACTGACGTTTCAGTTCGCGAGGAAAGTCCTGACCGCTCCGCTATAAAAGCGGGGAAACGGAGTCAGCGCGCTCGTCCGGGTCGGCTTGTTGATATGTACGCTCAAACGGTGGGGGAAAGGGGAAGGGGGAGCCCACTGTAGCGGCAGAGTTTTATTTTCTGCCGTGTCTGTCCTTCGGGTTTGCTCACACAGGCGACCCAGCTGCTGTCAATTTCTCCGAGGGAGTAGCGATGTCCGATTCGTGAACGAATCGTTCGGTTGAGTCGGATCTTTTCAGGGAATCGTTTGAACCTGTTCATGAAACCTGTCTGGGTCTGAACGGCTCGTTGACAAATATGACTGAATCGGTTCTTGAGTCAACAATTCACCGACTCATCGACAGAACTGTCTCCCCTGTCCACTCCCCTCCCTATATGTTTAAATTGTAATTTATTTTTAAAATGTAATTTAAATTAAACATAGCCTAAATAACAAGACACACCATTAAGACGTGCTGCCAGAGTAACAAAATGGAAATAGCCTAAATTAAATTAGCCTACACGAGGGCACAAAAGATGAATAAATACAGTTTCCGTTGCTACTAACAGGGCTTTTGATAGTTTCCTTATCTAGATCAATGTTGAATAAAGAAAAGAGAGGTTTAGAGCCTGAAAAAAAATGTTTATATAGGCCTATATATGTGAAATTTAGCTAGCATGACATAATGTTATTTAATAAATGTAATATTTTCCTTCTCTTTTGAGTATTCAAACAATTCAAAGAAACATCTTTAAAAGAGAAAGAAAAGTCACTTACTAAATGAAATAGAATAAACAGTGAAAAAATTTACCACAATTTCTGTGATAGGCTATAGCCAAAACAAGTGAATAACATTTTCCTCAGAAGAGTGACAGAAAGAGCAATTATTAAGGTTTTAGTTGGGTAAACTTTATGAATCAATTTAAATTGTATTTATTTTACTTAATTGGTAAGCAGATAGACTGAGGACCATACTTTACCCCAATAGCCTACAATGTAAGGAATTGTTACCTCTCCAGCTCTGATATTACAGTTATTTTTTGTTGCTCGAAAAGCATATGCTTTCATTGTGTCAGTTAATTTCAGAGAGATGGGCTACATGACCATGGAAATGTAGAACCATGCAGCGATAAAGACACTCCAGAGGTAATGTCAGGAAAAACAACAACATGTTCATAAGAGGTGGAATTTTGTAGGCCTATTTCTGTAAAAAAAAAACTTTTACGTGAACTAAAATAGGCCCTGTTTTGAACCAGTTGTTTATTTTTGTAAAGAATATCCTTGTTGTTCCATAAGTAATAGCCTATCTATGTGGAGAAAAGTTGTTTTTTTTTATTTAGTAACCGAATAGCATCTTGTGTAAATTAGAAAGTTTGATAGGGATCTTTGCAACATTATAACTACAAAATAGGAGAATATCCAGCCCATCAACTTTATAAAAATATGTAATTAGGGATAATATGTCAAAGTGAAGAGGGCTTATTAAGGAAATTAGGAAAAGTTGTCAATAGCATAATAGCCCTATTCCTATAATAAAATGAAGACTACTGGAAAAATGTTTATGACTTTATGTATTTTATCAACTTTTTTTATTAATTTGGACATGTAAACATAATTTTATTAAAACTCGTAGTAATTATCAATATGTCCTTACAAATGGCTTAATTTCAAGATTGGACAGAACATAAATGCCACGCCGGTGATGCAATCACGTCACGACGTAAAAGAATCGCTAAATTGGTTGCTGAACCGGTTCTTTAAAATGAGCTCTCCAAAAGAACCGATTCCAGAAAATGGCTCACACTTCATGAGGGAAAGGAGGCGGAGGGACAATAAAAAGGCTGTGCGCGAGATGTTGCCAGTTTTTGTCAAGCGACCACAGTGGCCTGTAAATAATAAATATGTATTCTGGTTTGGTTTTATTGTAACTCTCAAATTCCGTGCCTCACTGTTTTGTCTTTCTTCTTTCTTGTTTGATCCACTGAGTCGTCCTGACTCCCTTCTTGCGGATTAAACTCTAATCCACAGTGCAAACGGATTTCCTACAACATGGCGACTTGTGCTCAGCATACATATTTGTGGGTAGTGTAGTTTTTAACATAGGTCTACATTTAGCGATATGTGAAGTCACGTGCATCGCTATTCAATCTTCTACGTCTGGGATAATCCGATGATTTTGATTAGCCTACATGTTATAGGCCAGTACAATTATATTGGAACACATTGTGGAGGTATTATGAATGGGAGATAATTCATAAACAGTAGCCTAATCCAGCATTGTCACCTAGTGGTCAAATAGAGAAACGTTAGATTGTTTCATTGTTCAATGGTTTATAAACCTGATTTATAGGCTATTATTTATGTATAGGCCTATACTGATTTTCACCAACTGTTCATGGCCACAGCAGATGTAGTATAAGGGAACAGACTTATATTTTATACCCCATAACAACATGAATTTTTTTCTTCTTCTAATTTTAGGCTTTGGGGTCAGGCTCAGGCCTATTGGTTTTTCACACTGAAACAAATATTTCATGATTTATCACAACTTTTTTCTTTTGTCAAATCAACTTACTGTAGATAATTCATGTGGTTCAGATAACAGCCTAATATTCTGAGTTTCTGTTGTCTTTCATTGTGTAACTAAACATTTTTATTTTAAAGAACTCAAAATTTTTAGACAACCAGGTTACTTAGGCTACTTTTTTATGTTAAATATTTAAAAATCGAATTGTTTGCAGTGCATTTATGAAACTGAATCCGAGAAACCATTAATGATTTTTGTTGTTTTACCCGTAACGATTATTATGGTATTACTAGCCTATATGATGGTTATGGTATTACTAGCCTGGAGTAGCCTACATTAAAATATAAAGAGAGCATTTAACAGTAGAAGTCTATAAATATTGCAGTACTGATGAGGTGATTATCTAACAAACTGTGTCCTCCTTAGGCTTATAGCTAATATGATGTATGCCTGGCTATTTTATGAAAAGTTTTTGAAGCCAAGATTCATCCCCAGAGGGCGACCTTCTACTAGAGAGCTGCCTATGTTATGCATGAACATTAAAATATGAGCAAGGCGAGTGTTTGCTTTAATAAAATATAGCCAACCATCTGAATAAGCAGTCTCAAATGTGTTATCATGTTGGAACATGGTGATTAACCAGTTTTAATTGTATATCTAACACACTGCAGACCCAAAAAGGAGTGTTTCGGAATTTGATAGGCTGAAACCTAATTAAAACTGACCTAACTGCTCCTGGATAAGCAATAGGTTATTATTTTTATGTATCCGACTTACATTATCAGCTTTCATAATAGGCCTAGATATAGCCTATATAATATTTAATATTAATATATTTGTTAAAAACGTGTCGTTGCTATGCAGTATGCAACAAAAATAATCCATAAGCATCAATGCTGTTATATTGTGAACCAGGACTGGAACATTGTATTGACCAATCAGAAGCCATAACTTTTCTTAACGACGTAGCCTTTTTAAATTAGGATATCGTAAATTTATTTAATATCAATGTTCTTTTACCAACGCTTCGTTTAACTGGCGTTAATTGAAAGCATATTTTAATTTCAAAACTAATATTTTTAATTTTGTAATCTGAGTGTTATGCACTAGCGTCTGTCAGAGTTCACTGGCAGGTTCACTAAACGGCTCTCAGAACTACTTATAGCCCGTGTTTTGTTTCTCTCCCTCAGTGGAACGAGGCCGAGAGTTGTCTGTGTTTCTCATCACTCTCCTCGCCTCGGATGTAGGCTATTTGCTTGTTTGGACCGCTGAAGCCGGACTCGGAAAGGTATAGGCAACATGACGTTCACTGTCCACTTCAGGCGCGCGGAAGTTTTATTCAAAATATCGATACAGTGATGTTCACGACACATGGGGCTGAACTGGTTTTGGGTTCCAGAAAGACCGAAATCGCCTTTTTCAACGGGACAACTGAGTTTTCCCCCACTGTTCTAATAACCACAGCGGAGCCCAACAGTAATGAGTCGTGTGGGGAGCAGCAGACTCTGGAGCTGGACTTGACTAAGACTGTGATCATTGGGATGATGCTGAGCACCATCACTGCGGTCACTGTGATGGGAAACACTCTGGTCGTTATTGCGGTGTGCGTCGTGAAGAAACTCAGACAACCGTCCAACTATCTGCTAGTATCTCTGGCTATAGCTGATCTTTCTGTGGCAGTAGCCGTGATGCCCTTTGTTATAGTGACTGACCTGACAGGGGGCGTCTGGCGGTTTGGGGAGGTTTTCTGCAATGTCTTTATTGGGATGGATGTCATGTGCTGCACGGCTTCAATAATGACTTTGTGTGTGATCAGTGTGGACAGGTAAGATCATATGAAGAGGAGTTCGAGATTCTTTAAAGGTTTTAGTTATTTCAAAGAAATTGAATTCATATGCAGTTTAGGCAAATCATTTGACACTTTTTATTAACAAACGTTAATAGATGTTATAATAGTTACTTAACAGATTATTATTTAAATGTGGGTGTGTTTATGTATACTTTGCTTGGCTGGTTTTCAAATAATCATTAAAATAAGAATAATTTATAATAAAATAATAAATTAGCCTATATATATATAGCCGATATTCAGAAATTATGTTCTTGGCTGGTTTTTAAATAATATACAACAGAATTATATAAAATCTATATATAGTATAAAATCTATTTATTCAATGAATTGTATATTCTAGGCTGTTGTCAATATGTTATGATTTTCAAATAATATGCAACAGAAATATATAAATCTTTATCTTGTATAAAATATATATAGATAGGCTATTCAAACAATTAATAGAAAAATACCCTATAATTAAAACTTGTTTATATAAATAACCCATGTAAGAAATATTCATTGACATGCTTCAATATCAATGTGAAAACCTGCCCCAACCTGTTATTCATTAAACACACACACACACACACACACACACACACACACACACACACACACACACACACACACACACACACACACACACACACACACACACACACACACACACACACACACACACACCACACATTAATGTCAAAACAAATGTCATCAGCATTTATTTTGTTGAAATCTGAACTTGCTATTGCAAAATTATGGAATTGCTCTTAGAGGATAAAATCCACAATGTCCTAATTTTAGAACGTTTTAAGAGTATCAACATACAAATCTAAATGATGGAAGTATTTATGTAATTGCATTTGACTCCAAACCTTATACTAAAATATATCCCAGGTCTCCTTTGTAATGGAAAGTGCATGAGCTACTGATCTGTTAGTTAAGCATTGCACAATGTTTATTAATTATTGTTTAAAACGGAAAAGCATGTTGGCATGTTATATATATATAAACCACAAGAGCAACCCTAAATAAATAAGCTGAGCAATAAAAAAATGCTTCCATGTAATTTGAGGCTGTATGAACTAGACTTTGAAGCTGCGTCCTGGTGCGTATGCAATTTTGATGGTGCTCTTTGATAAAGTTCTGAGCTGGAACCCCAGGAGGTGAGGACTGCACGCTGGATCACCCTGCTTGGCCGCGGTTATTCAATTAAAAAGTTTGGTCCTTTCACAAGTCTCAATGATAAGTGCTGGCCTGACAACGTGTATTTTCGGCCTAAATCTGAATGTTTCTGGCATTCGTGGGACAGTGCAGTGTGTAACTGTAGATGCATGGAAGTAGAATAACCTAGGTGATTGGAGGTGGGCTGAGAATTATGCCCATTTTTACAACCATCCTACACTTTTTTCATGAGTGACTATAAGATTGCTAGGCTGCAAAACAGATTTAGACTTTGACTACTTCACTAACCTTTAAAATTATACTGTGAATATTACATTTCGCAAGTGCTGAAGAAAAATAATTCAAGGATTATAGATGGCTGTAGAAATATTCTCTTTTAACGAGCTTTGTGAAAAGTTTTCTCTACAACTTGAAGTCATTATTTAAGGCAACTTTAAGGCTTCATTTAGAAGACGAATGTTAAAATTACAAAATACCAACCAACCAAAGTCTCCATGCACCTGATAGAGATGTTTCTGTTTCCAATATGGCTTTTCATTTCAATACAAGAGCTAGTTTTTGTTCCCCAACAACCTTCAATCCAAATGAGCACAATAGATACTAGGTAGTATATGGTATATGAAATTATATGTTCTTCATTTTATCAATTTGAACAGATCCTTTTAATAAAACTATTCACAAAAGGGGTTTGAAGGTCAGATGATACTGAAAATACAGTTCTCTAATAATGTCCCCTCAGAATTTTTCTTTCTTTGTTTTCGACTACTGCTGTTCTCTCAAGTTAATTTGCTCGGATACATTTGACGGTTCAAGAGTGCTTTTCGTTACACATAACCGAACGCTGCGGAGCAAATTCAGTAATATTGATGTAATCTAAACATTACCACCTAACAATCCTGTCATATTAAGACCTTCAATTTTGCTTTGATCTGTTTTTTCGCTTTTGTCTGCCCATCATACTACAAAAAACTCTTGCTTTGTGCTAGCTTCAGACAATCAGCTGCTACAAAATAACATGGGTTCCAAAACCTAATGAGCTGCTTAGTTGCAAATAGACAGCTTCCTTCTAAGTGAACTTCCTAATTGTCATGCAATCGCATTTGGAATCTTACAAACGGCATACAAATTGTGTTCCACTCAGAAGACTTGCATTTGATTTCAATAAAATTGCAAATGACTTATTTAAAATCAATTTACATTGCGATTTATAATTGATATTAGCATGTTGCTAAGCTAACAGTGCAATACTCAAGCATAAGAAGCTTTCGAACCGGATAGTTCTAGGAACTAGCCACCAGGGTGGTTCCCTGAGAACTAATGGTTCCTATAGGAACGTTTTCTGGTTGCATTCGCACCGCCAGGAACTTGTTGTGACTTTTATTTTGACGGCGCTGAGAATGCCAGAGCCTTCAAACACAGTGCTCACATTCTCCGTGTTCATTAGTTTACGATCTGTCTAACAGTCTAATATGTTATTAGATAGCTATATAGTTAGTTTGTGGAGTAAATAGACTATAATGTGTGTGTGTTTAAACGGCCTTTTTAAAAATGGCGGTTACTGGTGTTTCGTGTGCGTTCGGAAAATCAGTGTATACTAACGTCACTGTAGTTCCTATAGTGATGGTTTAGACCCGACTAATGAGTTCCTCCAAAAGAGTTCCTAGAACTGCCTTCTCTGTTATAGAGACATTTGTTTACAATATTATATTTATTTGGCCAGCTTTTGGAGCTTGCCTTAGTTTTTGAGGTGTAGTACACCTATGGTGCCTTAAAGGTAGCAGCAGCAAATGTTATGCTGTGATTACATCATGATTCATGTCCATGACTGAAGTACACAGACACTGACTTAAGTGCTTGCTGATGATACCACCTGTCTGTCTGAATAAAAGATTGTTAATCTTTCGTTTAGCATTAGCTGCTTTTGTCTGGTGTACTGTCTCTAATGACCGAATATGGCATTCAAAGCTTGGGTTTCATAACTACCAATGTGTGTCCTTGCAGTCCCTTGTAATCGTTTTGCTGGTTCTTAAATCATGTCTCATTAAGAGTCACAGTAACTTCCGCTCATTTGCTTGACCTACCACTGTTAGCATCAGCCGTCCAATCTTGAGAAGTGCCCCAGACTACAATGTTCATCTTCCATTTCACTTTTCCAACTGAGTACTGTTTTTAATCCAGTTATTATTCTTGTTTTCTGAGAGGTTTCTGCAAGTGTGCTGTATTTCATCCAGTATGACAGGAGGCACAAAGAGCAAACTGGAGTGTAGACAGTACTCAACATCAAAAGATGCTACCCTGCAGATTTAGCCTGTGATTGGATAGCACAGTTTATGATGATGACATGAAGAGGCTTTCAATCATCTGCATATCATGAGTGGTGCTTGCTAATACAAACATCACTAATACTATGGCTCATATGTACTGTAGGGTTATTTGAACAAACCTTTTTAAAAAGTAAAAAAAATAATGATTTACCTTTAATATAACCTCCAAAATATATTTTATATCTTTAACTCATTATGTTTTAATTGTCTGTATATTAAACAAAATTAAAAAAGTTAAAGAGAGCACTTTAGCAACTAATATAAAATGGTTTCATGGTTCAGCGATTTATATGGAGTTTCTGTATAGGTGTATGAAAGGTTTTAACTACCTTAAGAGTCAGGTCCAATAAGTGTGTCTCTAAGCCCTTTCTTGATCAGAGGGATTCTCATGCGTGAAATGAAAGCTTTTATTTTTAGAGGTGGGTAAGGGTATAGAGACTTTCTGCTTTAGTAGGTAAAGAGAAGCCAATGTACCGTATGCTATTCAAAATTTAGAGAACCTTTAGTTACACTGAAGTCTTTTGAAATGCTCACTGCAGTGAAACAGATTTTGATGAAATCAGATTTTGATTAATGCAGTGATTTGTGGGAAAATCTCTAGAAAAGGTGATTTTTTTTTTTATTTTTATTTCAATGATTCAAACTCGTGTCACCAAAGCTAAACATGTTGGATCACAATAACCCCCAAGCCACAGCTCTAACTGTAAACTTTAGAGGTGCATTTCAGTCTCGACATTAATGAGATCAGAAACATCTGTAACAGGCTATATTCCTCATTTCATGTCCAAGGGTATACCTATAAGCATTACGTGGTGACTTAACAGCACAGAGAAGAGAGAGATGCAGCAAGAATTACTGCTAATGCAAACATTACATATTTATAATTATTTCTGAAAGCTTTTGAAGCCATAGACTAGAGTGAATATGCCAAATGCTGTCTGAAATTGTTTGAAACATTAAGTTGAACATCTTAATACAAGTTTAAAGCACACAGAGTAATGTAGATTTTTCCATTTACACTGAGTGCATTCGGAAAGAAAGAACATCTGATAGTGAACCTAATCCAATACTGTTCTTATATGTATATGAATCCAATGGAGCGTCTGAAAAACTGAGTATATATTACATTTGGTGAGGAACGCAGGTCGTGTGCCTTTCGCTGTCAGTCGATTTACTACTCAGAATATCGGTAGGTCATCCTGGTACTTTATGCCTAATGTTTTATGAATACTGTGACTGTGGTAGGGATGTAGGCATATTCGGATGCTTCTTTTGTTGGCTGAGTTGCTTGGTTAGTCGGATTATCTGACATACCAGAGATTTAGCTGTGAACACAACGACTTTTCTACTCCGTTTGTCGGGAAAATTCAGGTCAGTAGGAATTTCTTGGGTCTGGTGCTTTTGAGGAATTTTGACATATACCATGGTAGGTGCGAGATATTTGGGTTCAGTCGTTTTGAGGAATGCAGTTCTCTGCTAAAACTTGAAACGTCATATGAAGTTACCTCATTAAATGCATTATCCTCTGTTTCCGCAGATACCTCGGAATCACTCGCCCTTTAACCTACCCAGCGAGACAGAATGGAAAGCTTATGGCCAAGATGATAGTCTGCGTTTGGTTGGTGTCTGCATCCATCACTCTTCCACCATTCTGCGGTTGGGCTCAGAACGTCAACACTGCGGGAGTGTGTCTGATCAGCCAGGATGTGGGCTACACCCTCTACTCCACAGCTGTGGCCTTCTACATCCCAATGGTGGTCATGCTTTTCATGTATTACAAGATTTTCAAAGCTGCCCGCAAAAGTGGGGCCAAACACCACTTCGCCGCACTTCCCCCAATTCAGATGGCCTGTCCTGAACCAGCGTTGGCCAACGTAGAGGGGCTCTGCATGCAAGGGATGAAGAACCCTGCAGCTACCGAGGACTTTTCCACCCTCTCCTGCCTGTTGAACCGCGAACGTCGGAGCGCCTCGATTTTCAGGCGGGAGCAGAAGGCGGCCACCACTCTTGGGGTGATCGTGGGAATTTTTTCGTTCTGCTGGTTGCCGTTTTTCCTCTTCACCACAGCACGGCCGTTCATCTGCGGGCTGCTCTGCAGTTGCGCCCCTGTCTGGCTGGAGCGGGTACTGCTGTGGTTGGGCTACACCAACTCGCTCATGAACCCTTTCATCTACGCCTTCTTCAACCGAGACCTGCGTTCAACTTATAAAGACCTGTTACGCTGCCGTTATCGAAACATCAACCGCCGACTCTCGGCTATGGGAGTGCATGAGGCTCTAAAACTCTGACTGCTCTCAATCTGTTTATATAATGGGATGGTGCAAAATATATCCTCTTGACTCTTGAGTTTGGAAGGAGTTCACTGGAATCACGATAAGTTAGATTCATTAAAACATCCCAAGACAGTGAAGTTTCCTACATAGCATCACTGGAAAAACATACCTCTTTTTAAAAAAAACTTTAAAACATACCTATACACACAACTCACTGCAGGTTTCAGCTGAATGAACGATGGTGGCTCACCTGGAACATCATTACACTTGCGATGTGCTTGGGTTGAGTCCCATGAAACACGAGTAACTGCAAAAGAGCTCAAAGACTTGTAGAAGCAAGCTAAAATGACATGGTTGCTTCAGAAAATGTGTTTTTGGTAACACTTAGAATACTGTTCTAACTACTCAGGAACAAATGAGTAACGCAATATTAACATTCTAGTAACTATATTAACTAACAAGAAACTCTGATTAACAAATTAGTAAATAATAGTGCTCAGTTGAATGAGGTTCACAATTAGCTAATCAGTAACTACAATTTTTTGCATACCTCACTAAGAACTACTATATACAGTTTCATAATTAATGAGAGTAATGCACAATTTATGATTAATTATAAAGTAAAGATCATGGTATTCATACACTATGGTAATTAATAGTGCTTTACACAGAAAGGAATTAAAATAATACCAAAATAAAAGCAGTTTATTTTTTTTTAGCAGTTTAAGGAAAGGAAAATGAAAACAGTTATAAAAAGATTTTAAAAGAGATATAAAAATGATACAGTTATAAAAGAAATTAAAAGAGTAAAAAGATGATACATAGATAACTTCTCATCTGGCAAAACACCGGTGTATCATATTTTTCACAATTCCCAGTTTTACTCTGAGATTTTCCAATGGTGATTACTCAGGATAGATAGAAATCTATTGGATATCTCCAATAGACCCTGATTTTTCACTAAAATTACGGAGTTATCACGATCTTCATTTTAGAATACTGTTCCAAATAATTAATAATTCCTTCTGAAGGATTTGATAATACTTGAGTCATTAGTGGGTTACCATGATCTTCACTATATAATTAATTATACATTATTCACATTATGAACCTGTATATACTAGTTCTTAGTAGGGAGGTAAACAAATAGTAGATATTGATTAGTTAATATTGAACTGCCTCATTCAGCTGAGTGATATTACTTACTAATCAGTTAAAGGGTACCTATCATGGAATTTTGAAAATTACCTTTCATGTAGTGTGTAACATAGATCTAAGTGAACAAAAACATCCTGCAAAGTTTTAAATATGAAAGTTCACCGTATACAAAGTTATTGTCTCTCAAAAGTAAGAGTCGACTCTGAGTCGCTGATATGAATCGATAGACAAACGATGCATTTTCTCTAACTTTTGTACGTCACTTGTACAATTTATTTGAATTCGACACGCCCACTCAGTGCAGAGAAACATGAAAACATCATGTCGACGAGACTCTGTTCTGAAGTGCGAATCAAAAGCAAACTTTTTTTTTCACTGCCCAGGGACAAGCATGTGAAGACTCAGTGGCTAGAGTTTATATTTACAACTATACCACACAAGTATAGCCACCTTGAGCTGTGTTCGCGTTATTTTAATGACGATCGCTTCACAAACACAAATGCTTTCAAGTGTGGATTCGCGAGTCGGCTGATATAGGAAGGTTCAATACCAAGTTTATTTGGATCAGCTTCCTCCTCCGAATCACAACCTGTAAGTACTATTAATAATTGTTGCTTTTATGTGTGTGTGTGTGTGTGTGTGTGTGTGTGCGTGCGTGCGTGTGTGTGTGAGAGAGTGAGATACGCTCAGCAGCTTCTAGGTCTCCAATGTCATTTTTTTTTGTTTTTTGAAATATGTGAAATTATGTGAAGCGTATTGTAGTACTGCAGTGCTTTATCAATATGTTTAAGCTTTGGGCTAACGCAAAATATAACTGACTGCGTCATCTGACCAATCACCGCCGATTAGCGTCACGCAAAGGAGGGGTTTGGACAAATGAGTCGTCAAACGAATCATTAGGGAGTCGGTGAGCAAATCTGGTAAAAATAAATGCATATTATAAGACAACAAAAGTGTTTTTTGTCATTGCATGCATGTAAAACTGTTGTTGGGGACTCCCAGAACATTATTAGGAACATTTTAAATGCCATAATAGGTACCCTTTAATCAGAGTTTTTTGATAGTTAATAGCAGTTGCTAGAATGTTAATATTGGTTTACTCAATTGTTCTTAATGACGGAACAGTATTCTAAAGTGTTATCGTGTGTCACTATACCCTTATTACAGTGAAATACCGCTGTGAAACATTACTGATAAGTCCTCATCTTTAAATGGAGATTACAATAACAACCTGATTATCATAAAGAGTGCCAAATGTTAATCTACAATTAATTTTAGGAAACAAAACTTGGAAATGTCTTTTATTGTTTGTCAGTGATTTCAGCTTGTGAA
This sequence comes from Chrosomus eos, assembly GCA_036326025.1. Lineage (NCBI taxonomy): Eukaryota > Metazoa > Chordata > Actinopteri > Cypriniformes > Leuciscidae > Chrosomus > Chrosomus eos. The sequence continues at coordinate 11,706,597 of CM070841.1, read as the reverse complement.
CAACTCTACTGCAGGAAAAGACCATTTCTATTCATAACAGTATCCAAAAAAAGAGTATTAAAATATGGGGAATCTTTTTGATAGGGCGCCTTTGCCCCAGTAATGATGAAAATCAAGAAATACCCCTGGGTTTAGTATCGGTCCAGTCGTATGCTATTTTCAAACATGATTTACCATTTAGTGCCACTCACCTTTTCAAACTGCCGTAATACAACAACCATCGAAATAAAACATTGCCAAAATTAAAATCTGTTTTAGATAGAAACTGAACATTCTTTAAGCACAACTCACTGGACATTTCATCGCTGTGAAAGTGTCACGAACCATGCAAGAAGCAATGCAAAATCACTTTGCGGAAATGTCGCCACAGGCACGGTTTTACAGTGAGCTTAGGTTGAAAGTTTCAGGAACCCACATTCAACAAGCCCTTTCTTGGTAATGTAATAACTGTCCATTCTGCACATTTCCTCCTTTTATGCTTCATAGCAACTTTGTCAAATCACCCCTGATGCTATCTGCAACTCTCTTCATGTGGAGGTCAAAGCATGATGCTTGCGGAAGCCTGATCCAAGTCATGTGAAACGTCTTAAAGGCAGGGTAGGTGATATGTTCCAGAAACATGTTTTGTTGTGCTGGTTGAAAGCCTCTTCACATCCTGATAGCTATTACTAAGTTAAATGTTGTTCCAAATGTATTTAAATGTATATATATCGTCTGTGTAAGGCGTAGGACCATAAAATGTTCGTCCAATCATTGAATTCGATCCGAATGCAATGATATGATTTCCTACCTGCCTGTACCTCCGCGCCCCTGCTAGCGCAGATATCACACATCATCAGTGCGCTTCATGCTATGCAGAGTTAGACAGACGTCAGTCACAGAGCACCGCAACCGAAACAGCAGCTGCCTTTTACAGTTCCTGCTGAACCAAAACAACAAGCTTATGCTGCGTTCACGCCATAACCACTGTAATTTGTAAGAGACTTGAATTTATGCGTTTCAATGGCAACACTATCAAATCTGAAATGAATCTGCAGCAGTCAGGTGGTACAGGTCAGAGCTCATTAAGTTGTTTTTGTTCAGTATAATTGTAATGTTATGTGCTTTGAGACAAGGTAGTTTAACGCCAGCTCTCGTGACGCTTTTGTTTGCTCACATGCCATTATCATGTGTTTTGAAGGAGGCATGGCTTTGGAGACGCTGTGAAGGGAGGCTGGGATGCATTGAAAGCTAGCTCGCTATTGCTAGCCTCTCCAAAGATTGCCTATACCCTACCTTTAATCCCTATCTGTGGTGCGTCTGAGCCTTGAATTTAACATGAGATAGCTTTATTTCTATGATTAGTGACAAAACATGTGGTATTTTCTTCAAAAACAAATACAAATGAATTTATACACAATAATTGAAACAAATAAATAGGTTAAAAAAAATTATGTGGGTACTAATTTCAGTTTTTGTATATCAGAATTTGTATGCATAGCTTCAGGTACTGTGTAAATATGCATGGAAGTCTATTGCAAAGTATTGTGGCATTTTTAAATTAAATGTGCAGATATTAGGCATGTGGCACATTGCGTTGTTGTCCTTTTTTTTAGATCTGCACAATGTAGAACATTTACAATGTAAATGTGTTGTTGTCTGATGTAATGTAATCTAAACGGCGAAATACATTTATTCACAAAGGGTTTCAAGAACTTTATATAGAAAGATTGTACATATTGTGACCAGATGTGCTAAATATTCTATTTATAATTTAAACTTCTTAGTATACATGTACATATTGTATCTGTATTCTGCTTGTACATGCTTTGCACTCAGTGTTTGTTTTGTAAGATGGTGTATAAACCTAGCTGTCTCAATACTCATGTTTTCTTAATAAACATTACCCTAATGAATATTCCATTACACATGCATTTCATTAGCTTACGCTAGAAGCCCAAGTGTCTCCGATGCTTGTTTACCATGTGGTAGGTCTTGAATATGATTAGCGCAAATGTGTTTACTTAAAGTCAGCCTTTTTAAATCTGTGATGCAAAAGTTAAAAAAATATACTGAATAGTAGGTTTTGCACAGGCAAGCACCACTAAGCAACCACCTAGAAAATCACTGAAAAAATCCTGGCAACCATTTAGCAACACCCTAGCAACCACACAACAAAGGGCAAAAAACCACTGAGGTGCGAATAAAACTTTTTGTGCACGGCTTTTTTTTCTCCTGCTTTTCAGCTAAATAAAACCTCTACCTTAAAGGTGCCTTATGTCAAAAAATCAATTCATACTCCACATATTCCATACCAGATGGGGGCAGTATACCTTCAGAAAGTTGGCCTACTCTAGTCTGTTTTTTAGTTTCAGGTTGTTAATCTTCTAAATCCGTCAAATAGTCCGCCTTGTCCCGCCAAAGACTATTTTGATCGGTGAGGGATGTAGAATAGAATGACTGCTGCCGCTGCGCTTGACAGGGCGCGTTACGAGCAGAGAGAGAGAAAGAGAGAGAGAGAGAGAGAGAGAGAGAGAGAGAGAGAGAGAGAGAGAGAGAGAGAGAGAGCCCCGGCCGCGCACACGCACTCTCGCGTCTTCAAACAACACGAGCGCGGTCCTGCTCTCTCTCCCGCGCATATTAATCAAATCAATTGACACGATAGTAAGACCGCAGTTTCACGTGGAGCATTTGGAGATTTTTAGAGATTAAAAAGATACAAGCTGTGCAAGTTATTCGTGTGTTGCAGTTTGGCTGGTGGTTATGTATGTTGCCCGCATACTATGGAGCTTATAATATGACAAAATGATTTGAATTTGAATTTGTACATTTGAATTATTTGCAAGTGTAATCTAACAAAACTGAATTTTAAATAGTTCTGAATTTGAATTTTTTTGGAATGAATATTGAACATCTGAAATTTAACAAACTGAAAGGTTTTTATGGCTGAATTTTATAGACATGTATTTTCAAACAGCTAGTTTTTGTGTTCTGAATTCAAATACTGCAAATATTCAGTTTAAAAAAATACGGATTCAAGTTTTCAAGATGCTGAAATTCGGAACTTTAAATTCAGTTTTCTAAAATTCAATGTCAAAAATTCAATGTCAAAAATTCAATGTCAAAAATTCAATGTCAAAAATTCAATGTCAAAAATTCAATGTCAAAAATTCAATGTCAAAAATTCAGGTCGTACAGAAAGTAGGTCACAGGGAAGAGTAGATGATCTCAGAAAAGTCGAACAGAGTATTTTGGCGAATTGGGGACTGCAGAAGTTTTCCAGCGAACGTGGTGGTGGTTCAAGAGGTTGCCACTCTCTGACAACGGTCTCTGGTGTTTGTTTTAAAGTATATTTTGTGTCATATTTTTGTTTTCAGTCTAGACCGGACGCAAGCGTTGCCACCAGGGTGCGACGCGACCCGTGAAACCCCCAACAGCACACGGATCTAGTCCCAGCTCCTGGCAACAGCCGCTTTAAGCATTGTGTTTTAGAGCGCTCACGTCCGTAACATTGTTTTTTCCTCATATGCGAACTGAAATGAATATCAGTTCATGGTTTGTGTGCGGATGCTATAAGAGAGAAAGAGAAAATGGCAGTATTTCATTGAGACTTGAGATTAAATAAACTGCTTAAGTATTGATCTTGTAGGCAATTTTCACATGCAGTTACACATTGTCATTTAAAAACAAGAAAGTGGCTGGTAAAAACATTGAGTGGTAGTAGATTTTGAAATCCACCAGCCACAGTGGCCAGTGGACAAAAAAGTTCATTTCCATCCCTGCGTTGTAGCGTCGCGCCGCTCGCGTCCGGCCTAGGCTATAGTCTATTTTTATTTATTTATAAGTTTATTTGTATAGGGAGGGACAGTACAAAAAAAAACATGATCCCAGTCAAAACTGGAAAATATGTATTGCACATAGAGAGTATAGCAAGAGCTAATGTGCATCTCAGGTCCCAGAAAGGCTTTTCTAATAAATAAATAAAATACAATAAAAAGAATTACTACTCATAGAATAAAACTACCACAATGTGTCACTCACAGACAATCAAATACCTACCTAAAATTATACATATCAGAAATGAGCTTTCAACTCAAGCATAAAACTTTAACGTCACAATACACTTTTATGTTACATTAAACTCTTACATTACAGTTTAATAAAATAAAATATAACTTTTACATTACATTACACTTTTACATACTAAAATTATTACATTTAAATATGAGTGCAGTTCTGGTTTATTTTAAACCACCGTTTTAGCTTCAGTGTAAAGGACTTTATTTCAGATATTAGCATACCTTAAACTCATTTGGTAGCAGGTTCCAGAGTTTGGAGCCCTCTAGGAAAGGCTCTTTGCCCTTGTGTAGTCTTACGAAAATTAATCCTACAATTCCCACCTGCCGAACTCCTAGTGATTCTATTTGTATCATCCTGTCTCTTTATCAATTTACATAAGACTGATGGTGCCTTATTGTGCAAACATTTAAAGATCAATTTTATATATGACAGGTTCTTAAAACTTGCAAAACGTAGCATATTAATTTTTTTAAAACATTGCACTGATGCCATTGATTTGGCTTTTTATCCATTATTTTTAGAGCTCGATTATATAACATTTCAATTTTTTTTATTAAGGAGTCACTTGTTTGAGTCCAAACTGTAATACAGTATAGAAATGCGGGACAAAATCATCGCATGCATAAACAAATGTGCTGCCTCAATTGAGATATAATTTCTAATAAGTCTGAAACTATTTAGATTAATCCTTAACATTTTTGAGAGCTTTTTTTATATGTTTACCAAATTTAAGTTGTGAGTCAAAAACAACACCTAAAAAATTAAACTCATCTACCTCCCTCCTCTATTTCTACACGGTGGCGTTCTAATCAATTTTACACAAAATATACTTTAAAACAAACACCAGAGACCACTTAGACAAATGTCTCACGTGCTGAGAACGTTAACCTTTAAACACAAAATCATTCATGTTTAAGAATCCTTAAATCACTTAAACTTAAGAATCACTAACAGTTCCCGATGGACAAAATCAAGTCCCGCCCTACAATTTTTTCACGTTTACAGACAGATGTAATTTTCATTACATCATGTTTTATTCATATCTGGCTCATTCACTGCACGATAAGCTAAACGAGCCCTGAACCGCAACGCAACGCAAAAAAATAAATAAATTCTAGCATTTCGAGATTAAAGTCGAAACATTGCGATAATTAAGTCAAAACATTACGAGAGTCTTCGTTGAAGTTGCGTGTGTGCTTGCCGTTGTTTCAGTTTCACATGCATTCATAACGGTGCGCGTTCACTGGCGCAGAGCGAGTTTCCAATTCATTAGCCTACTCACGTGTGTGTGTGTGTGTGTGTGGGGGGGTGGGGGGTATGGTTTATGAGGACTTATGGTTTATGAGGACATTTCAAAAGTCCTCATTAATCAAATGGCTTAAAAAACATAAAATAAATGTTTTATTAAAAATTACAAATGCAGCATGTCTCAGTGATGGGTAGGTTTAGGGATATGGGCAGTGTAGGGGGACAGAATAGGCTATGCAGTTTGTACAGTATAAAAAGCATTACGCCTATGGAGAGTCCTCATAATGCTGTTGCACCAACGTGTGTGTGTGTGTGTGTGTGTGTGTGGTGCGTGCGTGCGTGCGTGTAAAGAAATGCGTCCGTGAAGTCGAACTGCCTCGGACATGGATCTACACAAAATAGTAGGATAGCTTTTTACTTTTATCTCGGCTTCCAACAAAAGGAAATTCAACAGGTGCTAATCTACCAGCATGCTTTACCATGCCGTTGCCTATCGTCTATATAGGCAACGCCATCTGGGCCGAGAATACTTAACATTAGTCTATACCGTAACCGTACTGTCTCCCTCTTCACAGTAAATAGGCTATACGTTCTGGATATATTTTAAGTGCATCATTCTGTATCCAATTATTTGGCCGGATACCGTGATTTCCTCAGATATAATAGCCTATTATATATATATATATATATATATATATATATATATATATATATATATATATATATATATATATATATATATATATATATATATATATAATATATATATATATATTATTTATATATATATATATATATATATATATATATATATATATATATTATATATATATATATATATCTGAGGAAAATCACGGTATATGGGTGTAAACATGAAACCGCCTCATTCATTGATTCAAAAAGATATCTTTACAGGTAAAGTCTCCGTCACAGTATATTTTGTAACATCCTAAAAGAAATGGTAGGCTAATATGTCATAGCACCTATAATTTCCTTTTGTTGAAAGCAGCTACAAGTAAAACGTACGAGGCAGTTCGACTTCACGAACGCATTTCTTTACACACATATAAAAACTCGCTCTGCGCCAGTGAACGCGCACCGTTATGAATGCATGTGAAACAACGGCAAGCACACACGCAACTTCAACGAAGACTGTATTCTCGTAATGTTTTGACTTAATTATCGTAATGTTTCGACTTTAATCTCAAAATGCTAGATTTATTTTTATTTTTTGCGCTGCGTTGCGGTTCAGGGCTCGTTTAGCTTATCGTGCAGCCAGATATGAATAAAACATGATGTATGCAATTAATGAAATTTACATCTCTGTCTGTAAACGTGAAAAAATTGTAGGGCGGGACTTGATTTTGTCCATCGGGAACTGTTAGTGATTCTTAAGTTTAAGTGATTTAAGGATTCTTAAACATGAATGATTTTGTGTTTAAAGGTTAACGTTCTCAGCACGTGAGACATTTGTCTAAGTGGTCTCTGGTGTTTGTTTTAAAGTATATTTTGTGTAAACAATGTTACGGACGTGAGCGCTCTAAAACACAATGCTTAAAGCGGCTGTTGCCAGGAGCTGGGACTAGATCCGTGTGCTGTTGGGGATTTCACGGGTCGCGTACGCACCCTGGTGGCAACGCTCGCGTCCGGTCTAGACTGAAAACAAAAATATGACACAAAATATACTTTAAAACAAACACCAGAGACCGTTGTCAGAGAGTGGCAACCTCTTTAACCACCACCACGTTCGCTGGAAAACTTCTGCAGTCCCCAATTCGCCAAAATACTCTGTTCGACTTTTCTGAGATCGTCTACTCTTCCCTGTGACCTACTTTCTGTAAGACCTGAATTTTTGACATTGAATTTTTGACATTGAATTTTAGAAAACTGAATTTAAAGTTCCGAATTTCTTCATCTTGAAAACTTGAATCTGTATTTTTTTAAACTGAATATTTGCAGTATTTGAATTCAGAACACAAAAACTAGCTGTTTGAAAATACATGTCTATAAAATTCAGCCATAAAAACCTTTCAGTTTGTTAAATTTCAGATGTTCAATATTCGTTCCAAAAAAATTCAAATTCAGAACTATTTAAAATTCAGTTTTGTTAGATTACACTTGCAAATAATTCAAATTTACACAATTCAAATTCAAATCATTTTGTCATATTATAAGCTCCATAGCATTTCCGCCTCCCATGGCCGAAACTGGTATTAGACACCGGCCGGGCCGGGACTAGTAATTTAGCATGCTAATTCAGGTTTATATGTTGGCAGCACTATAACTTCATTTTTTTAATTACATCATTGCACTTATTTCTCATACCTGCAAACTCCTCGGAGTACAAAAAGGTGACAGTGTCGCCGGGGGGCGGGGGGGGGGGGGGGGGGGGGGGGGGGGGGGCATGGGGGGGGGGGGGGGGGGTTGGGGGGGTTGAATGGATGATTGGATACCCGACTAACGAAAAGCCTAGCTAACGTTACAGGGATATTCCACCATTTGGGGAATTAAGCTCATTTTCCACCTCCCCTCGAGTACAACAATGGTTTTTTACCATTTTGGAAACCATTCATACCGCATAGCTTAACGTAATTTATAGGTATGACGACAATACTAGGGGTGGAACGGTACACAGAAGTCACGGTTCGGTTGATACCTTGGTTCAGACATCACGGTTCGGTACGATTTCGCTACAATGGAGTGAAAAGCAAAACAAAAATATTGATAGCATTTTTATCATTGTCTTAATCCTTGTATTTTTTAAATGAGTTTTATTAATAAAGGCTTAGAACCCGTTTATTTGTAGTGCACTGACAAAAGTTTTATACAATTAGTTTATTAATAAAAATTAATAAAAAAGACCTTGAGATATGTTTGGTAATTGTACCTGAATGAATTTAAAATTAATTTGCTATATTTCAGATCAATATATTTGTTTTCCTTAATTTTAATTGACCCTAACTTTATTCTCATCTGAATTATAAATAATTGATTTCCATATAAAATAATACTACCATTAAAAACACATTTGATTTTCTTTTTTAAGCAATGTAGAATGTGTAACTTAAAAATAAACAGATTAGTGCTCTGAGGACAAGAAATGAAAACCAGTGCGATATGATGAATGTCCAAAAGATAGAACACACAGACTGTTTTAAATAACCGGTTGGATAAATATGTTTTGCTTTTAAAACTGTGTGTGTGTGTGTGTGTGTATGGAAGTAAAATAATGACAAATGTTTTTGAAACAAAAAGCCTGTTGAAATGTACTTATTGAAAACAAATATGCATTGCATTAACCCTGCTTGTATTTTACTGCAGTGTATTTTTAGGGCTTGTATTTTTATGGGCTGAAATTTAGCATGGTTGAATATTTAGGCTGTGAATATTTCAATTCAAAACATTTCAAACACATTTTCATTAGTACATTTTCAATAATCTATATTCACCTTTCATATTTCACTTCCAAAATATTCAAACTGATTAAAAATACAACCTATAATATTCAACAGGCGGTTTTCGGTCCATTTTATTTCGCTTTCAAATTCGCTTCCTCAAATTCAGTGGTTCAAATTCGACAGTAAATTCAACGTTGACATCCAGGAACTGCAGGAAAAGCAGTAGATTACCGAGCATAATCTCCATCTGCTGTTAGTCGACCTCACCAGCTGGGGGTGCAAACGCGTGTTGTTGACGAAGATAGAGCAGTTAGAGCAAGCCATTCATTCATAAAAAATAATTTACAACAATGTAAGTGTATCTGTGATTATTATGACGTCTGTTTTATGTGAAATTCAGTGTCTTCACGATTACTTTTCCTGTGTAGCCTACATGCATCTTTCTCTACCGTGAACGAGATTATAATGTAATTCCCCCGACGCGGATGTACAGGTCCAATGTTACATTTGAGTTTGACATATTTCTATTGGTTGTTTAGTTGCGGCGATTGTGCTGCATGCATTACTAGGGTTTCCCTCAATACCTCAGGATTCCCCTGCTACGCTTAACCTAGCTTAATGGACTAATACAGTGATATAAAAGACCAAACTCGTAGGCAAGCTGAAGGACTCAGAATATGAACTTAACGCGCAAAGTTTAATGCTCAGCGTTTCCCAGTGATACTGGCATAGTTGGCTTGACATTCGCACATTTAGGGACCGTCTCTAAAGTTACATACGACATTGGTATACACGTTTCTAACTTCAATAGCATTTGAAGAGAACGACTTACAGTCATAAAACTAACTGTAAAGTGTTCATGTAGGTGTCAGGCATAATGTGCAATTTATTCAAATAAATTGAAGTTTGCTATTGAAGTTAGAAACGTTTAGGCCTAATAGGACTACCAGTGTTACTTTAGAGACGGTCCCTAAATGTGCGAATGTCAAGACAATTTTACGTTTAGTCATTTCGCAGACGCTTTCATCCAAAGCGATTTACAGTTAAACTAACAATATAGAACAACAATATGAAAGTGCTATGAACCTTCCCAGTTTAATCTAATGCAGTACATGTATGTTGGCATAGGCTACTTCCTCAATAAAAATGCGAGTTTTGTCTTTTATATCACTGTATTATTCCATTACAGGAATTGTCAGTTTTGTCCCGACAGAAAGGGAATCTTTGAGTATGATGATGAGGTATTGAGGGAAATGATAATAATCCCGTTCATGGTAGAAAAAGCTGATAACATGTAAGGCTACACAGGGAAAGTAACAATGAAGTTAATGAATGAAACATAAAAACAGCTTTTGTGCCTTAATCGTCTTTTCCGCATATATACTGACCCAGATAATCATCACAAAAAACGTAATGCATGCTCAATTGTTGTACAGTTTTCATAAATGAATGGCTTGCTAACTCTATCTTCATTAACAACACGCGTTTGCACCCCCTGCTGGTGAGGTCGACTAACAGCAGATGGAGATTATGCTCGGTGATCTCCTGCTTTTCCTGGATGTCAACGTTGAATTTACTGTCGAATTTAAACCACTGAATTTGAGGAAGCGAATTTGAAAGCGAAATAAAATGGACCGAAAACCGCCTGTTGAATATTATAGGTTGTATTTTTAATCAGTTTGAATATTTTGGAAGTGAAATATGAAAGGTGAAAATGGATTATTGAAATTTTACTAATGAAAATGTTTTTGAAATGTTTTGAATTGAAATATTCACAGCTTAAATATTCAACCACGCTAAATTTCAGCCCATAAAAATACAAGCCCTAAAAATACAATGCATTAAAATACAAGCAGGGTTAATGCAATGCATATTTATTTCAAGTAGTACAATTCAACAGGCTTTTTGTTTCAAAAACATTTGTCATTATTTTACTTCCATATGTGTGTGTGTGTGTGTGTGTGTGTGTGGTTGGATGACAGTTGTAGCAGGTTACAGTTTGACAAGAGTTTAGAGTGTGACAAAAGCACAATGTTGTATTTGATTGCGAGTGTACACAAATAAGTAAACACTTTGCAGTTTGAACGATGATGGAGTATGTTTTTGTTTCCTATGTTCGATCGCGCCCACGCGCCTAACTCTCTCTCTCTCACACACACACACACACACGCGCGCGCGCCTGACTCTCTCTCACACACACACGCGCGCGCAATGCAATCTTGACATCTGTTCATTATGCTGTGTTCACACCAAACGTGAATAGAGCGAAATTTATCGCTATTTGGAGTTTTATTTATTTTTATTCCGTGTATTCTCTGAGCAAATTCGTGCACCGAACCGTGACGCCCGTACAGTTTCGGTTCAATACGAATAACTCACATGTACCGTTCCACCCCTAGACAATACAATATTATTGTAAATGATATCACATAAAAAGAGGTAACGTTAATTGAATCAAGCAAACAAATAGCTTTTGTTTTTGCTCCAAAAAGCTTGACTTACCTCAAATTTCACATAAGATTCCTACATGTTATGAGTTTCCATCAGACTCGCGTGGTTGAGGCTGTGAGCTTCAAGATTCTGACGCAAGTGCTAAGATTCCGATTGGCCAAGAGAAAAAGTGCTAAGATCCCGATTGGCCCAGAGAAATGTCAACTATAAGAATTATCCAATAATGTTTCTCAATTCTAGCCTGCATGACATGCAGATGAAGGGCGGGCAGCATCCCCCCCCCATAAAAAAAACTCTCCGGTTCTGCGTGATTCACGTAAATGACCCAATTGACCAAGAAAACGGCGATTTTCGCCGAAAAGCGACAAGTTTGCAGGTATGATTTCTTCTCATTCTTTTGATGCGTGTAGCTCATTTTTTATATTTACCTCAATTTTTACATATGGCACCTTTAATCTTAAATGTAAGTTTGCCGTATTTGATGTTATGCTGTGTACAGCGATAATGACCATAAATGTCTTTCTATGGATTTACCCTCAATAGAGCAGCATACAACACAAACAGTGGCTGTGTTCAAAAGCTTAAAAATGCTGTCTTCGGAGGCTGCATTCCGATATAGGAAGGCATCAAGGCATGTCCAAATTCAATGATGCTTCACTTCCTGTCTCCTGAAATACCTTCATCTGATCAATTTTCGAAGGCGACATAGATGTATCCTTCGCTGCTTTTGATATCCCACAATCCTGTGCATTCGGCTCTTTGACAGTTGAGCTGAAAAATAATGATGGCGTCTGAAAGTCGCGGTGTAAACGGAGTCTGAAATGACTCTTGAGCTTGTCCATTTTCGACCACTTCTGAGTTGAAAACGCATTTGACAGCCACAAAAGACCGTCTACTCTCCGCCTATACTGACCTAATGTGTTAATATTACAGGAAGTGCGCTAGCCAGACGGGATTTAATGTCCTCCTGTAGTCAATAATTGTATCCCTTAAAACTCATCTTTGATCACCAAAATGACATATTTAAACATATTTTAGAAATCTAGACGCATTCTTGCGGCAGCAACATTTATTTTGCAGCCAGGGTAGTCTAGCAACTCTCCATTGGCTTTCGAGCTGGAAAACCAAACTCTAGTCAGGCCAATCACATTGTGTATAGAGTTGGTGGGCGGCTTAACATAATGACGGCAGAGATGTGACGGTTCCGCGTGAATTCCTGCTACTTGAAAACAAAGAAGATGACCTCTGCTGCTGGTGAACAGCGGTCTTTCAAATCGGCTTTGGCCGCGACTCTGGAGGACTTGGAGTTAAGCTTTTTTTTAAGAAAAGAACAAAGAACGGCACTTAAGTCATTCTTAAAAAAAGAAGTTGTGTTGTTGAATATATCAACTAGCTCCTCTGGTGTTTTCCGCATGGGACTCGCTCAGCCACAACCGTTCGTTGCTCTGGTTGGTTGTAGCGCTATCCTATTGCGTGCAGAGGGATTTTGAAAGACAACCGTTTATCCCGCTCCTCGGATTGAGGTATGCCAATGGTGAGTTCCCAGACCTAACATCTTGATGTGGGTCTGGCTTGCCAGGCTATTGCAAGGTAGTTTGTGACGTCCGAAACACCAGTAATTTCAAAACGCATATTTGAGGCGTTCTTAGGTTCACTGCAGTTTTAAGGAGAAAATACTCAGCAATGGTGTTGACATGAATTTGCACATGGTGTGTCTTAAAGCAACACTATGTAACATTGTTTACCTTAAAATAATGTTTCCAAAATCTTATCAGTGGTTCATCAAGTCGTAACAGGGTGAAAGGCACTTCTGTCATCGCCTGACGGGGTCTGTATTGCTTTTACTGGCACTATGTAACTTCGGGGTTCGGGTAGGAACCCGACCACAAAAAGAACTACAAAATTCGACTGCTTTACGCCAAGCGCTACAATAGTCATTATTTCGTTTTTCTTCGTTTCTAATGTCGCAATACATCATCCTTTCATGAAATCATGTAACATACTCTACCTTGTCTGTGGACATCGTTCATTCTAAAGCCGGTGCTGGATAAACAGCGAGCGTGCGTGCGACGGTAGGCTAAATTATTTACGACCGCGGCAATGGACAATTTCGTTTCCAACCAGTAGGGCGACCGAAGAGGAAAAGTTACTTGGTGTTACTTCAAAGCATATTCAAAACACCACATAGCCATATAAACAACATTAAAAGCTTGACCAAAAGATCTGAACCGATAAATCTGAAACACAGCCCTGTAATTTACACTTTATTTCATATGAAAGCAAAATGGACATTATAAATGCCTGAATTCATCGAAATCAAATGAAAGGAGTTCTTCTAGAGCTTATGAAATGGAATTTCTCTGCCCAGAAATCTCAAACTCTTCATTTCTCTGAGGAAAGTTGGACATACTAAACGCTAATATGTGTAAAACCTCTGCAAAACAATTTAGCAGAGTGTGCAGATGAAACATGACGGCAGCATCAGAGGCACTGAAGAACCACACGTATCTACACCATGAGCGGAGGTGTGATGAAGCTGCAAGATGCATCATTTAGCACTAAGGAAATAGTGCAAGTCTGCTGCTCAGAATCATCACATAACTTTTTTGAGTGCTGCTCAAGGCCTTCCGCACACACTTTCATTTGTGTACTGAAATGTAAGTTCGGAATTAGATCTTCTCACTTGAGGGTTTGCCATCTGCCCTGGTTTCACCGTCCCACAACATTGCTCCACTGAAGTGACAGTTTCTGCTATCTCCATTTCCCCTTCTGGGTGGTAAATACACACTGAACTGTGCTTAAAGCCAGCATGAAACGCAAGTTGCGATATGCTTTTCTTGCCAATTTTAATGTAGGCCTCAGTGAAATGGCTTCTCAAACAAAATAGGGCAGGACTTGACTTTTTCCATGTGGAATTCGATGATTGTGGTTTGCTATTGGTCAATCTCATGTGATTGACAGGTTGTCCCGCCCTCTCGCTGTAACGGCTCTTTCAGAGGAACGAGAGTAGGATCCAGATGCAGCAAACATTTATTCAAACAAACATAATAAAAGTAAATCCAGGCAAAACTGATAAATGCAGACACGGGAAAGGAAGGTGCGCAAAAAAACAACAACACTTGGGAACAATCATGAACTAATCAACAAGAAAAACTACAAATGACTACAAAACATGGCACAGAACAGGAAATAACATAAGTCCACACAAGACAGGAATCACGACACGCGCCAGTAAACACGTCATCAGAGAAGAAATGTCACTGCAAGAGGGAGGGGAAGTTATTTTGATTAAAGATTAATTCAGTTTTGATTTCTCAATTTTGATTTCATGGTGACTTTAACCTTCATAGCATAGGAAGACAACATTTGTGGGGTTTTGGATATGCAAAATCAAGTCGAATGGCTGAAGTTATCAGGCAGCCTCTTAGCCTAAGTTTTTTTTCTGCCTGTTTTTGCTTCATCATCAATTTCTGCATCATAAAAATTTCAATGAGATGATGATGATGATATTTCAAAGTGTTTCAACACTCAACAGGCCTCATTTACAAACGTGAGCAGAATGAATTTCTGTGTAAAACAACACAAAGCCATAGGCTAGTCAGACACATAATAAGCAGATCATTTTATACTTTATAGTTTTGGAATTCTGTAGGAAATATATATACTGATTGGCTTCATCACTGTCTCCTCTCCACCAGTAAGCTGGTGTGTGGTGAGCGTTCTGGCGCAATATGGCTGCCGTCGCATCATCCAAGTGGATGCTGCACATTGGTGGTGGTTGAGGAGATTCCCCCCCTTCTATGTAAAGCGCTTTGAGTATCCAGAAAAGCGCTATATAAATGTAATGAATTAAATAAAAAAGTTGTGCATTCAAAATAAATTACATTTACAATTTTGCATCTGCTTGACTAGGCTCGCGTTGTTTTGAGTAATTAACATGACGTGCATTTAATTAAAATGGGATCAAAGTCGAAGGGTTGAAACTTAAAAATGGTTCTTAATTACAAGCAATGCAATGGCCAAATTAAATAAAAGATGAAACAGATTAAATTAAACCAATTAAATAAACACAGTTTTAAGATTTTTTTAGGTAGGTCTCATAGTATTCACATACAGGTATTGAATAATCAAATCGTCCCCTTGGAATTATAAGGTTCTATCTGACATTTTTGTAAAAAATTTAGTTATTCACATATTCTTATTCTTAGCACCTTTATATGTATGCATCATCTTTCATGTCAAATTCTTACATTTTTATCAATAAATTCAGTTATAGCCCAAAACGGGGCTGTTACCAATCAAGTTAAATAGTTTAGCCTATACACTGCACAATTGCAACTCCAATTAATAGCCTAATGTTATGAGATGAATGTTTTAAATAAATGTTTAAATATTCAAGAAAAAATTCCAGAATACTTTTAAACGTGAAACTAAACCGCCAGTAGGTGGCGCCAAGTGTCCGTTTTAATAACGGAGTCATTCGTTCAAGCGATTCGTTCAAAACGCTGAATAATCATTCGGTAAGAAAACACCGCGCGCTGATTGTTGTTTTTTCTTTGGAACTATTTTCGGCAGTAAAATATAACTAAAACAGTCAACAATGTGTCTAAAATGTAAGTAAGTTAATATATAGGCTACTTGTATAAGCATGTATGATAATTTAATAGGATACCTTGTGATAATATTCAGCAAAACAGCTCCGTTGGTCGTGTTATAACTACTAGCCTAGGCTATATCATACATTATCTTTTTTTTTAACTCAACATTTAGAATTGATGAATTAAACCCCCCAAAAATTATTAAAAATCGGCAAATAAGCTCATAATTTGTGCTAAAATAGTCTAAACGTTTAGTTTTCAAAGTTTTGCTTAAGACTTCCTCCCTATTATAAACGAAGCATTTATTTAATCAAGCTCTAAATATGGCTCATTGTGAATCCCATGGGGCGATGTGACGTCACCAAGCACCAGTCGAGTTTTCAAAACAAATTTTAAAAAGCTGTTATGTCTATTTTGATGTTTCTGTTCAAGTTTAGCAGACAGTGAGATTCGGATGTTTGTCACATGCACGTTGGGGAAATCGACAAGGGTGAGTGCTACAGTCTATGGGTGAGTGTCATTTAGCCTACAGTTGTTATTTTTTAGCCTGATAAGTTAATGGCTTCTGAATTTATTTATTTATTTATTTTTTGCAATGAGGCAACCTTTGTTGATATTGTGATGCTTGATCCGATTTGCGTTAAAAGGCTGTTGTGAATTGGCGGGATCCTATTATTATTTCGTAGTTGCCTAGCTATTTAGGCTAGCCTACATTTTAATGCATATTTTCTGCCAACCAGTCGTTGTAAATGAAATCGAAATCGTCAAACGGGTCTATTGCCACTTATGACCGGAGTTAGGCCTAATGGGCGTGGTTGATCTTTATGAGCTCTTTTGGAGCATGTTTTACATGACAGATGACGTTGTCAATGAAGAAGTTCTGTACCCGAGTAGCCTATTGATTGAAACTGTCGGGCAGTGTTGTTGATCTGTAGTCTATTGTTGAAAACGTAAAACAATTAACATTAAACAGAATTGTAAAATATTCGGCCTACCTAACGTTAATGTTATTTTAGGGGGAAATATTAGATTCCTGATCACTTTTACATTCTATAGGCCTTAGGTCTTAGCACATCCAGGTGCGTAATGGAGATTCCAAAGCGCTCTTCTTAGAACCAGAGCCATTTAACGTTAGAGATTTGGCTCTACTTCTGATATATTTGATGTTCGTACTCTGCACCCGTAAAAAGTTTCATTAGGCCTAATTGTCATTCATGTCTTAAAACTTCATGCTGCGAAGACATGAAAGGAATAAAAAAGAACACATAGTAGATTACAGTGTACGTGGGTCACGTTAAAGATAAGCACAATGGAGCACCGAGCACTGGGTAAATCCAGCTGCTGTCTCGGAACCGGGTAAAGAAAAGCGCTGGGTTTTTTTCAATGCACTTGGCTTCCCTGCGGTTATCTTTTGTCTTGGTCTGACTCACAGGTGGTCATGTGACCTGTCTCCAGTCATTCTATTGTGGGAGTGAAACAGCCAGAAGCCCATTTAGACCTCCAGAAAGTGAAAGGTACGGCAGCAAAGTCTAAAGACCTGATGGGCCACCTGAGGGTTTGCCTCTCCAATCACACAATGGAGATCTGGAGCAGCGCTCCTGCTAATACAATTGAGATCCACATTATGGACAGGTTGTTTAATGAAGCGGGTGCAGGAGGGAGGTGAGTCGGTACGGATATAGTAAGTAGAAGTAAACTTCCAAAAGTGTGGTAGAAGGTAGAAGTTAGTTTGACATTTAACATCCTGATGATACCCTTAGTTTGTGTTTATTTTTTTACAACATTACCTGGTCACCTTTGTTCAATGTTCTTGTGGCAGTGACATTTACATCAGCCAAACAAAATTGAAATATTGTTAGTTTAGGGGTCAAGAGCCCAACTAAAGCAAACGTTGATCACCAAAATGGTGGCTTAAAATTTTTTATTTTCTCCTTTGATGATTCTGCTTGTTAACATCAGGTGTCTTCAGTAATGGTTATCAAAATAGCATTAAAATGACATCAACATCATGACATAAAATAAATGTTGAATTGACATCAAATGCCAACAAAGCATGACATCAAAATAACATCAAAATGGTCAAAAATCTTTACATCAAATTGACATCGACACTTTGACGTCAATATGACTTTCATTTTTTGTCATTTTGACAATGATTGATGTCATAGTGATGTAAAATTGATGTCAAGGTGCCTGCTGGGTAAAGTTAAATTTTCTACGGTGTAGCTAATGTGACGTCTCAGTTACTAACTTAACACTAATGTTGCAACCAACGTCTGTTCATTCAAATTTGGGCGCTCAAACCTAAGGAGTCCTAAGGAGTCTGCTCCAACTACAAAAACATGACAACAGAACCTACAACTAATGCTAAGTTGGTTCATACTTTTAAATAACATGCACTATCATATAAAAAGTCATCAAATTGACAAGGTTTGACATTTAAACACTTACCGCTGAATCTATCGAATGAAACCACGGAGATCAATTGACGCGTTGCAGCAAGAAAAAGACGGAATTCACAGTAGTTTCTTGTAATAGCCCCACTTGCATTATTTTCACAGTAAAAGTCTAAATACGGTATTATATTGTGAAATATCACAGTTAAAGCCTGTGAAGTGGTAATAATGTAATTTACTGTGAAATATTACAGTAATATCTTTTGAAATCCTGGAAATATTTTACAGTGTAGGTATAGGAGGAGGAGAGTCTCCGACTATTCATGGGTTTCAGTCACGTGACTTTTTTGTTGTGGCCGCCATCTTTAGGACCTTTGCCTTAAATCACATAATCTCTCCCTGTTGATCGGAAAGATGTTGCACACTTAAATAGCACAGATGAAAAGCAACGGTATTTAAATAAAATAGATACTTTAGGTATAGATCCGTATTTACTGTTAAACGAACTGCTGACTCCACTAATGTCTAGTAAAACTTGCCAAATTTTACGTTTGCTGACATTTACATCTACCTCGTCCACAATCCCTCTCCATGTCCCCACCACTTTTGAAACATCTCGCGGCACGTACCAATACAAATAAATAAAAGTAAAATAAGAGGTGATCTAGCACGCTGAAATGTGTTGTTTTTGAAATCAAGTGATGAAAGTGCTTGTTGACTCTGGATCAGCGGTGCAGAAACAGTGTTCTCTCGTGACTCGCGCACACCGCACAGTCTTGATGTTGCCAGATTGGGTGTTTTTTAGCTACATATTAAGGCCTGTTTACGGTGTGTTTTAGCCGGGTTTTCGCCTGGAAGCCTATATAGAAATCTGGCACCCTATTGAACGAAGTTAAACTGAGCAAGCGTGCGTTCACAGTAACGTTCATCAGGCAGTAATTAAGTACGTTCAGTTCACGTTCGCCCAAAATATGAACGAGTTCATGAACTATAGTTAATTGAACACGTTCAGGCACAACACTGTTGTACAGGTATATCTGATTTATGATTTAGTGTTGTATTAAATGCCCCAGTTATGCCCTATTATCACAGTTTACAGCACAGCAGATAGACGGCATGTTGCAATTCAGTCCTACAAATGGCGGCCGCTCCACTGTGTGACGTCACATGAAATCTATGAATACAATACAGTATTCCTGACAGAAGTATTGAACTCTGCTGACACCTTGTGTTCAATTATATGAAACAGACTAGACTGGAAATAGGAAAAACTTTTCATTGTTCACTTTTCCAGTTTCCCACATGCAGTGGCGGATCTAGAGATTTTTTCCTGGGGTGGCAAAGGGGTGGCATGAGGTTTAGGAGGGGGGCCATGAGTGCGAATCACCTCACCATAATTGGGGGGTGCTGCTCCTTCACTTTTTCTACCAGTGTTTCTCACAAGAGAATTTGGTAAATTTGTGGTGAACGGACCTCTGTCCCTCTAGGGGGGTTCGGTGGCATGCTCCCCCGTAAGAAAATTTTGTGCTTTTTAATGTTAAATTCATCAATCTGGTGCACTTTAAGAGTTCAAAATTAAGAGCTCCAACCCATATTCAGTGTGCAAATTGAACAAAGAAAAACTCAAACCTCTTTTAGTTGTGTGATATAGTGTCTGTCATTGCACTACTACATAATTAATCATAGTTATAATATTAATAACATGACAGTAATAAACATATATTGTAAAACACATGCACTGAAAAATAAAAGAAACTTTCATAATTAGGTTAGAAGTTAGAACTAATTTCTATATTTGAAAGAGATAAACACATTATCTTTTATTTTGATGGAAACTGCATTGAGCGTTTATTTTGGCGGAAAACATTGTTTACAAACGGTCTCATAGGCTACTCTAAAATTCTAGTAAAATGCGTAATCGTCCAATATGCAGATGTGGAAATAATGCGTAACTGGGTTCCTTATAGCCTGTGTTCTGAAAGTAGCCTAGTTCTGCTATGGGCCGTTCAAAAAATATATATATAATTTTTTTTTTCAAAGGTATGAGATGTATCGGCCTAAAAAGCATGTCGGCCCACCGGGAAAATACTAGGCATGCCCGATGGTCAGTCCAGCCCTGCTCATTGTTATTATATATCCAAAAGATAACTGTTTTGATCAACTCCTAAAAGTTAGAAGTTAAGTGCACTGAAATACCATTCTAATTACTAGTAAAAGTAATATCTTTACAAGAAGCCTACTTCATGAAATATTACTTTTATGCATGCACGTCAGCAGCAAACCGTTCTCTATCTCAGCTGCTTCTTAACTTCTGGTTAAATACGGTACGGTCCACAATAGGGGTGTCTGAAATCGCTTCACATTAAAATGTTCCTACAGTGAAAATAGGAGTTGATTTGTATTGTAACTGTAATTATATATTTTCAGAATATCAGAAAAATTACCTGACCCCCAAAACTGATATTTATGTCCCTTTGTGGGGTCTTCATTGGGGGGTATAGGTATAGTACCCCCCTGTACCCCCTGTAATTTGAACTATGGACATTATTCATAATTTAAAATGCTACGGTTTTCATTGAATGTGTTTTGTTCTCAATCTCTACACTACATTACACGGAGTGGGAGTCAAATCAGAGATGTAGCTGGGTTTTTGGATGGTGTGGGTCTTAATTTGTGAATTGTGGACCCTTTCTCTGTGTAATCACTTTGTAAAAAAAAAACAATTATTGGGGGGTTTGGGGGTATGCTCCCCAGGAGATAAAAAAAAAAAAAAAGAACCCTCAAATGATGTCTTGTAGTGAGTTTTGAGGAAATATGGGCAGATTTAGTCATACAACATAAGCCATCGATAGATTTAGGTTATCTGGATTGAAACAAGATTATAATGCAGGATTGTTGCAATGATAACAATAACTGTAAAATGTGGTTAATCATGCATCAGATGGTGTGCTGGCCTCAGCTTTATGTTGGTTCATCTACCAGCAAACCCAATGAAATTTTTAATTGGAATCTAAGCAATTACATCTCATGCGCTGACATCAGCTTCAAATATCTAGACTAGTAGCCTACTCCGAGTAGGGATTGAAAGTAGTGGGCTACTTTTACTTGTTGTGATTGAGTAGAATTTCAGTCATGTAGGGCTAACTGCAAAATGCGTGGTCAACCAGAGTGAAAACGGTCACGTTGTTGATAACAGGTGTCCATGTGAGTCAAACGTGCAGTGCTTGTGCATCCCCAGCTTACGACACCGCTTAGATAGCTCAATTTAATTTGGCATGTCGACCATTTTTCAAAATTGGATAGTCATAGATGCTGGGAAAGTGGATGCATGCCAATTTTGTGACAGCAGTAGTTTAAAGGAGTCATAATGTGCAATTTTCACTTTTCCATGAGAATCAATGTATGTTATGATTGACTAACGATTATACATTGGCCGGGATGCCAATATTCAAAAGTGAAGCGTTTGTTTACCCCAGGGTTCTTAAACTAGCCAACGTGCACGCGCACTCAAATACGAGATTTCAATTTCTCCCCCGACTTGACGTCAAGACGGGGCCGGATATACCACATATGGACACCGCAGAGGAGGCCCGCCCTGCCCCTCCCCATATCATATTCAGTCAAGAAAGATGCAGAAACGTAGTGCACACGCGAGTTGCTCTGTGGTTGACTGTCATAATCCACATTCTAATGTTTTTTCTTTACCCAAAACTGACCAAACTACAAGGGACCAGTGGATGAAATTTATTTTTAATGACGCTGTTCCAACAATCATCTCAACTTGCTCAACGTTAGTTGTCTGCGCTAAACATTTCACAAAAGAATCTTTTACAAATTTGGGGCAATATCAGGCGAAGTTGGCATCGAAGCTACGTTTGGAAAAAGGTGCCATTCCAACAATCAGGGACTTGCCTGAATTTGAAACGGTAAGACTGTGTTTTTATTACTATATTTTGTGCAACAAACCGCAGCTAACTACTAATGCGGTTAATGTATGTGATGTAAACACGGGGAATGGGCTCTATGCTAGCCACATCTTTCCACTTTGTTTTACACTACACATTATAGCAAACGTTAATCTCTATAACCACTGTAAACTGAAAATAAAGTAACTACATCTCCGTTAATGTAATCTACATTAAATTAAAGCTAAACTTATGTGGGAGAAAATAGCAACAAACGTTTTAGCTCGTTACTGATGTTAATGTATGTCTCAGTCAAAACAAATTATCTTTACCATTCAGAGACATGTTGATGTAGACGTCCTTCCATTGACTGTTGTTCATCTTCCGTTTCCAGCTCTGGTTCAGAGTCTGGCTCAAACATATACGGTTGAATCCCGTCAAGGTCGCGGCCAGGTCGGGTTCATTCACAACTTGCGTCATGATGTCATTTTGGAATGATATGCTGAAGTTACCTGCGGTGTCAAGGGGGGTTGGTCCAAGATGGCGACCGGTGTAGACGTCTCATTCTGAGCTCCGAGACTCTGACTGAGTATTAATGTTTTGAAGGTACTTTTTTGAGACTGTTTATCGATAAATGAAGGAGTGGATGCTCTGTCATCTTATTTAACTCGAATAAAAGGCCTTTTGTTTGTTGTTAACCAAAGTTGGGTTAAACCAGGACACGTGCGCAGTGTATCGTAGGCCTAAACTAAAATTTTGCTAATTGGCCAGGAAAAGTCTGCTACGATGTCAAAGAGAGATGCCAAGAAGGTGAGAAAGGAAGGCTTGATAATGGATATAGAGGCTGAAAGTTCGTTCTCTGGTTTATGTACACCTCTTCCTGATACTCCCACAAAAAGCCCAAATCCTAAGAAAGTCTGTAACGTTACCAAAGAAGAGGAAACCGTTTCAAATGCTGACATCCTAAAAGCAATTAACGGCTTAAACGACCGTTTTTTTAAAGTTTGAAGAAATGGTCATGAAAAATACAGCCGAGATTGCTAAAGTGCAAGAAAATGTGAAAGGGCTGGAAATTCAATGGCAAGGTACTGAGGACGCAGTAAAAAAGATGAGTGACCAGATGACTATCCTGAGGGAGAAACAAGAAGAGTCGGAGCGGTACAGTAGGAGATGGAATCTTCGTCTTCTGAATCTTCCAGAGAGTAGCAACGAGGATGTGAGGAAGGAGGTGTTAGAGATTATTGCGGAAATCATTCCAGAGGAAAAGAGCAAGCTTGGATTCATGGTGGACACTGTGCACAGGGTCGGACGCCCGAGAGAGGATAAAAGCACACGTCCAATCATCATTCAGTTCACTATGCGCACCTTCAGATTCAAACTATGGAGAGCTTCCCTCAACGCTGATGTAATGAAGAAAAAGAGTCTGCGGATGACTGAAGATTTAACCCAACAGGAGAGACAATGCAGAAACAAACTGTGGCCTCTTGTGAAGCAAGCGCGCGATGACGGAAAGAAAACGAAATGGCAGGGGCCTGCTGTCATTATTAACGGTGTGAGACACACCGCATAACTTGTTAAACTTCCGTTAATGTGAGGTACAATTTTCAAATGAACAATGCCACGCGATCATAGGTTAATTTGCTCTTCTGGTAGACAGTTAAAATAGCAAAATGTCCACTCCAATTAGTTATATAAGAATGTTTAGAAGTTTATTGAGGTACTACTCATGTTCAGAGTTTTCTTCTAGTCGGTAAGCTAATCTTTATATTTTCTATCTCAGGTGTTTTTTTCTTCTTTCTTTCTTAACTAGTTCTATAACTTGAACAGTCATCCAGTTCTTTATTTTTCTTTTTATGCATTATGACAGACTTCCGTTTTAGTTCCTTAAAAATAATATCTTTGAATGTCAGAGGTATACGCGATAGCAGTAAGAGGAAATCAATCTTTTTATTCAGTAGACGGAAAAATGCTGATTTAATTTTTTTACAAGAGACTCATTCGGTGGATGAGGATGTGAAGTTTTGGAAAGCACAGTGGGGTGATGTATGTTATTTCTGTCATGCCTCTCAACAATCTGCAAGTGTCGCCATTCTACTTAATAAATTTAAAGGAGATATCATTGAATCAGTGACCTCAAATGAGGGTAGATGGATAATCTTGGTTTTCAAATTAGACAATTCCCACTTTATAGTTTGTAATTTATATAACCATAACAATACAGCTCAAGCAAAAATAATGTTTTTACAACTTTGTTTGAAACTTGAAGCATTTAAAAACAAATATAAGGATGCACATTTGATTATTGGAGGTGATTATAATGATGCTCCAGATGATCTTGTGGATAGAGTACCGGTAAGATTAACTCCACATTCGAGATTCAAAAGTACTGCATACATTTGTGAACAACTAGCAATTATAGATGTTTGGCGTTTTCTAAACCCTGATATTAACGAATTTACCTGGAGCAATGTTAGTAGATCCTCTCAGTCTAGAATTGATCTATGGCTTATATCTCCCTCTTGTCTGCAATTTGTGACAGAATCATCGCATAGTTATGCCCCACTTTCTGATCATAAATTAATTTCAATCTATTTAGCAGGAACAAAACAACAAAATGGTAATATGCGTGGTTATTGGAAATTAAATAATAATTTATTGATAGATGAGGAGTTTTGTGATTTAGTAAAAAAAACAGCAAAAAGCATATTTGATAATAACGAAATGAAACCCATACAAAAATGGGAATTTTTCAAGTTTAAAATTAGAGAAATAGCAATTAGACGAAGTAAAGCGATTAAAAAAAAAAGTATAGCAAAAGAAATAAGTATTATGGATAATTTAAATATTTTGATGACTAAAAATAATCTCTCAGAGGAAGAAGAAACTCAAATGAAAAAATTAAAAGAGGAAATAGATAATATGTATATTGAAATGGCTAAAGGGGCATTTGTAAGGTCGCGAGCAAAATGGCTGGAGCAAGGGGAAAAAAAATCAAGTTATTTCTTTGCTTTAGAGAAACGAAATCGCAAGAGAAATAATTTAACTACACTTAAAATTGATGATAACATCATATCTAACCCTTTAGACATTTCAAGATATGTGGGTACATTTTATAGCAATATATATAAGTCTAATATTCAATTTGATGATTGTGATAAATTTCTTGAATTAATTAAAGCATTTATACCAACTATATCTGAACAATTTAAGTTGGATTGCGAATGTCCCATTACTAAAGTGGAAATTTCAGAGGCTGTCAATTCAATGAAAAAAGGTAAATCGCCAGGTAATGATGGGCTTTCAGTCGAATTTTATTTGCATTTTTGGGAAATTATTGAAAATCCTCTATTTGATTTATTTAAAGAATGTATCTTAAAAGAGGAAATGTCTGCGAGCATGAAGCAAGGTTTAATATGTCTTCTCCCTAAGCCTGATAAAGATCATTTATTGATAGAAAATTGGAGACCTATCACCCTCCTAAATATTGACTACAAAATTCTATCGTTAATTTTTGCTAAACGGTTAAAAAGAGGTCTTCATGAGATAATAAGTGAAACACAAACAGGTTTTATGTCTAAACGTCACATTAGCTCCAATATAAGACTTGTTCTCGACCTGCTGGATTATTCTGATAACATCAATACTGATGCAATGATAGTATTTCTTGATTTTTATAAAGCATTTGATACTGTAGAACATTATTTTTTATTTAAAGCACTTCAGTCTTTTGATTTCGGACAGAAAATGATATCTGTAGTTAAAATGCTTTATAAAAATATTGATAGCTCTGTAATATTATATCCAAACACCACTAAAAGATTTCCTGTACTGAGATCAGTTCGCCAGGGCTGCCCTATTTCACCGTTTTTGTTCCTGCTGGTGGTTGAATTATTGTCATTACATATTAAACATAGTCCTATTATTAAAGGATTGTCTATTTTCGGTAAGGAAATCAGAGTAACTCAATTAGCGGACGATACAGCTCTCTTTTTGAGTGACAAACATCAGATTAGTAATGCTATAACTTTAATTGACCAATTCTCTGTTGCTTCAGGTTTAAAGCTCAACAAATCTAAATGTGAAATCTTATGTTTTTATCAGACTGATGAGGAAAAAATGTTTAACTTGCCTGTTAAGAAATGTGTAAAATATTTAGGTATCCATATCTGCAAGGATCACAAGGAACGCCAACATCTAAATTTCTCACCTAAATTGAAAAAAACCAAAACAATTCTAAATTTATGGCTTCAAAGAGATATTTCAATTTTAGGAAGGATTCTTTTGACTAAAGCAGAAGGGATTTCAAGATTTGTCTATCCTGCTCTCTCTCTTAATGTACATGATTCAATATGTAAAGATATAAATACCATATTTACGAATTTTGTGTGGAAAAACAGACACCATCATTTTAAAAAAGGGGTGCTCTCTGGTTCTAAGGATGAAGGTGGATTTGAACTTTTGGATTTTTGTGATTTAAATTATACATTTAAGGTGAAATGGTTAAAGGAATGTTTAAGAGCACCTGAGTCCTTATGGTATTTTATCCCCAACAATATTTTTAATAATGTAGGAGGCCTAAAATTTATATTGAAATGTGACTATAATATTACAAGATTGCCGTTAAAACTATCTCAATTTTATCAACAAGCTCTTTTGGCCTGGAAGCTGTGTCATTCTCACAACTTCTCTCCACATAAGTCTATAATTTGGAATAATGAATGCATCACTAAAAGGAATAAGTCACTCTATTTGCAGAAATGGGTCGATAGAGATATCATCTTTTTAAAAGATCTTTTTGATGGTAATAATCAATTACTTAACTATGACTCTTTTCTCAGGGAGAAGGCATTCCCAATAACGTTTAAAGAATATAATTTGGTTTTTAAGTCTATACCTAATGGTATATTAGAACTAATGAAAAGTTATAATAAACAAAACGATATTCCTGGTGTTAATTTGACTCTTTATATAAATGGTATGGATATTATGAGTAGCAATTGTACTAATAAACATATCAGAAAATGCTTTTTGAATACAAAGAAAACAACACCTCATGGGAAATTTTTCTGGAATTCTCTTTTTTCTGAGATTAATTGGCATGGGGCGTGGCTTGTTCCTTTTAGATTTTGTATTACAAACAAAGTTAGGGAATTACATTTGAAAATATTACACAATATATATCCAACAAACTTGCTTATTTCAAAATTTAAACCTGTTGACAATCTTTGCAGTTTTTGTAAGACAGAACAAGAATCGTTACCTCATCTCTTTTATGGTTGTTCATTCTGCATTACATTTTGGAAAAATGTTGAAAGTTACTTGTCATTTAAAACAAATAATACAGTAACACTTGAAGGGAAACAGATTATTACATATTTTGATTGTAGAGATAGAAATTTATGTAATATTATAAATCTTTTTATTTTACTAGGCAAATTCCATATTCATAAAGCTAAATTCTCCAAGTCAAGGCCATGTTTTAAATTTTTCCAAATTGAAATCGATATATATTTTGAGTCTCTTAAACGAGTCAAAAATAAAAAAGCTATGTCAGTAACTGAAATATACTCTAAAATGTTTAATTGAAATTTGTTTAAGTCTGTCTATTTAAATTATGTTTTAGGCTATTATTTTGATGTATTTATTTTTTATATATTTTTTTATTTTTTTATTTATTTATTTTTTATTAACTTTATTTTGGTGTTATTTTTGCTGTATAATATTTGTTTACGAACTGTGATGATTGTATGTTTGTAACTTGAATTCTAATAAAAAAAAAAAATAAAAAAAATAAAAAAAAAAAACCTGCGGTGTCAAGCCCCCTCCTTCCTGCCACCAATCAACGCGCCCCTCATTTGCATTATTAAAATGACCGTCCACGACAGCTAAAACCTCGCATCAGATCTCGCGAGACAATAATGCATTCAGAAATAAGGGTCGCACGAGCTCTGTGTTTATTTTTTTCCAATTTTTCTTTTTTAGAAGGGCATGAAATGACTATAGTAGAGCGTGGGTATCAAAGTTAATACCACATTATGAATCCTTTAAACACACACAACGAGCTAAACTAATGTTAGGCCCTTATCTGACCTGACGATCGTAGAGCAATTCGATGAGACAACAAAGTATTGCGGATGTAAATAACGTAACACTGTGGTTGTTGCCGGGTTAACTGTCTGCTATTCGACTTGGTGTTAAACAAACTTACATCTAAAAAAACTCACTGATAACTCAGTCACAGCCTCTCTTCTCCGACTCCGAGAAACTGCGTACTGCAGACAGATGCACACTGCCTGACTGACTGATGAAATTTCGCGGGGGTCGCGTCGCGTGCTGGTGATGGGTGAAACCATTGTGAGGGGGAGGGGATTCTAAATCGGCGATTTCTGTTTGAGAGGACATTGGTGCGGGTCTCCTTGGCCTTAACGCAGTGGCGGCGTTTCACAAAAACCTAGAGTATGGCATTCCCTCGCATAACATTAAATTTCATAGAACAACGAC
This sequence comes from Chrosomus eos, assembly GCA_036326025.1. NCBI lineage: Eukaryota > Metazoa > Chordata > Actinopteri > Cypriniformes > Leuciscidae > Chrosomus > Chrosomus eos. Next base: position 11,678,041 of record CM070841.1, on the reverse strand, counting down.
ATTACCGAACGATATACCTCACATTAACAAAATGCACAAAGCACTGTTAACTTGTAACGCGTTGTGTCAGGAGGGAAAAAATATAGGGATAGCTCACAGCTTATTAGGCCAGACAGAATCGCGGAGGCGATTGGCATAACAAATACTTTTATTCACCAATCACATTCGGGGCAACTATCTGTACCACGCTCCGTCCACATCGTTATCAAACAAACAAAACCAGATACAGTAAAATGAACGTGAGTTGAGAGCGTTCATTTGCACTACGTGCCTGTCTTTTTGGCGAAAAGATACATTTCACTGAATATCTACAGTGGCGTAGGGCGAGGGCGTGATGTGCTTGAAAGGAGATTTTGACGCGTTCGACCGGAGTTCGAATCCGCCTTTTGCCGAACTCTCTCTTCTCCCTTTTCCCAACACCGAAACCCTGATATGGCTTTGTGCCTTTATAAAACAGCACAAGACTGTAATTAAGTAGCCTATATAGCCATTCTGTTTGTGCTGCGTGATTTAAAGAAAAGTGCAAACTTTGCTCACGCAATCAGCATGGTGATCTGTTGTTTTCTCCAAAATAAAAGCTTTATTTCTTGCAAGTGAAGAAATTAAGACTCGTTTATATGAAAGGAATATTTCATAAATAAGCCAGATTTTACAGTGGGAAACCGTGTTTAATTACTCCAGCATCATTTAATGTAAACTGCATGTATTTCAAACAAAGAACTACACAGCCTAAAATAGGCCTACACGGTCTATCAATAAATGCATGGACGTTTTCATCTGCTTTTGTTCTGACGCTGAAGCTGCGGAGAAGCCGGTAGGGAGGAGCCGGTTTCATGTGACTTTTAAAGGTGACGACTGACTGAGCGATCACGAAACGCACATTTTTGGGGGGGCTGGGGTGGAAATTTAAGGGGTTTAAAAAGCCCTTCTAAAATCTTTAACGAGCATCATCATCATCATCAGCTGATGTTTTATCTGAACTCTGACTGCTAGGGTATGGCAATGGCCATACTCTGCCATACGCAAACGCCGCCCCTGCCTTAACGTGTAGGCTATGAACATAAAATATACTTAAAAAATATTATCTGATTCATAAATGGGGTGGCAACAGGGGTGGCAAGACTGTATCCCAGGGGTGGCAGTTGCCACCCTTTGCCACCCCGTAGATCCGCCCCTGCCCACATGCAGGTAATTATGTTAATGGGACTAGACTAAAGTGTCTAGATTATGTACTAAATAGTTTAAACTACTTTGTGATTAATAGTGTGGTGTCCACATTTGTTGCTTAAAATCAGTGAATACTTTGTCCACTGACAGTTTCTATCACTATAAAATGGTTATAATTGAAACATTTCTAAAACATTAAAGGGCAGTTAAGTAAGGGTTAATGCCCGAGGAGGTGTACATTGTCAGGTTAATGGACGACGGCGAGGTGTGAACCGGCCGACGCGCAGCCTCCGCCGAAGTCCATTAAAACCTGACAATGGACACCTCGGAGGGCATTAACCCGCTTATACCATGGTCACTTGCCAAATAAAACATTTTTAAAACATTAGTTTATATTTTAATTAGGCTAAATCTAGTTTTTTTTTTTTTTCAAATAATAACTTGCCTGACGATTTATTTAGCAACTTGAGATATTTATAGTCCGCTCAGCTTGTAGAACCCTTCAGGTTCAAAAATGCATTTTTTTTTTCATTAAACACAAAGGTAAGCATAGTTATGTTTTTATTACACATAAAACACTATGTGTTACACTAGTCTACACTAACCACAGCCTCCGAAGCACCGCTGTAGGTCGACTCTCCGATGCTGAACTGGAGAGATGGAGAGCCGTCAATGCTAATGTCGGTGCCAGGCCATCGATGCGAGAGCAGTCTGCGGGCTTACTGGGCTCCGTCAGTCCGTGAGAGACTGTCCGTGAGTAGGCTATGTAATATCTAACTTACGTTAGATGTTTGTTTTGATAGAGCAAATTGTTAACGGATACTTTGACTGCCTGCTGCTATGGTTACTCATACTCACGCGGCTGTTGTAGGCAGCGCATTTATTTATTAATTTCGAACGGTAAACAGGCCGTTTCACCAGAACTACTTTACTAGGTGTCCTCTATCACTTTTTAACGGGCATCCTGCAGCCAATCAGAATCGAGTATTCACCCAGACCATGGTATAATTGGTTATAATTTATTTTATCATATATATTGAAAATGTAAAATTAATATAGTAAAAATTAAAATACAATAAAAAATAGAAAATGCATGTTTATAATATAAAAAATAATGTAAAATGTTAAAAGTTGGTTTAAAGTATGTAGTAACTTATAATGTAAAGTGAAAATATACACTACCTATTTTTATAGGTTAACATTTACATTTGTACAGAAGTTTTCAATTGAAAATAAATGCTTTCTCTTGAACTTTCTATTCATCAAAAAACCCTGAAAAAAATATCAGTTTCATCCAAAAAAACAAAAACATTTAAATACGAAGCAGAACAACTGCTATCAACATTGACAATAGTAAATGTTTCTTCTTGAGCAGTAATCATCATATTAGAATGATTTCTAAAGGATCATGTGACAGGAGTAATGATGCTGAAAATTCAGCTTTGATATCACAGTAATAAATGACATTTATCACATAGAAAACAATATTAGTTTTTTCTGTATTTTTGATCAAATAAATGCAGACTCAGTAAGCATAAGAGACTAACAAGACAAGTGTACATAGTTAGCAGATTAAAGTAATGCGCCATGGTTGTTCATTGAATTAAAATGTACCAAACAAACTTTTCGTGACACAAAATCTAACATGAAGCTTTTATTTTTTTCAACATAACACCGTGTTTTTACAGAAAAACGGTGATGAGACACAACTATGACCAGACACATAATCGTTGGACAGTCTCCATTAAGTGTGCAGAGAATGATTTGATAACACGCATGTATGTCAAAAGACCGCAATGGAGAATAACTACTAACGGCAGTGAAAAACCGTGTGTATGCATCGACAACAGACATTGGAAATCGAAGTAAATGCTTTGTGGCTTCGTGTGGAACAAAGATCTTCTAGTGTTGTTCAGTAATTACAACCTACATAAAGCACCAACAGTGTACAAGAACCAAAAACCAGAGCCTTCCAGCACGCCCGAGCTTAGATATTTCAAATTAGTCCACAATATAACACTGTTGCTATTAGCACAAATATGAGTCGTATATTGCAGTGCCTTTTATCGGTAAAACTCAATAAATTATGTAGACTCCGTGTCCGTGCAAGTGTTAGAAATGTTCATCTAAAGATTTTTTTAAGCTGAACTGAATCAACATCACGAATAGATAAAAATAACATGATATATGTACAGTGCCATACATGTTTGGGATACAATAAATTAAGTTTATAGTGTAATATCAGTGAACACAGTTGAAAAAAAGTGATGGTTTACAATTTAAACTTTGTGTAAATATATAGGCCTATTATTATAAACTTCTCTGGGCACTTTAAGATTTTGAAATAGACATAAGGCGTAAAGAAAGCGCTATGAAATCGATATCCCATCACTAATAATGCGAGTTTAGATATGGACGACTGTAAGGGATGCGTGAATAATCATCCCGGTCTTTATTATGTACACCAGAGACATCTTGAGAGACTGCTGTATGTGTGATTGAAATAACGTCTGGTAATGTTGCGTCATCTTCCTTGCTTATCTTGAAATGTCTGCATAGCATCCGTATTAGATTAGAGTGGTTATTACTAGCGTCTCTGGAGGGAGAGTGTTTCAATGTCCGAGTCCAAATGTCCAAATGTTAGAAAAGGGACACTTTCTTCTTCAGGTCATTCCGTTTCCATAGTGACAGACGATCAAATTCTGTGATGGGCATTTTAAATAAGCTCTGGAAGTCTTCTGGAGAGAGATGCCTCTATTAAAGACAAGATAAAAAAGACAGCCACTTATAGACGTGCAGCCTGAGACAAAACTTAACTTCAAATATTGCAATCAAATATGAAAAAAATTCAGTTTATTGTTTCTCAACCCAATATGAGATGAGATATATGGATGCCATAATCATTATATTTGTTTAGAAAAGAATGTGTCATTTTTAATGAAAACATTTAAAATAAAAAATATGAAGTAAAAGTTATACATTTCTTATATTTATTTATTTTATAGACATTTATTATTTGTAGTAGGAGTGTTTAGAAAAAACAATAATAATAATAATAATTATTATTATTATTATTAAGAAAAATGTATATATTTTTATTTTCATGAAAATATATACATTTTTATTGTGGTACGAGTGTTTGGAAAAATGTAGTAGCTAGTAATAAAAAATATATAAATATAATAAAATATAAATTAAACAACATTTTAAAATATAAAAATGTATTTAAAAATAAATATTTGTGTAGGAGTGTTTGGAAAAAAATAATAATGAACAACAACAATAATAAATGAACAATGGAGAATATTAAAATGCATTTAAAAATATGATTTATTTGTCATAGGGTGCTTGGAAAACAATAATAATAATAATAATATATTGAAAACAGTATTTATTTTATTAAAATTTTTATTATTAAAATTGAAATGAACAATTTGAAAATATTAAAAAGCATTTAAAAAATATTATGTATTTACTTATTTATTTTTTTGTCATAGGAGTGTTTGGGGAAAGTAGAAATAATAATAAATGAACAATTTGAAAATAATAACAATTTATTTTAAAAATATTATTTATCTATTGTAGAAGTGTTTGGAAAACATAATATAGGCTAATAATAACTATAGTAATAATAATACTTTAATAATTATTTATTATAAATATTGTTTTATTCATATTATTTTTCTTTTGAGCTGATAGGTGCAAATCAATTACACACTTTGCCTTTCAGGGACCTCAAACTGACTTTACTTTTTACTAATGTTAACTAGAGCTCATTTGTGACTTACCTCTAATCTGGTTCTGTCAACACCTGGAGGAAGCTTACTGCGCCCTCTGTGGGTCACAACCAGCATTTCATATGGATAAATCTGAAGGCAGAGGTGAGATTTTATTATGCTTTGGGAACATTATATTCAGTACTCATCCTATTTGATTCATTGGACACAGAAAACAGGCCAAAGGCTTCCACAAGGTTTGCTCTAGGGAGAATGTTTACTCCACATTCAGCCTCCAAAGTTTTCAGTTCAATGTTGCCTTCAGTGATACTGCCATATTGAATTCTGCATTCAATGGATGCAAGGCTTAGAAGCAACATGGATGTGAGTGAATGTATGGCATGGGGTTAGAAGAGAGAAGCAGAGCATGAAAACTTTGGAGGGTCTCTTAAGATCTGCCTCACCTTCTGTTCCAGAATACTAGGAAGAGAGTTTCCTCTGTCCATTCTCCCACTCTGTGAATCGCCATTCTATGAAGACACCACCACCCCAGCCCGAGAAAAATGCCCCCCAGGACAAAGGAGATCAATATGAGACAGGTACATTTAGAGAGGAGGGTTTCATTACATCCATAATAATGAACCAGGCTCATTATTAAAGGGGTCCTATTATGCTTTCCCACTTTTCAACTTTAGTTAGTGTGTAATGTTGCGATTTGAGCATAAAAAAGACCTGCAAGGTTACAAAGCCCACTTCAAAGGGAGATATTTTATTTAACATAGTTCACTTTCCAAGAACTACAACGAAACGGCTTGTTTGGACTACAACACGTTTTTTTCCGGATCTTGTGAAGTCCTAATGTTACTCTTTTAAATAATCCCCGCCTATAGAAAACACGCAAATAGGGGACGAGGCCTGGTTGAGCTGCTTCTATGTCAAATGCTGTGTTTTTTCCATCCTGTTTCCGAAACGTACAAAAACGTAGTGTTCACTGTTGCTTTTGTAAGCTCTCGCTTTTGTAAGACGGTTCCACCGCCCCTCAGAAAATTAACCATAGTTTTGTGATCAATTACTGTTTGTAATACTATAGTTTTCCGACAAGTTTCAAGATTAAATGCTGTATTACATTGTATCTAAAATGAAAAAAAAAAACACTCTGAAACGTGCAGTGAACTCTGTTCTCGCAAAGTCCTTGTATGAAATCCGTTCTGGACGATCCTCTTGTTTGTTAACATTCTTAAGTCTGAATCAAGCTTGAATTGGTTTGAAATTGAAATTGATCCTTAATATTTACATCCGAGTAGATGAAACTCGCGGTTGTGGTAAGGGGCGGGACATTTCCTGATCACGCAGTGCCAATCACAACACTCTGGGCCAGTTAACCAATCACAGCGTATTTCGGAAGGAGGGGCTTGATCAAAACCAGAACTAAGCGACGCGTTCGGGCCAGACTGGGGAGAGAGGTGCTGTAATAATGTAAAATGTGTGGAAAAATGTGTTTTTTGAACAATCAAGCATGAAAGCATATTCTAGTACACCCCTAAAACAAAATCAAGACCTTGTAAAAGGGCATAATAGGACTCCTTTAAAGCTGCAGTCCGTAGTTTTTCCTCTTTGTCGCCATCTCTGTTCGAAATCTGCAAATGCAGTTATTCGCGGAATTATCAACTTTACGTGGGTTGTGCCTCGGCACGGCACTGCACGGATGGATCCAATGTTTTGAGGAGAATGTGCGGCTGTCAGAGTCACCGTGCCGGTGTGGATACTGTCATTAGCAGTGTTGCCACAGTTACTTTGAAAAAGTAACTAAGTTACTTTACAAGGTACTTGATTTTAAAAGTAACTAAGTTACTTTACAAGTTACTTGATTTTAAAAGTAACTAAGTTACTTTACAAGTTACTTTTATTAGTTACATTCAGCAGTTGCCGACAACACCCCCGCCACCTCAACATAAAAATGACAACCGGTTTTGCCAACACTCACTTTATTGGAAGTGTATTTTTAACAGTAACATCAGCAATCTATCTCCTGACATTTAAAGTTGAACTTAAAAACTATTTCCTGAAAAAACAGTCTTTCTTGACTTCACAAGCCCTGAAGGCATTTTTGGGATTTTTTGTCTGAATGACACACAAAAAAGTAAAGACTCATAACTTCAAAACTATGGCAAGGAGAGTCAAAAGGTAGATATCATTTGTTAGGAAACTTTTTATATTTTTAGAAAATATACATTTTTATTACTTTTGGACAATCTAACGGTAAGAAACTGCTGATAAAAGACAAAAATATTATTATTATTTTTTAATAATTTATATATCTTTCTTATTTGAAATGCAATAACTTAGGAAGGAAATACGGTAGCAATATAATTCTTTTTTGGTGATGTTCCCCTATGTGTGGCCTGCACCTGGATCATTATTTTATGATGATAGCATAAAGTAATTTAAAGTTACAGCACTTGGAACAAAGGGAGCCTTTTGTTCAGTCATTGCTACAGTTGTTTACTTAGAGTTATAACACATAACCCCACAGACACACACTAGCTAAGCTATGAGTGATATCTTTAGATCTGAGTGACGGATTATGGTGATTGTGGTCTCTTTTTAATCGTAAGAGTCTGCTGTAAATAAAGATGTCTCATTTGCAACGATCTGAGTATGTTTCATGAAGTTACAGTAGAAAACGTCACATCAGTATATTATGTACCTATGGGTCTTGTAGGGCTTGTGAGGAACTCTATGAGTGATATCTTTAGATCTCAGCAACGGATTATGGTCACTTTTGTCTCTTTTTAATCGTGAGAGTCTGCTGTAAATAAGGACGTCAATTTTTTAACCATCGGAGTATGTTTCATGAAGTTACAGTGAAAAACGTCACATCAGTATATTGTGTACCTATGGGTCTTGCAGGGCCTATGAGGAACTATATGAGGGATATCTTTAGATCTAAGCGATGGATTATTGGTGACTTTGGTCTCTTTTTAATCGTGACAGTCTGCTGTAAATAAGGATGTGCCATTTTCAACGATCGGAGTATGTTTCATGAAGTTACCAGCGTAAAAACACATTTAAAGCTACATTTGTTTACTTAGCTTATTTGCGCCTCTGAGGTTATACGTGTTATAACTCAATGAAGGATATCTTTAGATCTGAGTGACGGATTTTGGTGACTTTGGTCTCTTTTTAATCGTGAGAGTCTGCTGTAAATAAGGATGTGCCATTTTCAACGATCGGAGAATGTTTCATGAAGGTAAAAGCCTAAATGCTAATTTAAAGCTACATTTGTTTACTTAGCTTATTTGCACCTCTGAGGTTATACGTGTTATAACTCAATGAGGGATATCTTTAGATCTGAGTGACGGATTTTGGTACCTTTGGTCTTTTTTTAATTGTGACAATCTGTTGTAAATAAAGATATGCCATTTTTAACGATCGGAGTATGTTTCATGAAGTTACCCGCAAAAACGCCAAGTCTAAGCAACTTTTTTACTCATGTGCATCTGTGCTGTTTTTTGTGTGTTATAACATAACGAGGAATATATTTAGATCTGCGTGATGGATTATGGCGTCTTTAGGCTCTTTTTAATCGTGAGAATCTGCTTTAAATAAGGATGTGCAATTTTCCATGTTTCATGAAGTTACGAGTGAAAAAACGGCACGTGAATGCCACATCAGTATATTATTTACATATGGGTCTTGCAGGGCTTAACTAACAAAAACTCACTCAAGTTTAGTCAAAGCCCAAAATAATTGGGCTTGTTGTGTTCTACTCCATGAGACCTTTCAAATGACATATGACACATGACTATCTGAGCTATATGATGTTTTTGACACATTGCGGTACATAATAATTTTCCCTTCCTCATAAATTATTATTTATTTATTTATCATTTTATTAGCAAATAACTCAGCAATACTTTGGAGATAATCATAATGGCTACATTCATTGTAAAGTTTAGACTCTAAGCTTTCAAATGATGCCTATTTTGTGTTGATCAATGCAGTAGTTTTGAAAAATATGACACTTAATTTTTTTCATAGCTAGGTGGCGCCCCCCGGTGGTACACTCCGTTCTAATGGAATAACTCAGCGCCTGTTAGGAGTTGAATAAAATGGATAGGTGCATTGAAAGGCTGAGATTCTAAGCTTTAAAATGATACCTATTTTGTGTTATTACATTCAGTGGTTGCTTAGTAATTTGATTATGAATTTTTTTTATGGGGTGGTGTCCCGCCGGCGGGACGCTTAGGGCTTAAGGGGTTAATATAAATACTTGTTTTTATAAAATACATATTGTTTTTTTGTTTTTCTTGACCCTGTAATTTAGTAACTGTAGAACAGGTTAACTGTAATTTTGCGTATATGATGAAATTAATACAGTTTCTTGTCAATTTATGTCTTTTTATGTCATTTTAATGTGAACAATGTGCTGCCACTTTGTGCTGCGTGGTGTAGCACAGCAAAAATAGACTCGGTGAGGAAACGATCTCTGCACTGCTGTATACTCACGCACCTGGAACGGATCGACGGACCGCACCCGCGTGCAGTGTGAAAGCTCTAACCTGTTAACATGGGTACGGGAAAAAATATGCACCGCATACGCACTGCAGACGGAGACAAGTATGTGTGAAACGGGCGTAAGTTTGACTGTGCGGTGCTGCGACTCCAAATGTTTTTTCAAATTCGACGAAGTGTTTCTGTAGGTAGATAACACTTTGTCGCCACCAGCACAGAGTTTACAACGGACCTTAATGTTGCCATCTTTAGCTGACAGACACAAACTCAAAATAGTGACTGTATTTCCAGCTAGAAAAAGCGCATCTCTCTCCTCCCTCCATTGTTGTTTACGTTTGTGTCGCTGCGTGGTACACGTGACGTGAACCTCATGCTGAAAACGTGACTTGTCGCGCACACTCCCCGAGATGCAAGAAGAAATAAATATATATTTTTACTAAGGAAAATGACAAAAATAGTAACGCACAGTGACTTGGATAAGTAACTTTAATCTGATTACTGGTTTTGAAATAGTAACGCGTTAGATTACTCGTTACTGAAAAAAGTGGTCAAATTAGAGTAACGCGTTACTAAGTAACGCATTACCGGCATCACTGGTCATTAGGAATAACAGATTCTACTTTTTGGGAGTATGACCAACATAAGAATTTCACCGGAAAATGTCATCTGAACAAGTAACATCCACTTTTGTTCTGACCAACTAAGGGAATGTAATAGTTTAAATAGTGTAATAAATATAAATCTCCACCTCCAACATTCTCACACACAACACAGCCTACTAGCCGAGACTCCTTCTTTATGTGTACAGATGTGACGTAATGACGCAAAGACATACTCGAATTTCCCGCGGAAAACCACCAGTACCACTGGAATTAAAAACATTATTACAAGCTTACCGTTTTGAATCGAGCTAAGGCAAGAGATTAGTTTTGAACACTGGCTGGTTATGTACTTGCTCAAAAATTTATTTTGGATGATTTTTAACCCAAAAAAGTTACGGACTGCAGCTTTAAGTGTGCAAACAGTACGTGGTGATCACATGAGTCAGAAGCCATGGAAAAGGAGTGTAGGCTAATTAGTAGCAGGAATAGGATGTGGTTTCCATGTCAGAGCCTGTAGCTGTCAGCACATTATAAAACCCAAACGCCATGCTTGTTAAATCAAATAAACAAAGCCTTACCTGTACACCTGAGAAACATAAAAAGAAAAAAAAAAAAGAGTAGAATGAGTAAAAAACAACAACACATAATCATTTTGGAAATACTTTGAGGTCCAAAAGCTTTAAAAATCATTCAATACAAAGGGGGATGTACCAAATATTTGTTAATATTCATTTCGATTCAAAATCTCATTCAAATTATTATTCTGTTAACATAATTTATAATGGAACTTAAATGCATGATGAGAATCTTGCTTGTGTATACTAACATTTTCAGAACTTACCTGTTTTTACTTTTCCATTGTCTGTGGAGGTAAAGTCTGCAGACTGAAGCTGTATGCAGAGAGAAAACAATGACACACATTAAGGACTACAGGAACAACTTAAACAACAGGTGACATGTTTGCCACATGATTTGCATATCTTTAAAAGGGTCACATGAAACATCTAGGATTTTTAGAAAAGTCTAAAAATGTTAATATTATGAATTAATACTCCTATTTAATATTACAAACAAATTATATGAATCGGTAAAGAAATATTGTGTGTTAATTATTACAATTAATAATGTTAATAATTCATATTATAAATAAATGTTTGTTTAATATTAAACAAAATATTAATAATAGTAATCAGTAAAGAAAGACTATATTTTAATCATTAAAATTAACAATGCTAATCATAAATATTCATTTTTTAATATTACAAATACAATTTAGGATATTAATAAGAAAAATATTGCATTTTAATAAGCATAAATAATGTTAATAATTGATATTATTCATTAATATTATTATTTATTAATACAAATTAAAATGGATGATATTAATCGGGAAAAAATCTAATTAATTCAAATTAATAATTTAAGTAATTAATATTCATATTTAAATTACAATTATATGTCAATAATTGTGAATTTGAAATGCAAAACAACTTTAGGCAAATTTAGGGGTCAGGGGAGGAACATGATTAAAATATATAAAACGTCCCCTTTAAAGATGAATCTCTCTTACCCTTGTGAGGCCTGTTCGACTGCAAGGAGGTAAAGAGGCTGATTTAGTAGCACTGGCTGATGATCCTGCAATCAATGTAAATGAAACATTTAACTATAAGCACAATAGACATTTCTCTATAGACTTTCTATTCACACAAATGTATTTCATCATTTGAACACTGGGTGTCCTCTGTGACTTGCTGTTTGAGGCAGTGACGCCATAGAAGAACCATTTTTGGTTCTCCAAAGAACCTTTCTTAATGTAAAGTATATTTGAACAATCTAAAGAACTTTTTTTCACACTATAAATAATATTTTGTGCAATGGAAAGTTTCCATGGATGTTAAAGTTTCTTTTTGGAATCACAGATCCCAATAAAGAACCTTTACTTTTAAGAGGGTTTCCTTTTTGCATACAAAAATCTCTCAAAACACTCATGTACTCATACCCAAATGTATGTTTGTCCCATCTGGCAAGGAACGTGTTTTTCTGCGGATGAGCCCTGATTTCTCTATTTCCTCCTTCAGGATCAATTTGCCCAAGTTGGACTGTATCTGAAAAACAAACAGCCCAGTCATGATTAGAGCCCTCCATTAAGCGCTGGCCTCATTTCGTGTGTTTAATGGCCTGAGAGCAAAACACTTAATCATCTAGCCTTAGAGAAAATATTCCAGCCCAGCGTCTGATTTATTCTAGACAGACAGACAGACAGTGAGGGATATTAATCTGAACAGGATTTATTGATATGGCTTTTCACCTTATGAAGTTCCTGTTCCTGGAGTCTCCTTGCATCTTCAGTCAGGTCCTCAAACTCATTGTCCTCCATTGGTTTTCCCTGCTCGGCTGCTTTCTTTCTCCACTCGATCTCTGTGAGGAATTGACAGATGTTGTTACAAAGTGTATCGCCCTTGAGTGTGTACCAATGAAGGGGCTTTCGCACCACCGGGTATAGTTATAGGAACTAGATACCAGGGGAGTCCCCCGAAAACGAAATGTTCCCCCAGGACCATCGGCAGTTGGATCTTTGAAGTGACGTAAGCCTTCACTTGCGAGGTTAACAGTCTTATCAAGGTTATTATAGTTTTGCTTTTTTAAATTAGTTTAGTTTTAATATTGTTTTCAATTTTGCTTTAAATTTCAGTTTAGTTTTAGTTAGTTTCATTAATGGTTTTGTTCGTTTTAGTTTAGTTTTTATTTTGCAAACACATTTCTATTTAGTTTTTATTTTATTTAGTTTCAGTTTTAGTTTTAGTAATTATAGTTTAGCAGAGCAAGCAGCACACTTCCAGTGTAGACCAAAGCGAGAAGTTTCATTTAAGTGTAATGATTACAGTTAACTCTTGTGCAGACATCTTAATAATAAATATAAAATAAATGTTCTTGTGTACTTTTAAGATCCATTTATTTGGTGCTTTGTTCAATCTCAAACCAAAAAGATGAAACATACTAACTCATCAGTGTAAGGAGACCATTACGTTAAAAACCGTGAGTGAGTGAGTGAGTGAGTGAGTGAGTGAGTGAGTGAGTGAGTGAGTGAGTGAGTCAAGCTTATCATACAGAATTTTTTTTTAAATGTAAAAATGCAGACAGTTGTGGGTGATGGGCAGGGTTAGTGTGTGTGTGTGTGTGTGTGTGTGTGTGTGTGTGTGTGTGTGTGTGTGTGTGTGTGTGTGTGTGTGTGTGTGTGTGTGTGTGTGTGTGTGTGTGTGTGTGTGTGTGTGTGTCGTGTCTTTGGTATTCCATAGCCTACATTGCGGGGGAAATGTCTCCACAAGGATAATAATATTATTAGCATTAAATGTTTTGTAAAAACAAAGATAATAACAGCACCTTTCAGCCTTTCAACCTTCATGAAAACATGACATCTCAAACATACAGTAGCCTAGAACATTACTTTTTTTTGTACTTGACGAACTTGTTTTGGTGTTGCACCCGCGTCTCGCAAATGAAACGACATTCTAAAAATGCTGCGCTCAAGTTAAAAGAAGTCCAACTTGCGTCTTATTACCTTGTGTTGTTTCCCATTCCACCACAAAAGATGCATCTTTATGAACAGCCGCTGCACTAGCGATGTGTTCTTCATTACGGTCCTTCATTAAGCTCGTCACAGGACAGCGGTTAATCGCCTGATTCGCCTCAGCAACTTCACGCGTATGAAGCGCCAAATCAGGCATTTCCTTAAACAGTCACAGGTCAGGTCTTTCCGCCAAGGTAAAGAGCTTATTAATCACGAAAACGATTATTTATTTTTGCTAATTATTATTTTATTTCAGTTAGTTTTTCAGTAACTGTTGTTAGTTTCGTTTAGTTTTAGTTTTTCATTTATTATGAATTTTTAATTTTATTTCAGTTTACGAAAATGTTTTTTGACCAATAGTTTTAGTCTTAGTTTCAGTTTTCGTTTACGAAAATAACCTTGAGTCTTATACCAAATTCCGGCGCCCAAAATGGACGGCATAGGAAGAATTCGACTCGGTATGTTCCACTGAATTAAAAGAGACCAGTCTTTGGGCAAACCGGTCAGAAATTATAAAAAAAATCACATTTTTCATATCTCCTGACCAGTAGGTGGCGCTGTGCCAAAACGCTGTAAGTAGCCTCATGTCATGCTTGTGATGACATATACCAATTTTTGGTCTGAAAAATACACTAAAGCATTTCAGAAATATAGCAATAACACATCTATTTTGACGTGCTCTTCCTCAAATTCGTTCGCATGTTATTCGAGAACGTTTTAGTCTATCAAAAGAGTTTTAAATAACTTTTTACCAGCATGGTCTGAAGATGAGGTGAGCCATTTTTGATGAAAATCAGACAAACAGCATCATAGGATGCAATCGAATCATCTTGAGCCAAGGAATAAGAGGAAAAAATGTTGTTTCTGGCCCTTACGGTTCATAAGTTATTAGTGCAAATTTGGACAGTTGATGGCGATAGAGGGATTGAGTTACAGACTCCAAATTTTAAACGTATATAAAAAGTTAACTAGTTCCTGTAAGTCTGCATGCTTCTCTAAAGGTGCAATAACAGAATGAAAAATAAAAAAAAGCGGGAGACCAATAAAATGTCATTGTGGGCGGGGCTACTGTCTAAAGCGACAGAAATATGAAAGCCGCTGAGGATTTACCCATAGTAGCTAGAGAGGGTGGACAGGGCCAGTACTCTGTCTCGATCTTTGAAGGCAGGTTGGGATCAGGTGGTTGGGCTGCTGGGAACTTGGAGGACTCAATGATGACATCCTGTTTATTATGAGACATTCCAGTCTCTCTTTCTGAGGACAGGGAGAAGATAGACATCAGGATGTTACCAGTGAATCTGTCCTTACACCATTATATATAACAAAAAACTATATAAATGAACACATACCGTGTTTGTAAATTGGTGGTTTCTTATAGATGTTGATGCCAATGTCTGAAACATGAATGGATGTACAGTTACAACACATGTGAATGATTCTGAAAGATTGTGCTGTAAAAAGCGCCTGATGAGCGAAGCACCTGGCCTGTGGAAGTGCTGCATGGGGCCTTTGGAGGCAGGGCTGATTTTGCGGAGCTGCACGGTGGAGCCCATGTTGGACCCTCCTGGAGACCCCTGCTCTGGCCACTCCTTTGACTCTTTTGAGGCAAATATCTGAAGAAAAATGGGAATTGCATATACCTTCTTTTATTCAGGAATGCTAATAATGAAGCACTGGCTTATGGTAACATAAATTCATGTTTCAATCCCGATATTATGAGCGGACACAATTTAAGCACTCAGCATGTTAACAGAAGCCAGACCATCATATTTCACTGCCTGCATCAATAATATGACACTGCAAACTCCTGGCTTACTGTAAAATATGCTAACGGAAGTCAGAAGCAGAGTGCTGTTTGATTCCACTGCTCAAATTTAATTAAATAGAAGTGCACAATATTACAATTCTGGCTGACAATATGCTAATTATTTTCAGTTATTAAAATTCAATACATTTTATTATTTTATAACATAATACACTAAAAACTAAAATAAAATATATGGATCCATGGATAATTATTTTGATATTTGCTAAATAATGAATGTTGACAGCACCACAATAATGTGAATTAAAGACATTAAATTAAAGCATTAATAATCTATCATTTTAATAGTTAATATTATTAATATTACAAGAATATTATATTACTACAATAGTAAGATAAGAAGAATTAATTATAATATAAATTACTAATATTAATCAGTGGAGAAAGACTACATTTTAATTACTATAAATAACAAT
Source organism: Chrosomus eos (assembly GCA_036326025.1). NCBI lineage: Eukaryota > Metazoa > Chordata > Actinopteri > Cypriniformes > Leuciscidae > Chrosomus > Chrosomus eos. The sequence continues at coordinate 11,662,232 of CM070841.1, read as the reverse complement.
GTTAATAAATAGATTTAATTAATATTCACATACAATATTTCAAATATTACAATACAACAATATTATATGATAATGAATAGTATTATTATAAATAAATATTACATCATGTTAAAATTCTAGCTGATTACAATATGCTGCTAATTATTATAAGTGTTCAATGTTAAAATTAAATAGTATTTTATATATATATATATATATATATATATATATATATGTGAATTAAAGACATTACATTATAATAATATTATTAATTCATATTTATAATAAATATTACATTTATAATAAATATTACAACACTATTATAATACTATAGTATCATATAGTAGCTAATTAATACAAATTAATAATGTTATTCAGTAAAGAAAGACTTAATTCTAATTATTATGATTAATAATGTTAATAATTTATTATTAATTCACATTCAGTATTAATTATTATTCATTATTTTAAAAACATATTAGAATATTACAATATAATAATCAAATTACTATTATTAATTATGAATAAAAAATTAATAATTTAAAAAATAAAATGTAATTATTATTTTCATGTTCTGGCCAATAAATGGATGATGCTTAAATTCAATACTATTTAAATACTATAATAGGCCTAATATGGAAAATAAGTGGATGTCTTTTATGTGAATTAAATTAAATGAAAGTACACTGTGCCATATTCACGCTAGCAAGCATAATTAAAATACAGAACTGAAACTGAATGTCATTTAAAATGGCAGCGTCATTCAGTTAATTGAGTGTCTCAGTAAAACAATCCCATGTGAAGTGTGCAGGAAGATAAACGCTAGTTAAAGCTAGTGATCAGTGACTAGTGACCGTCCTGTGTCTCACCTCAGGGGAAGGAGGGGGCGAGATAGAATGAGGGGACATTGATCTCTGTCGAAGACAAGGAGAGAAAACACAACACACACATATACAGTACATGCTTCGTATTCAAGGCCTGACATTCAAATGCCACTTTTACACACACAAATCATTTAACATGCATAACAAAACTTGACTAATAACATTACATCTCACCATTATTCAGCTTTCTGTTTGCCAAAACACATATATCGATTCTACTTTAAGTGGAAGCTGTAAAACGTACAATAACCCTTCTCGGGACAACGAAACAAAGTCTCGATTGGTTCTTTCCTGACCTCTCTGCTTCTGGAGAGACCCGTCCGATCCAGGGCTGAGATATTAAAATGTGGCTCGTACACCATCAGATCTGGACGTTCCACCTCAAGTATGGCTTTGTCTTTGGGAATGGCGGCCAAGTCTTTATATCCAATGACCTGATTGTCCATCCGTGCCTTTGGGGAGTTAAACAGAAAGAGGCTGAGTTCAGTTTGGCGTGAAAGAAGCGGTTGTCCTCTGAGATGCCTGGCGGGGTTCCTAGGAACTGGGATATTGAGCATGTGCTTTATGGCAGATAACAGAACGGAATGTGTTATCTGTGAAACTGAAAGCTATGAGCGTCCAGGCTAGTTTTACTCACCACAATAGAGGTGGCTGGGGATCCAGGAGCACTTGGACCCCGGGAAGACGGGGCCGTCCCTGCCTGCAGCCGTGGAGCAGATCAAAAAGGTCAGAGGTCATGATTTAACTGCTTCTATCCAATGACATGTTGTTAATGAGAAATAAGACCCATATCTAATATCATCAATCAAACTGATGATGCCTGTCACTCGGCCACGCCCCCTTTCCATTCTCACTAAGGGAAATAAACCCAGTGCAGATATGATCATGCTTTGGGTTTAGACAGAAATATTATATTTATATAAAAAAAGCTATATAAATATTTTAGAAACCCTAGTGTTTGGAGATCAATGATTCATGGCAACAAGATTAAAATAATTCAACATACTTTACCTTCTGCATGACTGAGGACAACTATCAAACTCCCTTCTTTGTTCTTCCAGATACACAGATCTGCAATAAACCATAAAAAGATCAAACGTGAATTCAAAACACAAACAGGTTAGGTTACTGTAGGTATCTTGTATATGTAACTTATTTGTTACCTAGATATTTTGTTACCTGGATACCAATTTACAGAAATAATATATTTCTTGAATTATGTTTATTTTTCTAGAACTTAAATAATTATTATTATTGTAAGTTTTCTTAAAATAAGAATTCTTACTAAGGCTGCATTTATTTGATTAAAAAGTACAGTAAATATTGTGAAATATTTTTACAATTTAAAATTATATTCAAATTTCCTATTTGAATATATTTGAAAATGTAATTCCTGTGATGCAAAGCTGTTAAATAAAAAGTTTTTAATACGAGCATTTATGGGAAACAGAATCTTTTATAACATTATAAATGTCACTTTTGATAAAATTTCTTTCAAAATAAAAAATTAAATAAAAAAAACATTGTACCTCTTAAAGGAGTAGTTCACTTTAAAATGAAAATTAGCACATGATTTACAACTCATACTGTATGACATTCTTCTTTCAGACGAATACAATCAGAGTTATATTAAAATATGTCCTGGCTCTTCCAAGATTTATAATGGCAGTGAATGGCCGTTTCTGTTTTGAAGTCAATAAAAGTTCATCCATATAACTAGCTTCCGGACAAACTTTGCAACATGTATTGAACCACCAATGTATTAAACAACCAATGTATTAAAAAGCTTTGAATTACAGCTATTTAAATTAACTGTCGAAAATGCGGTTGTGGTGGCACTTATATATCGCCCTCCGAAATCCACAACAGATTTTATCTGTGAATTTGCTGAACTTTTAAGTGAACTTGTAACACAATATGATAGACTGTTAATCCTCGGTGATTTTAACATTCATATTTGCTGTGGGAATGACTCTTTATCAAAGGAATTTTTTAATTTGATGGAATCATTTGAACTTTCTCAATGGGTAGATGGCCCTTCTCATGTACAGGGCCACACACTAGATTTGATTTTAACACATGGATTATCTGTCTCAGACATAACAATGAGTGAACTTAATTTTTCTGATCATAAGCCTATAATTTTTCTATACCTTTGGTCCTTGAGTTAATTCCAATGCATAAGCCAGTACAGTGGTCCCGGACACTAAATTCAATTACTATATCTAACTTTTCTCAGATGTATAAAAACATCTGCGATAGTGAATTTTTAGACAGTTCCCTTCTGAATATTGATCTGGATGAACACTTTTACCGTTTCAACTCTACTTGTATAAGTGTCTTGGATTCTGTTGCTCCACTCAAACCTAAACGTTTAAAGAAAAAGACTGAGCCATGGCTGAACGAGACTGTACACAGTTTTAGACGGCTATGTAGACAGGCTGAGCGAAGATGGAGAAAGCATAGACTTCAGGTGCATTACGATATACTGAGAGATGCCTTATCTGACTTTCAAACTGCAGTTAGGAGGGCAAAATGTCTGTATTTTTCACAAATAACTGAAAAATATAGACAAAAGCCAAAGCTACTTTTTTCTGCTATAAACTCTGCTCTAAATCCACCTACTAAAGCATATCCGGTACCCTCCCACCTAAACGGTGATGACTTTCTTAGATTTTTTTCAAATAAGATCGAAAATCAAAGGCCAGGTACTGATGAAATCCAGAACAATTATGACATTGAAAACAATACGTTTATGCTGTCTCCATGCTCCTCAGTCATGAATTCGATTCTATATCTATTTTACAACTACAAGAAATTATTACCCATCTTAGGCCTACAATTTGTTCATTAGACATTATTCCACCTCGTAGTTTAATACAACTTTTTGACACATTAGGACCAAGCTTACTCACTATTGTTAATAAATCACTTAGTTTAGGGATCTTTCCAGCTGATCTCAAGAATGCCTTAGTTCTTCCATCACTAAAGAAGCCGGATCTTGATCCTGCTATCTTGAATAACTATAGGCCTATTTCTAATCTGCCTTTTATTTCAAAAGTTCTAGAAAAAGTTGTATCAAATCAACTGCATTCTTATTTAAATTCACATTCTATATATGAGAAGTTTCAATCCGGTTTTCGAACACTCCACAGTACTGAGTCAACACTATTGAAGGTTTTTAATGACATCTATCTGACAACAGATGCCGGAGATACTATAATTTTAATGCTCTTGGATCTTAGCTCTGCTTTTGATATGGTGGACCATGATATTCTTCTGTCTAGACTAGAACAAGATGTGGGGCTGAAAGGAACAGTACTAAATTGGTTTAGATCATATTTGACAGACCGAAGATTTTCTGTTCATTTTGGCTCCTCTATGTCCTCGGTTGCTCACCTTCGATGGGGGTCCCTCAGGGCTCAATCCTGGCCCCTACGCTCTTTTCCCTCTATATGATCCCTTTGGGCTCTATATTTAAAAAATATGATGTGTCATTTCACTGCTATGCAGACGACATTCAGATTTATGTTCCTATTAAACGGGCAGGGAAAACTTCACTTGAGCACCTTAAGGCGTGCTTAGACGAAATAAAGAGGTGGATGTCTGTAAACTTCCTAAAATTAAATGAAAATAAAACGGAACTTATACTCTTTGGTCCCTCTAAAAGTAGTTTTAACCACCTCCCTGAAGCACTTTCTTTGCCAGTAAGTACCTGTGTGAAGAATCTTGGTGTTTCAGTAGATACTCTCTTGAAAATGGATAAGCAAGTAAACTCTGTTGTCAGATCGTGTTTCTTCCATTTGCGTTTGTTGACTAAAGTTAAGCCTTTTTTATGTCCCCAAGCTTTTGAATGGGTGATGCATGCTTTTCTGTCATCTAGACTGGACTATTGTAATTCTTTATATTATGGAATTAATTCAACTACTCTATCACGTCTTCAAATAGTCCAAAATGCAGCAGCGAGACTCTTAAAAGGCACTCGCAAATGGGAACATATTACCCCGATTCTAGCATCCCTTCACTGGCTGCCGGTTCGTTTTAGGGTAGATTTTAAAATTCTTTTATTTGTCTATAAGTGCCTAAACAACCTAGCTCCCCTCTATTTATCTGAGCTCTTAGAGCAATATAGTCCCTCCAGAGATCTTAGGTCAGGTACACAGAAACTCTTAGTCATACCACGGTACAGGTTAAAACACAGAGGTCATCGTGCCTTTGCCATTGCAGGCCCGACATTGTGGAATAGCTTGCCTATTCAGATTCGTTCTGCACCTGACTTGTCAGTTTTCAAGTCACGCTTGAAAACACACTTTTATTCTATTGCTTTTAATAATGTGTAATGTGTATTTCATTGTTTCTTGTTCTGTCTGTTGTGTGAGATTATATTGCTCTGTAAAGCACATTGGTCAGCTTGTCTGTATAAATGGTGCTATATAAATAAATTTTTACCTTACCTTACCTTACATGTTAAATATGGATATTTTTCTTACACAAACTCATTGCTTCGCTTCAGAAGGCCTTTATTAACTCACCGGAGCCGTGTGGAGCACTTTCATGATGGATAGATGCACTTTTATGATGGATGGATGAACTTTTATGATGGATGCACTTTTATGATGGATGGATGCACTTTTATGATGGATGGATGAACTTTTATGATGGATGGATGCACTTTTATGATGGATGCACTTTTATGATGGATGATGGATGGATGTACTTTATGATGGATGCACTTTTATGATGGATGGATGCACTTTATGATGGACAATGCACTTTTATGATGGATAGCACTTTTATGATGGATGGATGCACTTTTATGAGATGGATGCACTTTTATGATGGACAGATGCACTTTTATGATGGATAGGATGACTTTATGATGGATGCACTTTTATGATGGATGGATGCACTTTTATGATGGATGCATTATGATGGATGGATGGATGTCACTTTAATGGATGCACTTTTATGATGGATGATGCACTTTTATGATGGATGGATGCACTTTTATGATGGATAGATGCACTTTTATGATGGAGGATGCACTTTTATATGTGATGCATTTTAATGGATGCACTTTTATGATGGATGGATGACTTTATATGGTGATGTACTTTTTATGATGGATGGATGACTTTATGATGGATGGATGCACTTTTAATGGACACTTTATGATGGATGATATTTTATGATGGATGCACTTTTATGATGGAAGATGCACTTTTATGATGGATGGATGAACTTTTATGATGGATGTCACTTTTATGATGATGGATGGATGCACTTTATATGGCAATGCACTTTTATGATGGATGGATGAACTTTATGATGGATGGATGCACTTTTATGATGGATGCACTTTTATGATGGATGGATGCACTTTATATGATGGATGCACTTTTAATGGATATGCTACTTTTATGATGGATATGTACTTTTATGATGATGGATGACTTTTATGATGGATGGATGCACTTTTATGATGGAGATGGATGCACTTTAATGGATGACTTTTATGATGGATGGATGCACTTTAATGGATGTACTTTTATGATGGATATGTACTTTTATGATGGATATGAACTTTTATGATGGATGGATGCACTTTTATGATGGATGGATGCACTTTATGATGGACTCTTTATGATGGATGGATGCACTTTTATGATGGAGATGCACTTTTATGATGGATGGACTTTTTGGATGGATGTACTTTAATGGATGCACTTTTATGATGGATGGATGCACTTTTATGATGGAGAGATGCACTTTTATGATGGATGCACTTTTGATGGATGGATGGATGACTTATGGATGCACTTTTATGATGGATGATGCACTTTTATGATGGAATGACATGATGGATGCACTTTATGATGGACAGATGCACTTTTATGATGGATGCACTTTTATGATGGAAGATGCACTTTTATGATGGATAGATGAACTTTTAGATGGATGCACTTTATATGGATGAGCACTTTTATGAGATGGATGGATGGATGCACTTAATGATGACTTATGATGGATGGATGCACTTTTATGATGGATGATCATTTTAGATGGACAGATCATTTTATGATGGATGGATGCACTTTAATGGATGCACTTTTATGATGGACAGATGCACTTTTATGATGGATGGATGCACTTTAATGGATGTACTTTTATGATGGATATGTACTTTTATGATGGATGGATGAACTTTTATGATGGATGGATGTATTTTTATGATGGATGGATGCACTTTTATGATGGACAGATGCACTTTTATGATGGATGGATGAACTTTTATGATGGATGGATTATTTTATGATGGATGGATGCACTTTTATGATGGACAGATGCACTTTTATGATGGATGGATGAACTTTTATGATGGATGGATGCACTTTTATGATGGATGCACTTTTATGATGGATGGATGCACTTTTATGATGGATGGATGCACTTTAATGGATGTACTTTTATGATGGATATGTACTTTATGATGGATGGATGAACTTTTATGATGGATGGATGCACTTTTATGATGGATGGATGCACTTTAATGGATGTACTTTTATGATGGATGGATGCACTTTAATGGATGTACTTTTATGATGGATATGTACTTTTATGATGGATATGTACTTTTATGATGGATGGATGCACTTTTATGATGGATGGATGAACTTTTATGATGGATGGATGCACTTTTATGATGGATGGATGAACTTTTATGATGGATGCACTTTTATGATGGATGGATGCACTTTTATGATGGATGGATGAACTTTTATGATGGATGCACTTTTATGATGGATGGATGCACTTTTATGATGGACAGATGCACTTTTATGATGGATGGATGCACTTTAATGGATGCACTTTTATGATGGATATGTACTTTTATGATGGATGATGAACTTTTATGATGGATGGATGTATTTTTATGATGGATGGATGCACTTTTATGATGGACAGATGCACTTTTATGATGGATGGATGAACTTTTATGATGGATGCACTTTTATGATGGATGGATGGATGCACTTTTATGATGGATGGATGCACTTTTATGATGGATGAACTTTTATGATGGATGGATGCACTTTTATGATGGATGGATGAACTTTTATGATGGATGGATGCACTTTTATGATGGATGCACTTTTATGATGGATGGATGGATGCACTTTTATGATGGATGGATGCACTTTTATGGTGGATGAACTTTTATGATGGATGGATGCACTTTTATGATGGATGCACTTTTATGATGGATGGATGGATGCACTTTAATGGATGTACTTTTATGATGGATGGATGAACTTTTATGATGGATGGATGTATTTTTATGATGGATGGATGCACTTTTATGATGGATAGATGTACTTTTATGATGGATGGATGCACTTTTATTGACTTCAAAACAGAAACGGCCATTTACTGCCATTATAAAGCTCGGAAGAGCCATGCAGGACATTTATATATAACTCTGATTGTATTCGTCTGAAAGAAGAAAGTCATAAACACCTAGGATGAGTTGAGGATGAGTAAATCATGGGCTAATTTTCATATTAAAGTGAACTACTCCTTTAAATCAAGTCTTATTGATTGCTTCTCAAAGAAAATTTGTAAAACCTTAAAATCTTGTATATTTATATATTTTTAGTGGAAAACAATATTTTACAAGGGGGTTTCCCATACTTCCGAAAACATAGAGTACACATTAAATTGCAAATAGAAAGTTGGTCTTGATATTCTGCTATGAGTTTTTGATATAAAATAAATCAAAAATTTTGAAAGATAAATACAGTCTGCTCCAAAACAACATTGTGAAATTGAGATGAGTTCATTTAACAGTTCCTGGATGAAACAGCCCATTAGCCCATCTCACATTAGCAGACTGTATTCCTGAAAACCAGTCGGAGCTGATCCTCCCACTGAGGGTGTTCAACACGCCCACTCATATCACAAACATTTCATCACTCACCACGGGATATTTGGATAACAAGGTTATTACGCACTATGCACTGTATTCAGAGATGCATGTTTTAGGAATCTGCAGTCTTACAACAACAAAAGGTTCACATGGGTTCTAGACTCAATTTTAAAAGACCCTCTATGGAGAAATATCCTAAATCATTGCATAATACTTTCATGTTTAATGGGTTATTTAATTCCCCCCTCCCCTAGTGATCAAGTATGTTTACGAGCTGTTTAAGTCATAAAATTGAATTAAAAATGAATTTAGACTAAATTCATAAAATGATCCCATGATGGAAACCCCTAAACGTTTCTATATGAAGCACCTGACAGAAACTTTTAAGGTTCAAGCTTTTCTTCTAAGAGTCTGTTTATAAAGACTTTATTTATAATTATAAAGATATAATTCCTCTGCTAAAACATTTTTCTCCTAGCTCAGTTCAATACACATATATTTAATAAATATCTGTAAGCTTTTATTTCTATTAAAATTTCATTTATTTCTATTTCAGTTTTAGTAATTTTAGCATTTCAACTCATTTTATTTCAGTTTGTTTCCAAGGCAACATTTCTAATGTGAGTTTTACCAAATATTTCTATTTTACTTCTCTTTAACTTTCACTTATACCCATTTCATTTTTAGTCATTTTAGCACTTCAACCCATTTTATTTAGTTGCCAAGGCAACAGCTCTAATGTAAGTTTCATCCAATATTTCTATTCTATTTCTATTTAGCTTTCATTTATATCTATTTCCGTTTTAGTAATTTTAGAACTCCAACTCATTTTATTTCAGTTAGTTGCCAAGGCAACAGCTCTAATGTAAGTTTTTCATCTAATATTTCTATTTTATTTTAGCTTTATTTAAATGAACACAAAACAATCTTTAATAGTGAAGTTAACAATAATAACACTGATTCTGTGACACTTTTAACACTGGCCTTCATCCCAAACAGACACAGCAGCACTGGCACCAATATAATGAGATGGGGGTGATGCTATATTTTTGCATAATTATTGGAAGAATTGCGTTTAAAAGCGGCTGTCAGTATGACTAAATATGAAGAAAGCAGTTACACCAACCGTCTGATCTCCACTAAGAGGATCAGTGGACTAATGTCTTTATGAAACGAGACATTAATTCATTAGACGCAGAGACATCCTGTTAGTGTGGGGGAGGGGAAGTGACATCAAGACTGCTCACCCAATTTCACCTTGAGCAGAGAAGTGTCCACAGAATTTATCAGGTTCCAGCATCGGAAAACATCAGAGAATTATACTGAGTACAGATGGTTTCAGGTTGGCAGTCGATAATATGCTAATTAGTTTTAACAGTAATTTCAATTTCGTATAAGAATGAGCTTTGAATATTTTATGACAAGAGCATAAGTAACACACAGGGTGCAAGCCTCAAGGCGTTTTGAATCCATTTCCTTGCATTAAAATAGCTGACAAAGATGCTCTATTTGCAAAAACAGCTTTTTGATTGGATGAAGTTCATTCGGGGTAATGCTAGAGATTTAGTTCCAGTTTGTTTTGACCGCTCATGTGTTGCTTCAGGGAAACGCTTACCATTTACGGGAAAATCAAAAAAAAAAAAAAAAAAAAACATTTCTGGCAATGTGACCACCCAACTTCTCAATACTGTAATAGAATTAAAAATTATAAAATAAAATAATTTAAAAATCTTTAATTAAATACTGCAATAACATTTCCAATTATAAAATCAAATGATTATAAAAAATACAGAATACAGATACAGAATAATTATAAAAATATTAAAATACTACTATAATTAAATTTTATATTACAAAAAAATAATAATAATAAAAAAAAATTTTGGGCCAATTCTGTCTATATTTAACCTATTTTTTTGAGAACACTTTACAATAAGGTTTCATTAGTTTACAGTAATTAACTATACAAGGTATACTATACAACATGAATTAACAATGAAAACACTTCTAAAACATTTTTTTATTTCAATTTATGTTATTTTCAACATTTACGCACACATTTTTGAAATCAAAAGTTGGACCTGAACAAAGATGAATAAATAATGGTACAAATGTATTGCACATCGCCGGTTATTGTTAGCATGCATTAACTAATGTTAACTAATGGAACCGTATTGTAAAGTGTTACCAATTTTCTTTTGCTTTTTGGTAATCCAGACAAGTTTTCTTGGCAGTAATTTTAAGACACCCTTAAACAGCATATTAAACCTTCCCTTTTCTATTAACTCGAAAGCCAAAAATATTGATTTCTTTTAAAGCTCCATGTTTGACGGAAAAATCAGTGAGAGTGAAATATAGCACCAAACATCACTGTGGTTTCCTCAGCCATACACATCTGTCCCTGCTGGTTAGTATTAGCGATCGGCTCGGGTCAGGTTTACTCTGGCGTGAAGGACATTGTGTGTGTGTGTGTGTGTGTGTGTGTGTGTGTGCGCTGAAGACGTGATTGATCACCCTCAGCACAATGTAAATGGCTTATCATCTGAGACGAAGGGTCCCATGTGCATCAAGCTCCCTGTAATTCAAGTTCAATCTGGCTAAGAAGAGTCCCTGAGCACCAGGCTCAAATAAAGTTTGATTTAGAGCCGATTCACATGTCGAGAAGACAATTTAGCACTTAAATAATTGCTTGACATACTAACCGGTTACCTACTGTGTGGAGATGTCATTGTGTTTTTGTGCTGTGAACTTCAGGATACTGCTGGTGCACATCAAAACTGAGGCGCTTGCTGTCCCAGCGGGAATCTGATAGCACACATCCCCTCAGCAGGTAGCAGAGAACAATTGTTTTGAGATTTTTTTGTTCTACTATTGCGAAACTATCTGCCACTATTTGTTAAATAGTCAAAATGGCCACTAGTAATACAATATTGATCTTATTAGAGAAAGTCAGAGACAATGTCAAAAACATTAACATTTATATTAATAAAGAGCAGCATACAGAAATAATAGTGGTGCAGGGATGACGTATTTTTGTAGTTTTGGTAGTTCTCTTACGAGAGTATCTCTCGTACTGCGTAATATCTTACGCTATGGGGAAAACTCTTTTCCACGAGATATTGAAGCCAAAAATTATCCTTAATTTTTTATTAATGTAAAACGCTTTGCAGCAGCAAGCAGACATAGGCGAGACAGCTCGCGCGCCTATTGGCTGCCCTGCGGCAATAGCAGCAGCCTATCGAGAGAGGCTCTGCGTGACGTCACGACGAATGGGGGCCTTTCGCGCCCATATCGTCACGTCCCGCCAGAAAGGGCGTGGTCTCGCCCCATATCTAGGCTCGATAGCTGCTCTTACGTTGATTTTCATCTCTTCAGCGAAGCCTCCCGCATCGCTGGATCCAGAGTGAGAAGCCGCGCCGTCGACCTGTAGCCTTCAGCGGGACGTGCCATCGAGCCTGGAGTCGCTGGCCTCGCCACTTTCAGCCGCCGTACCTGCTGCGCTTTCCGGCGTACATATCCTTTCCTCTGCTTAGAGTGTGTGTGATTGCATTATCTGCCTTTTTTTCCCACCCCTCTAAAAGAGCGGCGTCTTTTTAAAGATGCCTTCCTGTGGTTCTTGCCGAGCCCCACTCAGCGATGAGGACCGACATGTCATCTGCGTGTCCTGCCTGGGTGAGGATCACGCGGCCATCGCGCTCGCTGACGGCGGATGCCATCATTGTGAACGTTTGCCTATGGTGACTCTGCGGACTCGCCTAGCTGCGTTATCCGAGCCCGCATCCCAGCCTGCCGTGACGCCGCGCCGCAAGAAGCGCCGCGCCCAGCGCGCGCCCGAGCTATTTCCAGCCCGCCAAAGCTCGCCGGTTCGCCCGCCAGCTTCGCCGGCTTCGCTCGAGTCGCCCACGGACGGACAGTGGCCGCCGTCTGCCGCCGCGTCCGCACTTGAGCTCGACGAACTTACCGGAGACGGCATTGAAACTGAGCCGATGCGTCCGCTCTCTCAAGCCGTGGATTACATCGGCCTCGACTGAAAGGCGCTCGCGCAACTAACGCGCAATAGGCTGGACGGACGCTTTCTCGGGAAAGACGAAGCTCCGTCACAGTCGAGACCCGCGCCTTTCCCCCCTGAATGGTGAGAAACATTTGTGGCTAACTATCCGAGATGACGGAAGCTGAGCGCTCCGTGTTCCTCGACGTTCTCGCTCTGCTGGACGCCGCCCCCCTCAGCGCGGGCCCCGGCCGAGGATTGAGATAAAGCCCGAGGTCTCAAGGCCTTCCTAGTCTCTCTAGGAAAGCGACGGTGTTCAGTTCCCGCTGCGGCCGGATTTCCACCAAAACTTCTCGCTCGTTCAGTTCCAAGCAATGTGACTGTTCCAGTGTATTTCGCAGTGAGCAAGCTGGTTCCACAGCCCGCTTGCCTGCGCACAAAGGCCGTCGTTTCGGCTAACTAGCAGCGCCGCCAGGCCCGAGATCAAACACCGCGCTCTCGCTCTGCTGGACGCCGCCCCCCCTCAGCGCGGGCCCCGGCCGAGGATTGAGGTAAAGCCCGAGGTCTCAAGGCCTTCCTAGTCTCTCTAGGAAAGTGACGGTGTTCAGATCCCGCTGCGGCCGGATTTCCACCAAAACTTCTCGCTCGTTCAGTTCCATGCGTTGTGACTGTCCCAGTGTATTTCGCAGTGAAGCAGCCGGTGTCTCAGCCCGCTTGCCTGCGCACAAAAGCCGTTTCTATGGCTACCCAGATAAATCCAATAAAGAGTGCATTTTCTGGTGTCCCGGCCACGGCCGATGGTGTTACGAGTGTTGTAAGAATGCCCACGTCCCAGTGCCCATTCCCACACCCAGACACAGCCCGCCATGGTGCAGGGCTAGCACAAATAAAACCAACTCATGTTGGTTGTGCAGAAAATGTAGTGAACGCGCCCATACAATGCCCGCTTACACTACATGATGCGTGTCCCTTGGTTTCTGTAAAAACGAAACTAACACACATTTAGTCGGCGCGAGCCGACAGTGTTCTCAGTGCAGTAAATGTGCCCGCTGTCCCGCATTTCCTCACTGACACGCCGAATCCCATGGGATTCACCCCCGCTCGCTTTCTATGCACGACCCGTCACAGAGAAGCTGAGCGCGGCCAGGCTGCCAGCTGTGATCAGCGCGCGCCTCGCACGCTGTAAACACAGCAGTGATTTAGTCGGCGCGAGCTGACAGTATTCTCAGTGTAGTAAATGTGCCCGCATGTAGTAAATGTGCCCACATTCCCTCACACACGCCGAATCCCACGGGATTCGCCCCGCTCGCTTTCTCTGCGCGTCCCGCCATAGAGAAGCTGAGCGCGGCCAGGCTGCCCGCTGTGATCAGCGCGCCCCCCGCCTCGAACGCTGTAAACACGGTGTTGTGTTCCCAGTACACAGGGGCTCTCGAGCCGCCGTCCTGCCGCGGCCAGAGCCCAGATTTCATTCTACCCCTAGCTATTCACGCAGATGCGTGGTCAAGGCTTCCCGGGGTATCAGAATGGGTGTTGAACACTATAACGAGAGGCTGTTCGCTACAGTTCGCTCGACGCCCCCGCCGTTATACGGCGCGAGTCGAAACTACGGTGTAAATCGAAGTGTTTCATCTACTTCGAGCCGAGATAGCGAAACTACTGAGAGAAGGGGCTATAGAACCTCTATCTCAGGGCGAAGGGGGCTTATACAGCAGATATTTTCTGGTACCGAAAAAAGATGGTGGGCTCAGACCCATTCTAGATCTGCGACTGCTGAACAGAACGCTTGTGAAGCGCCAGTTCAGAATGCTTACGACCAGGAAAATCCTCGCGCAAGTGCGCCAAGGAGACTGGTTCATGTCAATAGATCTGAAAGACGCCTATTTTCAAATACAAATAGCGTCCCATCACAGGCGATTCTTGAGATTCGCCTTCGAGGGCCAGGCATATCAATACACAGTCCTGCCGTTCAGCCTGTCCCTAGCACCCCGTACGTTCACGAAGTGCATGGACGCGGCCCTCGCCCCCCCTGAGACTTCGGGCATGCGAGTTTTTGAACTACTTGGACGATTGGCTGATTCTAGCTCGTTCACGAACGGAGCTCATAGAACACAGGGCCGCATTACTCGAGCACCTCGAGGAGCTGGGCCTTACAGTCAGTTGGGCGAAAAGCTCACTGCTCCCCAGTCGGAGAATTTCCTTTCTGGGAACAGTGTTAGACTCGCTATCCATGACAGCACGCCTGTCACCGGAGCGTGGATTGAATATTCAGCACGTCGCGAGATCCTTCCGCCACGGCTCTATAGTCCCGCTCAGAAGGTTTCAGAAAATGCTGGGTCTGATGGCCTCAGCAGCCTCCGTACTCCAGTTGGGCCTGTTCCGCATGCGCCCACTGCAGCTATGGCTAAAAGCACGAGTTCCCCCCAGGGCGTGGACCGCAGGTCTATTTCGCCTCAGGGTCGACCTTCAGTGCATTTCGGCTCTGAAACCATGGAAAGCAACCGACTGGTATCAGTCAGGTGTGAGTCTGGGGATCCCCTCGAGTGTGAAGGTGGTGTCTACGGACGCCTCCACTTCGGGGTGGGGAGCGCTGCTCGAAGGCAGACCGCTAGCTGGCCTATGGTCAGTACGGGAGAAGCTCCTTCACATAAACTGCTTGGAATTAATAGCAGTCGACAAAGCGCTACGGCGCTTCTGTCCCCAGATAAAAGGCCACCACGTATTGGTCCGGTCGGACAACATGTCAGTGGTGGCGTACATAAATCACCAGGGCGGCGTCAGGTCCCGAAACCTTTACAGGCTGACGGAACGCCTCCTGGTCTGGGCTCAGCACAACCTGCTCTCGCTGAGAGCGGCGCATGTGCCTGGTCACCTAAATGTGGGGCCAGACAGGCTGTCCAGAAACAACGTCCCAGCAGGAGAATGGTCTCTGCACCCGCAGACGATCCAGCTGCTGTGGGAAACGTTTGGCAAAGCGCAGGTGGACCTGTTCGCGTCCCAAGAAAACGCTCACTGCCCGAGATTCTTCTCGAAATGCCGGGAGGCGCTGGCCCATGTTTGGCCCCGCCGCCCCCTATATGCTTTTCCCCCTGTCTCACTCCTGCCTCAGGTGTTGGAGCGAATCAGGAGGGAGGGATGCCCAGTGCTACTCATAGCTCCGCTCTGGACAAACCAGTCGTGGTTCCCTGTCCTGATGCAGCTGACCAGCGCTGCCCCATGGCCTTTACCGTTGAGGAGAGACCTCCTCTCTCAGGCGGGAGGCTCGATTTGGCATCCTCGCCCGGATTTGTGGTCCCTGCACGCAGGGGCCATCAACGGGTACCCGCTGACCTCCCAGAGGGAGTGTTAAACACGATCGCGCAGGCTAGAGCCCCGTCTACCAGACGGCTCTACACCTCGAAGTGGTCTGTGTTCTCTGCTTAGTGTCAAGCGCAGAGCTTTTCACCTGTAGACTGCGGGGTTACGGAAGTGCTTTCCTTCCTTCAGGAGCTACTGGATAAGGGCAGGACCCCTTCCACGCTCAAAGTATACGTGGCGGCCATAGCAACGTTTGTAAAACCGGTGTCTGGCCAGTCACTAGGAAAGAACGACTTAGTCGTGCGTTTCCTTAGAGGAGCTCGGAGGCTAAACCCTCCCAGGCCCCCTTCAGTCCCGACATGGGACCTTTCCACGGTCTTGGAGGCCATGAAAGGTGCCCCATTCGAGCCAATCCAGTCGTCAGACATGAAACACTTGTCTTCAAGACAGCGTTTCTTATGGCTCTCGCTTCAGTGAAGCGCGAAGGGGACTTGCAAGCGCTCTCAGTGAGCGCGTCATGCATGGAGTTTGGACCTAATGACTCTAAGGTCATACTCAAACCGAAGCACGGCTACGTGCCAAAATCCCTCAACACACCGTTCAGGGCCCAGGTGATTTCCCTGTCTGCCCGTCCGGTTCTCAATGAGGAGAAGGACGCGAGTCTCCTTTGCCCTGTTAGGGCACTAAGGGCTTATGTGTCCCGCTCGTCTGGTTTCAGACAGACTGAGCAGCTTTTCGTTTCGTTTGGCGGCCGTGCTAAGGGACTTGCCGCTTCGAAACAGAGCCTATCCAGATGGATAGTTGGTGCCATAGCGCTGGCTTACACTTCTAAGGGCCTACAGTGCCCTTTGGGTGTTGGAGCGCACTCCACAAGAGGCATGGCCTCCTCGTGGGCATGGTCTAGCGGGGTTACCCTGCAAGATATTGTATGGCCGCGGGCTGGGCCTCGCCGTCTACATTTATAAAATACTATAACCTGGAGGTTCCCGCCTTGCAAGCTAAGCTTTTGGCGGTATAAAGTTCAGTGCTATCTGCCCGCTGTGCGGCTCAGATACTGAGTTTGACCTGCGTATTGCTCACTGACCGGTACAGCAGCTCATTAAAATGTCGACACACTTGTGGCCACCCAGTTCAGGCTGAATGTTCACCCTGACGGTATGGTCTATTTGTCACATGATCAGCTCCTTCGGATGCTATTTACAGGGAATGATGCTTCTAGCCTCTCTTCCCTCACTCTCTGTGAGTTTATGGTGATTATGCACTATATGCGCCCCGGGCTTCGGCCCCTGGGACTTTGGTGTTGGATCCCTACCAGCACGGCGTGTTGCATTGTGTTCCCCATAGCGTAAGATATTACGCAGTACGAGAGATACTCTCGTAAGAGAACGTACTCGGTTACTAACGTAACCTCGGTTCTCTCTAGAGAGGGAACGAGTACTGCGTATCTTGCCGTGCTTGGAATACGCTCTGGTTCGCTTCGGCGATGAAAACCAACGTAAGAGCAGCTATCGAGCCTAGATATGGGGCGAGACCACGCCCTTTCTGGCGGGACGTGACGATATGGGCGCGAAAGGCCCCCATTCGTCGTGACGTCACGCAGAGCCTCTCTCGATAGGCTGCTGCTATTGCCGCAGGGCAGCCAATAGGCGCGCGAGCTGTCTCGCCTATGTCTGCTTGCTGCTGCAAAGCGTTTTACATTAATAAAAAATTAAGGATAATTTTTGGCTTCAATATCTCGTGGAAAAGAGTTTTCCCCATAGCGTAAGATATTACGCAGTACTCGTTCCCTCTCTAGAGAGAACCGAGGTTACGTTAGTAACCGAGTACGTTTTTCGGGTTTTGGCCTACAATAAATACATCATCAAACGTTACAAAAAAAAGTACATTATGTAGATTTCTTTATTTTAGCGGTCAGAAATTGGCAGTGGGTCAGCTGACATTTCGACTTTTACTCACTTTTACTCAATGTCACGGATCAAGGGTGAATCACTGTTTAATTTTGTTTCAATTTAAAAAATTTAAACTTTGATATTGCAACATTGTTTCAACATAGCCTATTATTTTACAAAATCTCATTCAAATTGAAATTTATAAGAATTTTGATTTAAGTATTTGAAAACAACTTTTTATAACATTTAGTATTAAACGTTGTTTCAATGTTTATTTTATTTCAATTTTGAAACAACAACATTGAATATTGGTCATATTTTCTGACTGGCATATTACAATAATTTTGAATGTGTTAAACTCTGTTTATTAAATGATATGGATCAGTTGAAAATCAGTTTTCAGTTGAATACTTTCAGCTTTTCATTATTTTTAATTCAAAACTAGAGGTTGACTTTGACCTCAGTCACAGCCATTATAAATGAGCATATTTAATTCATGTTCACTTTCAACCAACAAAATAAATGCCATTAAAGGGATCGTTCACCCAAGAGTGTAAATTCTGTCGTCATTTACTCACCCTCAGTTGTTCCAAACATGTATGAGTTTCTTTCTTATGTTGAACACAAAAGAAAATATTTTGAAGAATGTCAGTAATCAAACAGTTTCCACTATGAAAGTCAATGAGGTCCATCAACTTTTCAGTTACCGAAATTCTTCAAAAATATCTTTTTTTGTGTTCAGCAGAAGAAATAAACCGGTTTGAAACAACTTGAGGGTAAGTAAATATTGACAGAATTTTCATTTTTGGGTGAACTGTCCCTTTAAATAAAAATGAGCAACAACTTTTGTTAACTTTTAACCAAAAACCTCTAGATAAATTAAATACATTTAAATAAAAATAATTAGCAACAACAAAATATATTTTAAATGTTGGCCCAGATATTAAGTAGGCTGCTAATTACTTATAAAATTAATCTATTCCATTGCACTGAGAACATATATGAACTGCATGTATGCTCATAGCAGGATAATATACTGCACACAGTACGCTGATCTACCACAGAAAAGCTTAAATGATATACCATTACTGTTAAAGACAGGATAGTGTGTCAGACCGGAATTAATGGGCCTGCTCCAAGCATTACTGAAAACAGTGTGTGTTGATAAGGAAGCCAGGCAGTGCACTTACGAGATCCAGAGAAAGCCCTCATCTCTCACCGGAGAGGTTTAGCTAGCAAGAGTAATATGATTCTTTTTCACAGCAAAATCTTTATCAGCATTTGTGTCTGAAAACTAAACATCTGACAGTCATTGACTCACCCTCAAATTGTTCCAAACCTGTATGAGTTTCTTTCTTCTGCTGAACACAAAAGAAGATATTTTGAAGAATGTTGGTAATCAAACGGTTAATGGGACACCATTGACTTCCATTGCTTTTTCCTACTATGGAGGTCAATGGGGTCCATCAACTGTTTGATTATTCTTCTTTTGTGAAAGAAACTGTTACAGGTTTGCTTGCGGGTGAGTAAATTATGACAAAATGTTCATTTTTGGGTGAACTATCCCTTTAAATTTCTCTCGTTTTAAAGATGTTTAAATATTTTTACTGGAAGACAAGACAAAAATACTGATTAAGAAAATGATCAGAACTCTTCCAACACCCATATAGAGGCAAAAAGACCAGCGTTTAGCATCATCACAACACACTTCCAAGCATGTGCATCAGTGTTTGAGAGATAAAATCATATATATATATATATATATATATATATATATATATATATATATATATATATAATACTTTTTGTTTTTACCAAAGTAAACAGAAGAAACCAGTGATAAGTTTATGGTATAAAGAAATTATTAAACATATATTGCATATTTAGGTCAAACTGCACTGGACCAAGCACCAAAAATGCTTAGCTTCATCAAAAATGTAAGAAAATAAATTAAGGAAGGGATCGCAGAACCAACCATAATTAGTCCTAAAGGAATGGGTCATTTTGGAGGCAAAACAACCCACAATACACACCAGGATTCCAGCTCTGTGATGAAGAGGAAATCCTACGCTGAGAGATCCAGACTTCCTGTCATCCTTCTCCCATTCTCCCCAGTCCACATCGTCTCTCTCTCTCTCTCTCTCTCTGCACGCTGTCTAGAAGACCCCACCCACTTCTCTCTCCACCCAAACTGAAAAGCACTTATCTCAGCAGACCAAGAGCAGCCAACGCCCAATCAGACGAGTCGGTTGCGTCACCGGGGCAACGCTCTGCTCCGTCTGAAGAGAATTCTCAACAGCACTGATGGATACAGGATCCATTACCTTGGCGAGGCCTTCCGGCTCCACTGGGAGCGCGACGTGACGGGCTGAGGAGCTGGGGAGCTTGTTTTTCTGGCTTGACATAAACAGCCTGAGGAAGCCCTCCTCTTGAAGATCTTTCATCGTTGGAACAATGGCCATGCTGCACATCATGTCCCAGAAAACAAGCCCTTCCTAACTCCTCCCCGTCACTTCTGCTGTGCTGCACGTGCTCTGGGCAGCCATATTTCTTTAGGCTTTATTCTGCGTGTAGAGCTATATCCAGGTCATAAGCCTGGGGGTTTGGCAGAGCTCTGACTAGTTCAGTCAACAATCCTGTGAAGATCAGACCAGCACAGAGACTGACTGCTGGATTTGTTCAATCAGATTAGTGTCCCATTGATTAAACATTATCAATGTCCACTCTTAGTGAATCACTTCACTGCAAACTGAATGGCAGGAGGACACCGTCAGTGGCAGGAACGTGTCTGATCACAACTCTATTCAACATACATTTTCACACAAAGTATTACAGCCCATTTTGCAGTTTTAGGACAGGATAGAAGACCAGACATGGAAGAATAGAATAAAATATGACAGAAATTAATAGAACATTACAGAATAGAAAATAATAGATCTAGACCATAATAAATAAATAAAGTGAAGAATTTTTTTTTAATAAAATATGACTAAAGAATTGGATATTCCATAAAAGAATATAATGAAACGTATCTAGACTGGACAGGAAATAATAGAATAGTCATAAAACTAGCTAAATAGAATAGTATATCACAGGAAAGAATAGAATGTGACAATGTAAGAAAAGAGAAGGGAATATCTCGAGGACAGACAGGAATATAATATAATAGAATAGAATATGACAAAATAATTGAAAATGCCACAATAGAATAGAAAGAAATAGATCTAGACTCGACAGGAAAAAACAGAATGGAATAGAATAGTCCAAAAACTGTGAAATAGAATTGAAGATGACAGGAAAGAATATATTTGAATAGAACGGGAAACAATATGACTGAGTAGAACAAAATAGAAGGGAATATATCTAGGCCAGACAGGAAGGAATAAAATAATCAAACTAAAAGAATAGAACAGGAAAGAATAAAACATGACAACAGAATAAAATAAAAAAGAGAAGGGAATAGATCTATACCAGAGACGAAAGAACATAATAAAATATAATAGAAGTAATAGAATATGGCAGAATAGGAGGAAATCGCTCAAATTTAGACCATGAAAATAAATAATAGAAAAAATAATTGAATAAAATAGAATATAACAGAATAAAATAGAATAATTATGCCACAATAGATCTAGACCAGACAGGAAATTATAGAATAGACCTAAAAACTTCATAATGGAAAAGAATAGGAAAGGAATTAATAGAATATGGCAGAATGACAAATTAGCCCTATCCTAAAAACTGAAAAATAGAATAGAATATGACAGGAAATAATAGAATAGAATAATAGAAAATTCCTATCATATTCTATTAATTTTAGGACTAAATACAATATGCCAAAATAGAATAGAGCGGAATAGAATAGCCCTGCCCTGTCCTAAAAAGTGCAAAGGGGAACATAACAGAATATACTGTACCAGAATAGCATAGAATAGAATATGACAGGAAAGAATAGAAAAGAATGGGATATATCTAGATCAGGCAGAATAAAAGGGGTTTTGAATTGGACTAGATAAAAATGTTATTTCTCTTCAGAATTGACTTTCCATGCAAAGTGGATCTAAGAGAAACAGTGCAGGAAAGGGAGGTCATCTGCCGTCTAACTGGATTTATAATATCCAACAGACGATCATCCTGCTTCAGTGTTTCATTATACAGCATCTCTACACATCTTCATCTGCTTTAGTACAACAGTCTCTCCACCATCAGGAGATACGAAATAAAGGCTTATTTAGCGACAGGTAAAAGCAGCGGTTAATCTGCCATCAGAACTGAAGCATCTCTTAACATGTGACTCCTTACATCTTACAGCCTTTTCTCTGATGACGAGAAAGCCTTTTCACTGCCACCATCAATACTGGCAATTCAGACTGTATGATCATGAGGAAATGTGACAGCAAATTGCTCCTTTGTTTTGCTTTTGTGTGCAGGCAATCCTTCCATTTTTCTACAAATTCAATGAATCAGATCGTCTGGTATTACTCAAACACTGGTAATTTCCTAAAAACGGGTCTATAGGCTACACTAATATTAATAGCCTAATTATTATTATCATTATCATTGCATATTTGATTAATTTGGACACCAATGAAAAATAAGAAGTGCTCTTTGGACTGAGGTATCCTTAAAGGAAGCAGTAGTTTCCTGTTGCTTTAGACATGGAAACGCGCGGGGACGCGCAGCTGTTCGGGGGCGCGACTTTTAGTGCCAGCAGTGAGACTGTCTGTTGCTGTTTTCCTTTCTTTCTTTACTCTGTTTGCTGTTATTTCGTGACGGTTGTAGAGCACAAGTAAATGTAATTCGCCAATAAATCAAACAAGCTTGTATATATCTCGGATATTTTAATTGAATCAATTTGTTTTAATTAGCCTACATGACTCGAGTCATGAATACTGCGTGCAGGCCTGTACACAGAACATTCATATTTAAGGTCTGTCTGAAGTCAAGGTTCTGTTGAAGGTTACAGCTGCAGGCATGGCCAAAAAAAAACCGAAACATTTTATAATCGTTTAAAAAAAAAATCCCAATCCGACGTTTCCAAATAGAACTGATTTGAAATTGTCCTCTAGAGATCGCGAGACTCCGTGCGTGTAGAAGGGCAAGTGACCGATGATGTAGAACCTCTACTGATGATCATAATCGACTATGGCAAAATATTAATACATACATCCATCATAGGCTACATAAAACAACAACAAACATGACTACACATCAGTCATTTGAACATGTATACTCTAGCCTGGGCATTTAACTCCACTGCATCCCAGCTATAGGCTATGATGAGAAATAAACATGTCGCGTGCTCGTACCTCAGATTTTAAAGCAGCGGTTTATTCTGTCCTTTCCGTCCAGAGATGCAGAATTTCAAAGGTCTCTTGACTTGAACACTCACTCAAGATCAGTGCGTGGATTACGCGTTCATATGCTCGTGCCACATTGGCCGTGTCTCAAACACCAGTGAGCTGCCTACCTAGACCGCATATTTTGCGTCATAGTGCGTCAGCTGACTCGAAACGCGCTAATAAACCCCTAAAACGCGGTCTGTAGTGTTTGAAACACAGCCGCTGTGGAGGAAATGTGCGTCTGAAGCATCTTTTACAGTAAATGGCCAGCCAATGAGAGTAAAACAACTGTAGGCTACTATAGTAAGATGGGACCGTCCTGTTCCTTTTAATAGGGCCCTTATTCCTCCCCAGATGTAAACCTCTCTTTGAGCTCATGCAGTATTACTACAAGGAGTTGTGCTATTTATCTGCAGGTCATACATCTGTGATTATTAAGCCTATGTTTCACATTATTAAAAATGTGCAAGTCTCCTTTGACTTTATTAAGTAGGTTATACAACTGATTGGCTACCTGAATAACACAAGGTATTTGAAAAATGTAAAATAACTAACTACTCGAAGGTTATAATCGAACCTTACACCACTAGAGGGCACGGTAAAGCCTTTTATTATTATGACAGCTACAATACATTTTATTTTACATGAATTCTACTATACACTAATAGCTCGCTTAAAAATATTATATTCCATCCTTTCTGGCCTAGATATATTCCCTTCTCTTTTTTTCTATTGTGTCATATTCTAGTCTATTCTGTTCTATGCCGTTTTGCACTTTTTAGGACAGGGCAAGGCTATTCTATTCTGCTCTGTTCTATTCTATTAATTTCTTTTGTATCATATTCTATTCATTTTAAGGCTATTATATTATATTCCATTGTAGTATATTCTTTCCTGTCTGGCCTAGATCTGTTCCCTTCTCCTTTCTTCTATTGTGTCATATTCTATTATTTCCTGTCATATTCTATTCTACTCTATTCTTCAGTTTTTAGGATAGGGCTAATCTGTTATATTCTGCCATATTCTATTCATTCCTTTTTAATTCCTATTCTAGTCCATTGTGAAGTTTTTAGGTTCTATTCTATTCTTTCCTGTCTGGTCTATATACATTTCATTCTGTTCTACAGTGGCATATTCTATTATTTTCTGTCATATTCTATTATTTTTTTCTATTCTATTTTTTCCTTATTCATTTATTATGGTCTTCATTATTAGAACTATTCCCTCATATTCTGTCATATTTGATTACTTTGTTATATTTTATTCTGTTCTTTCATGTCTGGTGTAGATGTATTCCCTTCCCTTTTCTCTTATTTTATTCTTTCCTGGATTCTATTATTTTTAGGATTATTCTATTCTCATCTATTCCTTTATGTCTTGCCTATATATATTCCCTTTTATTTTGTTCTACTCTGTCATATACTATTCTATTTAGAAGTTTTTGGACTATTCTATTCTATTCCATTACGCTTTTTCATGTCCAGTCTAGATATATTTCTGTCTATTCTATTGGGGCATATTCAATTATTTTCTGTCATATACGAATTTATTATGTAATATGTAATATTCCCTGTAATATCCTAATAATTTCTGTCATATTTTATTCAGTTTTTCATGTCTGGGTAGATATATTCCCTCCCATTTTCTCTTATTTTATTCTGTTATGTCATATTTTATTATTTCCAGGATTATTCGATTCTATTAGTTTTAGGACTGTTCTATTCTTGTCTGGCCTCGATATATTCCCATTCTTTCCTTTCCTTTATCATTTTCAATTGTATTCTATTCTTTCCTGTCCAGTCTAGATCTATTTCATATTCTATTCTATTGTCGTTATTTAAATAAATTAAATAGCTTAAAAACTCACATACAAATAAACGGAGAGCTGTAACAGCCTACTAACCACTAGATAACGTTTTTGTAGTATGTTCATTTTTATGCAGTATGTTATTGATATTAATATTAATATATTTTATAATATATCCTTAATATATTTTGTAGTATGTTCATTTTTATACACCTTAATATAAATGCTTTTTCTTTTCTTTTAATTCTTCTAAAATGAATACCTGATCTGGGGTGCGTTTCCCAAAACCATCGTTGCTAACTAAGTTAGCAACTTTGATGGTTGCAATGCAATTTCCCATTGCCAACCATACAAGTTGCTAACAGGTTAGCAACGATGGTTTTGGGAAACGCACCCCAGAACGGCAAACTGAAAACCATGCTGAAAACAAACAAAACGCATTTAAATCACATGACATGTCGTCATGACGTGTTTGTAGCTCATCCGGGTCAAAAGGCGTCAGCATGGACAAGGGGAATATTCTTGCATCTCTGGTAGGGAACGAATTATTTCAACCCATCAACAAACACAACGCACTGTACAATAACGCGAAAGGCAAGCCTAGTATTTTATCGAACCGATGCTCTGAGTTAACGGATATTCACTACTGCTTGCAGCCCATATTGCTAAGAATCATAGTTAGCTTGCATGCTAACAAGCATGTCATGAGCATATGGCAACAAAAACAAGAGATCAAGAATAAGAAATAATATCCTTAATAATCTCTAAAATGTATTAATCCGGGGTTAAAATGCTTAGATAATAACTTAGTAGTCTAACATGGGTATTGACAGCGTTGATAATCACGGTTTCTTGTGTGCTTTAATGGCACGAGTTTTACGTATTAAGATGTATTATGTTATGTAATATTTCATTCAATATTTCTGTTTTAATAAACAGGGGGTAGAAGGAGCCACTGCTGCTGCGCATGCGCTCTCTCTTCCAGCAGAAGCGTATGGAAATGATGTGAGATGGGATGTTTTGATATTTGCACAAATGAGCAAAACTAATCATTGTCTTTAAAGCATTATCACTTCAAAACACCAACCGTATTTTGTTCCCTATCAGGCCCAGTTGGAAGTAATGTGGGCTATGAAAGCCTACAATCACGCAGAAGTTTATTTTAATGTAAGTGAATGAATGGTCAATCTATCGTTTGGCGATTTTGGAACACTTGAATGTCCAGTTTAACTGACAGTTTCTTTCTCCACAGCTTATTTCCTCCGTTGAGCCTAAATTTCTAAAACTAACTAAATCAGACGAGCAGATATACACTAAATTCCGGGAAGCATTTCCTGACCTCAGTATTGAACTTCTGGACCCGGACCTGCTGAAGTCAGCAGACGCTAAAGAGGTTTGGGACGTTACTTTTGCACGCGAGATGAGTTTAATTTGATACATTACTCATAGAGAGCATGTCAAGCTCTGTTTCAATTTTGTTTCCAGAAATGGAGGCCCTTTTGTAACCAGTTTGAAGGTGTTGTAGACGACTTCAACTATGGTACATTAGTACGTCTAAACTGTCAGAAGGACTACACAGAGGAGAACACCATATTTGGTATGCAATGGCACATGTGCACTCATTTCAGTCCACAAGAAATAGATCAGTGTCTTGCAAATAGAAACAAAATATTGCTATAACGCACAGGGAAAATGCATAATTTCCTCCCCATTTTCATTTCAGCTACCAGAATCCAGTTTTACGCTATTGAGATTGCCAGAAACCGAGAAGGATACAATGACGTCGTCCACAAAGCCAATTCAAAAACCAAACAACATAAAAAAGATGAGAGTTAATCATGACAGTGTATTATTTAAAGTGGCCTTCTTGGTGTAACGCAGATCTTACACATCAAGTTCAAAAGTGGAGAAATGCATAAATCGTTGTATGTAAAAGCATGTAAAAGAGCTTTTTTCCATCTGTTCTTACAAGTCGGAAGGTGGATTATATTTAGTTTTGTTTTTCCTGTAATGCCTCACTTTTTTTGTAATAAATAACAGTACATTTCCCCCTGAAAAGTGCCGCTGTACTGTGTGAATCTTTGTAACTGATTAATCATGGCTTGAAAGCAAAGAAATTGCATTCGCATTTCACTGTAAAATGGGATATTCAACAAAAAGTAGAACTCCACAGTAATTAATAATAAGCATTGATAAAATTAGGAGTTACACATCAAAATCCAGATTAATGCAATTATGCAGGAGGAGTTAAAAATTCAAAGGTTCTTTTATGGAGTCCTAAGTTCACCCTTGAGAACATCTTGATGTATCCGAATGCCAACTTTCTTGCAAGTTTGTCATTATTTGGCATTTTTGCAATAACCTTTACTGCCACAGAGATTATTCTAATAGATCATAAATTCAGTTCAATAGTATATTGAGCAGAGCATAACTAGAAAAATGATTAATATTCATTTGCAGACTACAATGAATTTGATTTACAGTTGGAGTTAAAGGGATAGTTCACCCAAAAATTTAAAATGTCATCACCCTCAAGTTGTTCCAAACCTGTATAAATTTTATTTCTTCTGCTGAACACAAAATATTTTTCAGAATGTGGGTCACCAAACAAGTTGATGGACCCATTGACTTTCAATTTTTTTGTCAACTACCCCTTTAATTTTCTTGACATTTCAGGTTTTCTATGACCATGGGAACCCGTCGCTAATAATAACAGAATCATTTATTAAAAAAAGTCAAATTTGACCATGTTGACTAAAAACATGGCAGTTTAGTCATGATGTGGCGGTCACAAAACGTGCACATACTAGTACAAACCAATGATGTTTATTTTGCAGTCACAATGCTTACACTATATGTAGCAGACATCCAAACAAACAATCAAACAATTCAACCTTATCACTCAATGGACCCAACACACAGTCGCCAAAAACACATTCACATCAGGGAACCAAAAAAAGAAAGTTAACATCCATGAGTGTTGGACATGGTTAAGAGATGAGCTAGTTCTTCACAAACAGTTAGCAGCAACATCTGTTGAGTAGCACAAGTTGCTAATATACTCCATTCACCTCTGTTTAAATCTACCATATTCCGATGCGTTTTCTGTGATTAAAAATAAATCTGGAATCCAGGGGGAGAAAAAACAAAACAAAAAACAACGGGGTTAAAGCTAGAGAAACTGTCGAGAGTGATCCTGTCGCAATGACTCGAGTACCAGGGTTTTTTTTTTTTTTTTGGACACGGCTACATTCTATAGGCTTCACTACCGAAGAACGCCAGATCAACAATAAAGCCACGAGAGACTGGAAGTCTGTGAGATTAAAAAGCAAGGAAAACAGTTTGACGAAAGCTCAGAGAGCAAATTCACCACAACCAAGTCACTTTATCTAATCAAATCCACAGACGACATGATCAAACCCTTCAGAGACGAACGGGAAAAGGTTACACGTGCGTTCTCCTTTAACGGAGGTCTTGGAAATAATCATACACTAAAATGGTGATTTTTGGGACCGGAGGTCAGAGGTGAGCAGAACTCAACATCCTCAGCAATGGAGGTGGTGGGGATGTTACGATGACCTTAAGGGAGAAGGTTGATGCAAGACGGACTTCATTATGCCCAAGATTTTAGGGAAATTGTATCCCTCCTGAAAAAGCTAGCGCGAGGGGTTGTGTATTTACAAATCTCCCGTTTTTGTTCTATAGAGTCAATTTGAGGGGGGGAGGAAATAAATGTACAACTTGTGACCCTATACGACTTTTCATCCCACCCCCTCTGCGGACAGGTGTCAATCCCAGCACTCATGCCACAATCCCACATGATCACCCGGATATAAACAACTCTCTCCATACAGACAAATCCGCACTAACTTACTAGACTGTAAAAAGGTTTCAATCACACTCATTATTTGTCTTAAATTGTAATAATTATAAACATTGTTGAAAATGTTATGAAAAAAAATGTACACTTTTTTTTTTTTCCTTATGTGTTTCTATACAAGGCAGGCAAAAGCAGAGCACTATGTATACCAGCTCATCCTAACCCTTCCTCCCACAGACATGCTCTCAAACACACACACACACACACACACACACACACACACACACACACGCACGCAGACGCCCACTTCCCATCATCCCTTGGAGCGGTTTGGGTGTGCCATCCACTCTAGAGTCCACACTGGTGCCATCCCACACCCCAAAACCCATTCCCCAGCCGTACCCTCTTCACTCTCTTTGGACTTTTGAGCCCCAAATGACAAGAGAATGGTCAAGGAGAAGGACCTCTTGAAACTGGCTTTAAAATATGTATATATTTATATGTGTATATATATATATTATATATATATAAAAAAGGGTGGGGGAGGAGATGTGAGGGGAGAGAGGTAATGGTTTTTTTAGGGACTGGGGAGCGGGAGGTGCGGGCTTGCGCAGTGGTGGTCCCCCGGCAGCCGGGCCAGGGGCGGGTGGGAGTACGGGACGGGGCCGGGCCACATGCCCTGGTGCTCTATGGAATGTCAGCTCATCATATCGTTGCTGTTTACCCCGTATGTGGAATTCTTCATGGAGTCATTGACTTCTCTTCTAAATACTGAAAGATTCTGTGTAAACCTGCAAAATAAAGAAAAATGGTTGAGTATATATGCATATAGGGATACAAGATATAGTAAAAGTGAAGCTTCTAGGGCTGCCGCCTAATAGTAGAGGAGAAGGCTTAGTCAACCAAATTTTAATTGGTTGGTTGGTCACAAAAAAAATCCAATTGGTGAAGTCACATGGCTGGTCCATGTGGTAATTCCAGTATGTCAGGCAGGAAATCCAAACTTTCGTCTATCATTCATCCACTTCAAACATAGCTTATCATTTGAAACGTGCAATAAGCAGCCTAACTTTAGCCATTTTACATGGCCGCTCTCTCTAACGTTAATCTAGATAAATATGCTCTATTATTAGGCGAATATCCAAGTGTTTGTATGAAAGCTAAATTAGAATAGAACAGCGCTTACTGTATGGCGATTAACTTAGCGTGCAATTTTTTCAAATTCCATCCACTATACTGCAGATGACGAGTCAGCGTCGTCAACTTCATCTTTGCAGACGACACTGACTCAGAAAGCACTAGTTTATTAAAATTTCATTAATCATCATTATGAAAGCTTTTTGTGCGCGCATGAGTGCCTAATTTATATTCAATACTTTATTATGGTTTAGTATTTCTCTGTAAACTTGAATGCAATGCAGGATGAAAATCATATGAAATCAAATGACCTGTCTCTGTTTTTGGTGAGCAAGTTTCGCTCTATGCCCTCCATGAGATTTTCGAAGCATAAGTGCATGGCTTGCTGCTTTTCTGGTGGTTGGCTGTTCACAATGCTGTTCCTCAGATCTGCAAAATACTACAAACACAACGCTCTGATCACAAATAGTGTTGTAGTGCTAATTAAAAAGAATTCTAGGCATTTCATCAAAAACACCCTAATTATTGTATAGTCACAACTATATTCTTTATAGGCGTGTATAGCTGTGACTATTTACAGAACTGACACCATATTTATATTATATTGTTTTTACACAGGCAGACACACACTAACGTTTAAAAGTTTAGGGTCAGAAAGATTTTTTTTTAAGGAATCAATACTGTTATTCAACAAGGATGCATTAAATTGATCATAAGGGACAGTAAATACACTTATAATGTTACAAAAGATTTCCATTTCAATCCTGAATTTTTTTTCTCGAGGAGCAAATCATCATATTAGAATGATTTCTGAAGGATCATGTGACAGTGTAAACTGGAGTAATGATGCTGAAAATTCAGCTTTGACATTTTTGACAAAATTATGTTTTAAAATATATTAAAACAGAAAGTTTGATTTTGTAATAATTTCTCACAATATTACAGTTTAACTGTAATTTTGATCAAATAAATGCAGCCTTGGTGAGTATAAGAGACTTTTCAAAATATAAAAAAAACCTTACCAACTCCAAACTTTTCATATATATGCATACAACACACGTCTGGTGCGCTATCTTTATGAGGACTCTCCATAGACATAATGGTTTTTATACTGTACAAACTGTATATTCTGTCCCCTTACACTAACCCTACCCCTAAACCTATCCATCACAGAAACCTTTCTGCATTTTTACATTTTTTAAAAAACTCATTCTGTATGATTTATAAGCTTTTGTGCCCATGGGGACCTCTATTTAGGTCCCCACGGTGACTCGAGTCCCCATGAGTCTGTGTGCATTCGGGTTTAAGTCCCCACCAGGATAGAAAAACATGTCCACACACACACACACACACACACACACACACACACACACACACACACACACACACACACACACACACACACACACACACACACACACACACACACACCTTCTCATTGAGCAGAATCAAGCCAAGCAGTGGCCGTGACATAGACCACTGATTCCTACAATCTTCAAAAATGATGATATTCAACACTGTCGACAGCATCTGGAATAGAAGATTGTGAGAACTCTGTCAGATGAAATATCTCCAATACACTTCAAAATGTCAAAGTAAATAGATGTATATGAGGAAAATTTATTTAATAATAAACAAGCTGTGAATATTTCATTGCAAATTATGTTTTAACAAAACAAAAGACTAAATTCTTGATCACCAAATAATTTAATTTATGATGTAAAAATGTATTTTTATGTGTACTGTATATTCAGGTGTCTTTCAAAGCCTCAGATGGCTACAGATGCAGCCTCACCTGCTGGATCATCTCAGGGTGCTGCTGCATTATGTGAAGGAAGCGGTCGCTCTCCTGGGCCATGGGCGCCGCTCTTTTCTTTGTGCTGCGTGACAGCTGCTTGAATAGATAAGTAACTATGTGATCTAGGCTTGAGCAGCAACCAGTGCATACCATTGTGTCTGTGAAGGGACAAACAGAAACAAAGATCAGGCTCATAGGTTCACAAACACCTAAGGGGTCCATGATGGAACTGAAGAAGAAAAAAAAATCCTATGTTTGAAGAGAAGGTCCTTACCAAGTGCAGTAAGCCCTTCTGATATTGAGGACAGGATGTACATGACCACATGAGGCTCCAGGCTGGCGATGAAGTTCATATGGTCTTGGGTTAGCACCTCCAGAAGAGAGTAGTAAGACTGACTAAGCTTTGGATAGTCCTGCAGGAAGAACAACCAACCGAAATCAACCAATCTGAATGCAGAAGGACACAATCCTGATACCTGACGGCTCTTACCAGCAGGTCACTGTGAGGGATGGACAAGAGCAGCTTAATAAAGGTCTGCAGGGCGTTGTCCAGGGCATCATCGCCGTAAAGACGGAAGACGCCGAAGTTGACATAGTTGCCGCTTAATACGGCTTTCAACATGGAGAAACAAATGGAGATTCCCTTCAGTTTCAGTGCATAAACCTGATCTTTTGGCACATCGCCCAGTGTCAGGATCCGATTCCCTTGAAGCAAAAAAAAGATAAGTGAGCAAATTATTATTTAAAGTGTTTACAATCTAATACTACAACTACCGCAAACCAGAGGAATATCTCATTTAAAATATGAAAACAGGGTCATTATTATACCATATGTTGTAATCATCTTGCTTGTCTCCCTGAACAGCAGGATTCCATTTGGTGACGACACGTCAAACTGTAATCTCTGTGACCTTCATGTAAAAAACACACTGTAAGTCAGAGAACGTGCATAACCTTCAAACACAGCTCTCAAGGACATGAGCAAAATGCAACATATGCATAACCAAGGCATAAAATGAATACTCGCCAAGCGCCAAATGCGAGTAGAAATCGGTGTTGGCGAGTATATGAAACCGTATCAATCGCCAGTTGGCTGATAACATTTTTATGAATCTTAACAATGCAAAGATGTGAGAACATGAACAACGCTCAAGAAAATTGATTGGCCAGAATTGTATCATCATGAAAGTTTAAGCCTTGCCAATTGAAATATTCAAGCGCAAGAAGACGCGAAATAGAGTTCAATTCGTTACTCGCTGTGTGGGAAGTTTTCTGTGCGCAAACATTTGAAGCACGCGGTTAGAAATCTGTCTCTCAGACAGCACGAGAATACTGAACTGAACTCTTTCATGTCTTCTTGCACTTGAAAATGCACCCGTTGTTGAGCATCCTTGTAAACATAGTCAGTTCTGTTTTAAATGAACATAAACAGTTGAGAAAGAAAACACGCATGTATCAGTATATTAGATCTGTGCATTAGCTCTTAAAGTGAAAGTAGCCTTAAGCCAGGGACACACCGAGCCAACGATCGGTCGTCAGGCAATGTCAGACCGTTTTTGAACGTCGGCCGACTTGTTTTTTTCAGTGGGTTCTGCACCGTTGGCTCTAGTCAGACAGCGTCTTGTTTTTTCAGCATGTAGAATCGGCGTCGGGCTGTCAGTGAGAGAGAGCTATAGAAGGCTGTTCTAATTTTACATTTTACCCGAGTGATCCTGGGCAAATATTTTCATAATAACATGAGCCAAGTGGAATAGAGAAAGTGATCAGCTTGACTGATATTCGAAACGGTAAGCATGCGCTGCTTTGTTTACGGCTTGTGTATCTGCAGCCTGCAGTGTCGGTATTCTTCTTATGAATATATCTGCAGAAATAGACAGTTGTCTCATTTACATGTGGCGCAGAACGCGCATGCTAGCTGACAATCAGATGTGGTCCTTTCTGTGTTCAAGCACAGCTTTTTTCCCCAGACTCAGGCGACGTGAGGCGACAACACAGACCGCTTTCATCAGCGCTAGTTCTTTGGCGCCGATTTGGTGTGTCCCTACATTTATATACCTTCTGCTATCTGTCCTCAATGTTAATCAAACAACTAGGGATGGGAATCAAGAACCGGTTCTTCTTCAGAACCGGTGCCCAGTGAATCGATTCCTTGGAACCGTTAGTATGCCTGCTTAACGATTCCGCTCGTCACACACGCGCTGCGTTGTTTTGGTTCAGAACGCAGCAAACATGGCAGAGGCAGAAGCGCTCTAAACTTTGGTAATATTTCACGCGAAAAGACGATAATATATGAGGTGCCGTAAATCAAACTTCATTCACGCACACATAGGCTATATGAAACACTTGCACACACATACTACGTAGTCAAACATACATGTACTGCTGAATGCGGAAACAAATACATATGAAATGTACAACGACACCTAAAGTCACTCACGCACATGCAAACTCTACACACACGAGATACGCGGATACTCATATGAGACGCGCGCACGCACACACAAACTCTCCAGTCTCGCACATACTCATATGAGACGCGCGCGCGCACACACAAACTCTCCAGTCTCGCACACTCATGAGACGCGTGCGCACAAACTCTCCACGCACATACTCATATGAGACGCGCGCGCGCACACACAAACTCTCCAGTCTCGCACACTCATGAGACGCGTGCGCACAAACTCTCCACGCACATACTCATGAGACGCGCGCGCGCACACACAAACTCTCCAGTCTCGCACACTCATATGAGACGCGTGCGCACAAACTCTCCACGCACATACTCATATGAGACGCGCGCGCGCGACACACACAAACTCTCCACGCACATACTCATATGAGACGCGCGCACACACAAACTCTCCACGCACATGCTCATATGAGACGCGCGCGCGCGCACACACAAACTCTCCACGCACATACTCATATGAGACGCGCGCCACACAAACTCTCCAGTCTCGCACATGCTCATATGAGACGCGCGCCACACAAACTCTCCAGTCTCGCACATACTCATGAGACGCGTGCGCGCACACACAAACTCTCCACGCACATGCTCACATGAGACGCGAGCACACGCACACACACACACACACACACACACACACACACACACACACACACACACACACACACACACACACACACACACACACACACACACACACACACACACACACACACACACACACACACACACACAAACTCGCGCACACACTCAATGAGAATATGACGGCGCCTATGACGGTCACTTGCAACCATAGACTGTAAAAAATAGCTTGCAACCCTATTTTTTAAAGCTTGCAACACTTGTAAAATTTCCATTTCGTCAAAGGGGGAAATACCTAATATGTGACCCTGGACCACAAAAGCAGTCTTATGTGTCCATTTTCTAAAATTGAGATTTATACATCATCTGAATGCTGTATAAATAAGCTTTCCATTGATGTATGGTATGTGAGGATAGGACAATATTTGGCCGAGATACAACTATTTGAAAGCTGGAATCTGAGGGTGCAAAAAAATCTAAATATTGAAAAAATCGCCTTTAAAGGTTTCCATTTCTGTTGGTTATTGTGCTGCATCCACTTACAAAAACACAATTTTGATATATTTAAGGTAGGAAATTTACTAAATATCTTCATGGATCATGATCTTTACTTAATATCCTAATGATTTTTTGGCATAAAAGTAAAATCTATAATTTTGACCTATACAGTGTTTTGTTGGCTATTCCCTAAAATATACCCGTGCTACTTAAGACTGGTTTTGTAATCCAGGGTCACATATGCAGAAACATTTGGCCAGACAGCAAGGCGCGTAACATTATACACTGATGAATGAGCGCTGCTTTTGAACATTTCTTTAAAACAAAATTGATTTGACAGAATTTCATTTTCTTAATGGCATAAACAGACTTTAGTCCCATGAAACTTAAACTGGAATGTCAGTTTCTGTCACTTCGACTTCCCGAACAGGCGAACACGCACACGCACGCACACATCACTTTTGAAGTAAAATTGAAAATTCATGATGCAGTGCATGTAATGCATATCGAATTGAACTTAATCGATGACATGATAATCTTATTCGAAACGAACCGAACCGTGAGACCAGTATAGGTTCACACCAATAATACTCTGTGCTGTGTCTTCTGATCAGATATTAAAGCGAGTTAATACAAACAAACAATGTGTACTTATGTCACCCAATGAGAATCGATAAGAAAATCGATAAGGAATCGAATCGATAAGCAATATCGATAATGGAATCGGAATCGTTAAATTCTTATCAATTCCCATCCCTACAAACAACAAAAGACAGAAAAATCACTCACTGCTCTTGACTGAATAACTTTTACAACTTTTAAGGAATGGATTAATCTACGTTTAATTTATACAATGAAGACTTTGCAATGTTATTTTGCATTTGATTACTTATTTAATTTCTGTACCTAGTAATTGTGAATTTTCACTGGTATCTACATTTTTGGGGTCATAACTGCCTGCTTTTGCAAAAATAGTTTCCTGGCTGGTAAATAAAAGTCACTGGCAGGTGGCAGAATGGTAGTTTAGGCCCTGTGCGTACCTGTTGTGGACAAGCTCAGCCATGAGTTTGAGGACCGGTGTGGTGCAGGCAGGTACATGGTACCAGAGCTCTATTGCCCTCTGTAAGATGGGCATGTAAGTGGGGTAACTATAATCTGTTAAGGAACATTAAAATTGACATTCAATCTAAAATGCACAGTTTTAATTCATTAAAATAGTATAAAATAAAAAATAAAATAAAACCAAAAATAAAGAAAAAGAATTACACATAAAAAACAAAAACAAATACATGTTAAAAGGATACATCCAATCAAAGAGCATCATAAAGCTGGTCTTGGCATTGAAGGCAAAGGCGATTCCCCTTAGATCTCTCACCAGTCCTACTAAAGTTCTCTAAAAGAAAGAAAGAAAGAGCAAAACATTTGTTCATCTATTATACGTAAAACCACTGAGGTACAGATGCATTATAAAGGTCAGCAACAACAAAGATATTTTGCAAATGCTGCAAGGAGGTGCTGTATGATAAAGAATATGACATCTCACTTTTGCTTCTTGTTCATTGAAGGTGTTGGTGCTGAACATCTGAGCTACGGCTTCAAACGCAGCAGTGAGAGGAAGCATGAACTGTTCAAATTGGTCCTCATCCTCACCTGTCAAAGACAGAACATCGTAAAAGATGGTCTTTGACATGACACTTGTGTTCTATTTCACACATATCTGAAGATTAAAGCCAGCCCACTGTGAATTTGAAATATGAACTATAATAGGTACACCCTTACCCAAATCTACCATAAGTAGTCTTCCCAGGGCTGTGTAGAAAGTGGTCCGACACCTCATATCACTAAGGTTGGCCTGATTGTTCACGCCCAGGAAAGAAAAGTGCTCACTCTGTCACATGGAAGAAAAACATGACATTGGGAGTAAAAAAAGGGAATAAAATGTTTTTTTAAATAAATTATTTTAAAATATGATATTACGATTTTATTATTTATAATACAGGGTCAAATAAAGCTGAAGTTCATTGAAGAAATAAGCTCAGGTTGTTCACTTACTGTGTGGTTGTTTAGCATGAACTGGACAGCGCTGAGTTTCACTAGTTTTCTAACACTGCTGTACGTGACAAATAAGGTTAAGGAAACACACAAGAAAAAATTTACTGTCAAAAACATCACAGACTCTTCTATACATTTACATTTAATTTTAAACAGTGTCAGCGTTGTTACTGAGGTTGATGGACTTTTATTTAAAGCAACATGTGTGTAAGGATATCCAATAGAGAGGTCATTGAGGAGCTGTAGTGTCTTAGATGTGATTGGTTCACACTGTCCCCAGTACTTCAAGTTGGTGATTCTGGATTAAAACAAAACTCTTTGTTAAAAATGGTTTTCAATTATAATTCTTGACAAAGTAAGGTTTCCTATTAATTATATCCATCATTAGTTGATATATACTTACATTTTACCAATGAAAACACTGAGTACCATGGTCTCATCATTCAGGCCAAGAACCTCTGATAGTCTCCGATACAACTAGAGATAAAACAAAAATAGTATTAATGCATGTCATCTTAAACAGGTGTTTTGCACCGTAGCTCTTACTAATATATCCTGCATTTTAAATGGAATGATGTATTAACCCAGTGTTTCCCATACATTGATTTATGTGTGGCAGCAGCCCGCCACAATATCAGCATTGACCGCCACAAATAGATTTCAGTGCTTCCCATTCATTAACTAGACTGTGGCGGCCCGACAATATATTAAAACTTCTCGTAATAACAAATAAGATCGTGTTTTGCGCCATTGCTGTCAAACAAGCTCAAATTAAAAGCGTCCCCATGGACCCCCATAGAGGGACAGAGGTCCACCCACCACAGTTTCAAAAATCCTGTGGGAAACACTGATTAACCAATCAGCATCCAAGATTGGAACCATCCATTTTAAAACGCATTTAATATGTTAAACTACTGAAAAAACAAGTTGGGGAATAAAGCCACGAGAAGCAAGCGACCGTAACAATTCACAGTGGTTTCTCACAAAACCTTAACCTATGTTTGGTGAGAATAGAGGGATAAAGCAGTTCAATTTCATTTACAAATTAAAAACTTAATGTAACATTTAATGGCAAATACAGTATACATATTTTTATAATACGAATAAAATTAAACTGCTAGAAATATATTCTTGATTATGGCCCAGTCACAAATGGCACCCTTCCCTGAGTCTACACTATCTTGCATGGGCTGTTGGGTAATTGTACACTAAAGTCTGCATCTCTACAATCCAAATTAAGTGTGCCATTTGGGACACTATATACAAATTCGCCATTTAAGTCAATATATCAAGATCAAATAATACTTCATAATGATTTTTGCAGTGTTTTACAGTTACGAGGAGCACTTTAAGGTGTTTAATTCTAAGGTTAAGGATAACAGGCTAAAGCAGAACTAAACCGTTTTAAAGGCCAATTCACACTGCACCGACACACGCCGACCAGTGCTTACAATCATCAGATTACAGTACGTCACTTCTCAAACATTTCACGACCTGACAAGCAACGACTCAACATGTCAAAGTGTCTGTCGCCGTCTGTCGGTGCAATGTGAATTGGCCTTTAAAGGAACAGCTAGTCTCTCTATGTGCACTTATCTTCCAAACTGTGAACAGAGAATCGGAGCAACAAGAGAAAAAACTTCAGCTTTCTGGTTAGTTGAGACAGGACACTTTCATCTCAGACAAAAAAACTATTTGTTTTCAAAACTACAGGTCAATTTAGAAAGCCAGACTAAAAGAGTGAAACCACAACTAAGCAGGCAAAAAAGCTGAATCGACAGTCTCTTTTCAAAGCCCAGACACAACACCATTGCAAAATTCAACCATTCTGAGAGTTCAAAGACAAAACTTGAAAGTCACGAGAGATCAATAATCAATTCTATACTTTTTTATGTCTAAACAAACCACAGCTTGAAGTTTGTGCTCATGCAAACAGAAACTACAACTGTAAAATAACTGTAATTACCTTTGATGATTTTTGCACCTGGTCACCGATATAGATTTTCCGAAACTGTTCGAAGAAACTTAGCATGGCTAACTCGAGCTTCTCATTTCCAGCTTGAGCCAGCCGCGAGTCTGTGAGGTTCATTAACTGCAAAACTCTGAAAGTGACAAAAGATGAACTGATGAAGTTTATATTTAAGCAATAAACCACAAGAACTAGTCATCTCAAATGATTAATTAAATGTAATTCTTTACCACTTTGTTGCACAAATGTAAGCACAAAATCCATAAATCAACTGTTTTTAATAGAAGTGAAATTAGGAATCACATCATTATAAAAATAAGATTTTTTTTTTTTAGATTGGCTAAAATTACATTTAACTGTTATTAAACTAGTGTTTTAAAAACTTTATATTGGGTATAGTGGCTTTTTTTAGTTCCTGCGTGGTTTGTATAGGACTGGATAAGGAGAATAAATGTTGAAATTAACTGTTATTTTATTTGATTAGTTTTTAGAAAAGGCCTGTTAGTGTTTAATTCTGTTGTTTGACATTTAAAATAGTTTGAAACTGAAATGAAAATTCTGGGCCAAAAAAAAACTTGTGGATGCTCTAGGCCAAAAACCGAAAATGCTTTAAAATTGATTTTATTTCTTATTAAATTAGCTTTGTAACTTTTTTAGAGTGTGGCACTTACAAACAGCCCATTTAGTGATGGCACAACTAACAACAGGGGAAGAATTCGGTACCAGCTTTTTTTAATAAAATATGTAAATATTGTTTGACTGTTTATTTTCCAGAAACAAAAAGCTGTGCAGCACTGTGTCCAGCTGTATTTCTGCTAGTCGACTCGACTTTCATCACATAAATGTCGACTTTAAAAAAATCCGAAGACGTTGAACCCCTACTTTCAAAGAATGATTTTAGAATGATCAAAATGCATGTGAAACTTTAATGCCGAACATTAAGGTGTGAACCGCCTTAGGTGCCGATTCCTCACCGACACACAAGCTCCCCATCCATGGCATCTTGCTCATCCGTGCTGGCGAAGGATACTCTTCCTCCAATGACTGCACCAATGATGTACACCAGCCACGTCAAACGACCTGGACAACATTCATAACGTAAGGGTTGTATCATAACGTATGTTTGTGCATCAAGAAATGTGAGGTGTTTCAAGCTCACCCTCCTGCACTGCTATGTCCATTGTGCTGGAGTTGGTGGACTGCAGCAGCTCCTGGTATGACTGGGCCGACTGATCAAAGAGCTGGACCAACAGGGCACAGGTCTTTTCATACTCGCACCGCCCGATAGTAGACAGCTGGTCCAGCTGCTGTTGCACCAAGCCGGCATCATCCAAGGGATCTTCAAGACCATCCCTGTATAGAATGGATATTATAGAAACTAAGGTTGACTGAGGTATACCAGTATTGGTATAACATTGCCAAGCACCTGTTGCTTGACCATCCTGACTTTGTACAAGGCATTACATTTTCTTTAAAAAAAAAATAAAAATAAAAATTCGACATGTGAATGTATCATTCAAACGAAAAAAGAAAAAAAAAATTTCTTTGGAACATGCAAGCTCTTTGAGAGGAGGCTTTATGTGTGCACACTGTGGGTCTGAGTGCAAATAAAAACATCTCTCAAAGAACACACGAGTATTAATGAATGATTCAATAAAATAAAAACGCTTGCATGTTTAAATTGACAAGGCTTAAAAAGACGTGGGCAAGTGACTTTCCCATCAGCCGCCCCGAACCGAGAGCGTTGTATCTCAGCGAGCAGCTCACATATAGTGAAGACGCGATGTGATTTGAAACCAGAAGCAATCAGCTCAATTGAGAGAGAAAAAGAGAGAAAGGGGAGACGCGGGTACTGATGATTCTCACACTGCTTGTGAAATTACTTCTCACAAAAAGTTTCCAAATTGATGATTTGATGTGATAATTATAGTTGATTTACTAATAAGTGTTTGCGGTAATTTCTCACATTATCAATGCGAAAACCTGTGGGAATGAGTAAAATTATGCTCAATACCTGAGCTGAAATCCAGACCCTGTATGGTATAATTTTAATATTGATACTACGGTGTTAGATTGTGGTACTGCACCGAAGCCAAATTTGTGGTATCTAGCCAACCCTAATAGAAACATTACACATATTTGACATTCATGCTCCAGATAGCGCTCACTCTACCTCAGAATGATGTGCACGGACTCCAGGCGAGACGTGATGTAGGCCTTGGTCACTTCAGGGGTGTAGGTCTCCAGCATGTGGGGCTCCGTGGCCTTCACATAAGGGACAGATGCCGCCAAACGCTGCCACAGGCTCAGCAGATAGTGCACGCTGTTGGGGGCAAACTCCCAGTGCTGGCACACATCAAATTACTATCAGTCTTTGAAAAGCCAATTTTCACATTTTCAAAACTTCTTTAACAATCACAAATCAGATCTGTCTTTAGCATACAAAGACGTTCACTCACCTGCAGACTAGTTACTGTGAAGTTAGCAATCAGTCTTATGACCTCAGGGTAGTTCTCTACTTTTACCAGCTCTCCCAGTTGATAGTTACTCTTGAGTCGAGCGAGTAGTCGGCAGAACTCATGGTAGTTGTTTGGGTCTGACAAACTCTACAAAAAAAAAAAAAACATATTGCCACGTCACCCAACAACAATTTATCAATTGCTATGTATATATTTCACAATTTACACACACAATCAATCTCTCTCTTTTTCACTAATTCGCTCAAATAAATGCAATCTTACCACAATGCTTTATTTCTGTGTCTGATTTAAAGTGTGCAGAAAGCTATATACTGACTCAATAACTAACAAAAAGTAACACTTATTCTTACCCATCCAGTCAGCTTAAATTTGTCAATGCTGGCAAATTACTAATATAGCTTATCCCTATATGAAGACACATTCTACCAAGGTGGGCACTATCTGATCTGACCCAACCACCGTTGTGAATGCGAATTTAAATGCGAAAGTGAAAGCATGCATTCAAATACCATTACGACCGAATGCAAAAATCGCGGAAGTCTGAAATAATCATGCCTAATTGCAATGAAGATTATTATACATCTAATACTACAATGTATTTATAAAGACACTTGAACAAATATAAAGATGGACAGCATACTTGAGGGTTCTCCAATATTCTCTTCACACCATCTACTAAATGGGAGAGGAACTTTGCTCTCTCTGCGTTGTTGAAGAGAGACCTCCGGACAGATGCTATTTGGACTAAACAAGACAAAACCTAAAAGACAAACAAACAGTTGACATCAAATGTCTCTTCATTAGAGGAAGAGTCTAGCAGTATCTATGAGGCAAAGGCTTGTTTATCTTTATATGCATATCATGCTGTTTATCTGACACTCACCAAGGGAGACAGCGAGGGAGGGATGGAATGATACAAATCAAAAAACAGCTGCAAGGTTGAGGAATCCAAAAAGGCTGCAGATGAGAGAAAAAGGCCAAAAAGTATGCATGAATTAAACATGAATGCCTCATTTTAACCTAAACATGTGCGCACTACTATTTAAAAGTTTGGGTATGGTGACATTTTTTTCATGTTTTTGAAAAGTCTCATGCTCACCAGAGCTGCATTTATTTGATCAAACATACAGCAAAAATGTTAATATTTATTAGAAATATT
The DNA here is from genome assembly GCA_036326025.1 of Chrosomus eos. NCBI lineage: Eukaryota > Metazoa > Chordata > Actinopteri > Cypriniformes > Leuciscidae > Chrosomus > Chrosomus eos. The sequence continues at coordinate 11,619,160 of CM070841.1, read as the reverse complement.
ATATTTAAAATAACTTTTCTATTTTAATATGTAATAAAAATTTCATTTATTCCTGTGATGCAGAGCTGAATTTTTCGCATCAGTGCCACATGATTCTTCAGAAATCATTTTCATTGGCTGGCTGATTTGCTGCTCAAGAAACTTTCTTATTATCATCAATGTTAAAAACTGCTGCTTAATATTATTGTGGAAAGTTTTTTCTCTGATGAACAAAGTGCAAAAGAACAGTTTATTTAAAATAGAAATATTTTGTAGCATTATAAATATCTTTACTTTCACTTTTGATCAATTTGATGTCCTTGCTGAATAAAAGTATTCATAACTTTAACAAACTTACTGACCCCGAACTTTTGTACGGTAGCATATATGCAAAAATGTCAACCACGAATAATCATTTTGAAATGTTGGTTAGCCAGCCATAACAAAAATAATTTGCATACTGAAGTCTTAAAAGGTACAGTAGACAAGAGAAGAATATATTTTGGCAACAAGAAAACTCGACTTTATAAGCATCTCTAAAGAAGGTTAAAACATACTATAAAATACAGACACTTTAAAAAAAATGGAAGATCACCTGATCTCCAGCTGGTGGGGATCTGGACGGTGCACAGATCATCGGAGGACTCATCGGTGGATGTACCGATGAAATCAAAATTGAGGCAATTGTGGGCCAGTTTGAGTAGCTGCATGAGCAGCCCGTGCTGGCTCTCATCGTTTAGATTCAAGTTCTTCCCAGATGCCTGCAGACATACAGAACGATGCGTTGAGTCCTTCACATAATGTTCAAGCATGCTGGTTAAGCAGTTGTGAAGGAGTATATACAGATACATGGTACAGATACATGGTGCAGTCTGAGTCATTAAACATTAACCTCACCTGCTTGAGGAGGTTACAGGACAGGGTGAAGATGTCAAACAAAGAGGAATCTCGAAAAGATGAGGCAATCTTCCTGTGTTTTGTAAGTGGATGTGATGAGTCTGCCTGGGGGAACATAAGAAGATTCAAGGAATCAGTAATTCATCTTTAATGTTACAGTTATTGATCCTAAACAAACAGCACAACAATTCCAAGCACTAAGGAAAGACTAAATGAAGACATAATGCAAAACTTACTTGGTTAATCTCATTGGTTAACTGCGAAAGAATTGTGACTCCTATGATGCAATGTTCAACACTATCCTGAAAGCGTCATAAAATGTAGCATGTTAAAAATGTTTTCAACCAAGCAAACCTTATAAACAACTTCATAACATTAGTCAAATTGAACATTTGATAATTTTTCATGAAAACAGGACACCTCATTCATGTATAGCTGATTTGAGTAATTTGTTGATTCTTTTTGTATGGAAATGTAACATTTTAACGCTTTTAACTTGCATTCTAATTCAAGTTTACATACGATTTGGTTTAGGAATGATTTACGTAAAAACATTTGTTTTCATGCTTCATGAATGAGGAAAAATAGCCTCGCAAAATTCAAGGTGACTGAGAATTGCATCAAACATGATATTGTCCATAAATTCTCACCTTATCAATGTTTGTAATGCCTACCTGCAGGAATCTTGTCACATCGACTATAACATTCCTAAAGACGTAATCTTCCTTTTGGCAGTCGAACCAGCCAAGCTTGGTGATTCTGGCATAAAGCTGGATCAGGGCTTGTGTCACAAAGGCAGCAAGCTTTGGCCGGGTTGCCAGATAATTGAGTACATAATTTCCTGAGGAACCAATGTGACATTTATTCACAATTTTGTCTCTTCAAGGTTTTTTGAGGTCCAAATCTCCAATTGGTAGATGGTATAAACTCACGAATGTCAATGCGCTGCTCCAGGGGAAGTGGGTTGCTTGTACGAGACACCAACTTGGAGAGACACGTTGCAGCCAACAACTGCGAGTACGAGGACTGTGAAGCAAGCAAATACACTGTCAAGCAATCTGCAATTCGAGGAAACCTAACCAAACCCTTTTAAATAGTTGTTTAACCTAAACTAATGGAAGAAGAACTAGGATTTTGGAGAACATTACTGTCTGATCAGTTCAGATATCCCGCTCTTCACAGCTGTCAAAAAGTTTAATTCTTACACTTCCTCTTTCCAGCAACAACTGGCATTTACTCAGGCAGTCCGGACTGTTGGTGAACTCCACCAGAGCTTTCTCGGCCTGTAGACGTGTGGTGGTGTCTGTGGTCTCATATAGCTGCTTGCACAGGATCTCTAGCTGGGCTAGGCTCTAAAATAAAAGAGACCCACATGAGTTTAGTGGCAGCAAAAAAAAAAAAAAAAAAAACATCCAGAGGTTATTTGTGAGATGAACCAATAAAATTTCTAATATTTTTGCAGTCTTCCAGTTCCAAGAACTTACTAAGCACATGTCTAAACTATTTTTATAAACAAGTTCTACAAACTCTACTCGCAGAAATGTGTTAGCATTGATAGTCAAGCTAGATGATGGATATGGTCAATGACACTCATTTAACCACATCTACTATTTTCATAAAAAAAATACATAAAAACGCATACAGACAACGACAACGCATACAGGGTCAGGTGTCCTGATGATATATAAAAAAATAAAGAAAACTCAGTAGCTTGGCATAATCTTTATCCTCTGTTTAAAAAAAAAAAGAAAACTTTAACTTGCACGCCAAATCATCAGTCATGTGGTGCTGAATCTTATATCTGTGGGATCAAGGTCAATAAAGTTAGTTCAGGTTGTTAAATGTCATGTGGTGTGACTCCACAAAAATGTATATTTATGATTTAACAATTCAATTTATTATTTGTAAAAAAAAATATTATTTGTAATAATAATAGATTAAAAAAAATAAAGATCAAGAAACGCACTCGGATGCATTCAAGTAGTAATTTTTTCTTGGTTACACCACATGGCATTTTTAGAGTCATTAAATATCTCCACAGCACATCTCCTCAACAAAAGACACAATTTAAAATATTGTCAAATACTAAAGATGCCAAGTCTTACAATCTTAAACCAGAGGCCAGAGAGCTTCAGTATCTTACTGTACAATCACAACAACAAACAGCGGGTTTATGAAAAACTAGACACTTATGTTCCATTAAGCAAATTAATGTGCAGCCATCACATCCACAAGTTAGGCTATTGTTCTAGGTCACTAAGGGAGTATCTGGTTCGTGCATGCATGAAAGACTATGGTGATTGGAGAAAAAGTCAGTGATATACTTTGGTAATAATAGAGGAGAATGAACGAGCTAACTCGTGTTATGCAGCAACAAGCCTCTGACTCCAAACAGTCCTTTGTTCGCTTGTGGAGCATAACTAACTATACAAAATCAGCATCAGCAGAAAAACAGCAGTCTCAATGAGATTCTGAATCTGAACTAATAAACTCAGTAGCCTAGAGTTATTTCAAAATTCTTCACGCTCAATAGTTAAACAAGTAGTTTACTTGTGCAAATACGTTTTAGCAGTTTAAATATGCACACTTTCATGTGCATTTTACAACTTTAACTGTACATTTATGCTTGATGTAACCGGGTGATAACCGAATCAAGAGACCCTAAAAGAACAGGGAGGACCCATAAAGATAGAAGAAAATGCATTTGCATCCTAACAGATAAAAAAAAAAGTTGAATTAGCAAGGGACTGCACAGACAAGATAAGACAACTCTAAGTTAAAAAAAAAAAAAAATTAAGACATCATGCACAACTTTTTGAGTTGTTAAACAAGAAAGGAATTGAATGTTAAAGCCAGAAATACTGCTGAGTCATTAACTCACTGGCTCCACACAACCTATACTTTGATAATTATGTCAACATACATATATTGAAGTATTGGTTGGTTGGTTTATGCATAAAATAAGTATGTTACATACACTACCAAGATGTGATCAGCAACACTCACATGGCCTGTAAGACATAGGGCTGCTCTGATGGTAATTAATAATCTAATACTGCAAATGGAATGGCTTCTTTACCACCTAGAGAGTAACAAGACGCGTGCCAACAACACTGGAAAGCTCATGTTTACTGTTGCTGGTCCAAATGAGAGTCAGGTTAACAACTGCATCGTCCCCCACCTCATTAAGTTTCATGGGAATAAGCAGTTATTCAACACTGTGTTTAACCTTGTGACCTCCTTAACCTTTGCCCTCAAACATGACTTGTCTTGAGCAGCTTGTTTACAAGATGATACTTGGCAAGCAGTGGATGTGTCTAAAAACATGGTACAGTGTTTAACGCACCAGCGAAGCCCGAAAAATAATGTATCAAGCTTTTTATGACAACCGTGTTGAGTCTGTCAAAAGTGAATGAGGAGTAGACAAAGAATTTCTTTAAATTCTGAGCAGCCTTTATTTGTCAATTACACCTGAAATTATTTTGGTTGGCAAGTTTGGTTGGCTCATTGACCCATGTTATCAAGAAAAATGTCATGATTTTTAATGAATTCATTGAATTTAATAAGAATATCATGTTTTTTCGTTACAATGTAATTCAAATGATTATTTAAAACACACCTCGAAAAATTAATAAACAAAATACAGCATTAAATATAATGCATAATATAGTGAAAATAAAATTAAAATTAAATATTTTATGGTTCGCTACATTTAACGTTACGTCATCCAATAATGGTAGTTATTCCGCGGAGTCATTTAACTCTTCTCAATCGCTACAGGTGAAGAAAATGTAAGAAATAAATATATTTGGATGACTTTAAAAAAACATGACCTTTTTACAACCTGCGAAGGACGCTAACGTGCATAGCGTATTTATAATTTCCAAGAAATACACATTTCTGGTCGGGCTTTTGGTTTGACGAGGCGGCGCGCGGGAGAATCTCATGAGTTAGCATGCGAGCTACAGGCTAACAGCGCGAGAGCTCAGCAAACTGGACACCTTTGCGTCTAGCAACAACAGAATGACAGATAACCGAATGCAAATACGCTTTTGGGCTTACCGAGAGGCTTTTCTCTAGAAAAAGGTCTCGCCGAGCGAGAGTTACTATCGCTCGTGTATACAAGGCCAGTGTATTTATTGCATTGCAAGCGGTTGGATGAGGGATGATGCCTTGTTTACAATGTAAAACATCACTGTGAGATAGAGTTACATGCAGTGTAGTATAATTGATCTCTCGGGATCTAACGTTACCAATCTCTGCTGCTTAAAATAAAAGTCTTTGCATCTTGCTTCAAAACAACTTTCAGACAACTGGCAAAGTTGAGTGTTAGCCTGGACTACAGAGTTAAAATCAACATGATGACAGGCCACAAGTCAACACTTGATAATCGCATTCAATAAAGCATGCGAGTCAACCTCTCCCGCCGCGCGACGCATGCATTTAAAACAAACACGTACGCATCGCCGAAATAAGCCCAGGGATCTATCGTTAGACTGCAGTGGATCACAATACATTAATTTAATAATAGCAAAACAAAATCATTGACTTACCTGCACATGATCCGCCATTTTGCTCCATTCATGCTCCTCTCACTCCCCCTGACAATGAGCATGCGCGCATCTGCCCACAATCACTGGAACATTTACGCAATTGACGCATGTAATGATAAAGACAGATGTGCGTTCGAGGCTTCGTGAATACCGTTACGGCAAACCTCCACCGCCGAAACTAACGCAGAAAAGAGCCTTTGTTTACATGCTTCTTAAAGTGAAACTGCGAATTCGGATATTAGAGGTCACGTGGATTTATGATTCTAATTATATCTAAGCGTGATTGACAGTGTTTATTTAACGTTCATTGAGGCTTCTGCGGGCGTTCTTACGTCGACTTTCGTTACACCTGTTGTAAAGGTGCACATACTAGGCTACTTTTGCTTATTACAAGATTTTACACATAAAACAATGTCCATCACTTTAGCTGTCATTAAAATGATGTACACTGACATTAAATGAAGACTCCAGACATAACAGTCTTTAAATTATTCTCTGTAGCTTTACACGCTGTAAAAAAAAAGATTTTCCAAAGTTAGTTAAATAGAACAAGAAGTATCAGAGTACGTTTTATAAAAAAAAAAAAAATACTATTTCAGTTCTCTGCTTCACAATTCAATATGTTGCTGTTATTCATTTATTTTATTGTCGAATGTACTAGCAATTTCTGAGTGAAATTTTTTTCCACAACAATTGCTGTGTCCGAAATCACATACTGTCTGAGTAGGTAGACTACTACATTTTAATTTGAATTTACTTTGCAACCATTAAAAAAATGCATTCTATAATATAGTATGAATGTGTGCAGTATAAATTCAATTTGGATGCACTACATCTGCCATGTTGTTATTATCATCGCTTCACTGACATTCATAAATCCTCTCCTGTGGTCTCATGGGATAGTAAATAATCTCACCGCAAGTAGTAGGTCATCCAGGGACTTTTCGCCTACTGCTTTTCGGCTGCATCCGAAATCACATCCTTCCCTACTATATAGTAGGCAAAAAATGTGACAAAATAAATATTTCAGAATTCACAGCGCTCATAAAAGAGCAGGCAAAAAGTAGGCTACCTACTACTTCCGGCGAGATTCTGAAGTGTGCACACTTTACTATCCCATGAGGCCACAGGAGAGGATTTGTGAATGACAGTGATAATGACAACATGGTGAATGTAGTACGTCCAGATTACATTTATACTACACACACTCATACTATAGAACATAGTTTTTAGTGGCCGTGAAGTAACTATATTCAAAATAAACTCAAGAGAGTATGCGATTTTGGACGCAGCCTATGTCTCATTTTGAAGGCTGTGCCCTCCAGAGGTCGCATGTCGGCCGCACACGTCATTGAGTCTGCCTCATTTCAGTAAAGTAACTATTACATTCTTAAGTCATAAAGAAATTACAACAATTTATGCTTCACACAAGGGATAACGGTCAATTTTATAATGTTTACTTGTCTGAAATGAGACATCCTTGATGACGTATGCGGCCGCAAAATGACCTCCGGAGGGTACAGCTTCGAAATGAGAAAGTCTATGTATTCGCACATAGGCCTACTGTTTTTCGCATATATAGTAGGGAAGTATTAGATTCTGGACGCAGCAATTTTTGACTAGACAACATGACTTAGATGTATTATGCAGTTGACTGATTTAGTGATATTGACAATAACACAAGTAATATATTTTTTTCTATAATAATTTGCTTTTCAACCAGTCTTCTGTTTCCCACTAATCAATCTGAAATCTGGATCATCTTTTCTGGACAGGAAATGAAACAAAGCATCTTTTTATTCTCTATTGTGAGTGTGACGTATATCAAGTAATACAGCTTATCAAATAAGAAAAATTCTAGGACGGGACTTGATTATGTCCATTGGGAATTGATTAGATTTGTTGTCATTTTTGTTTGGATTCAATGTAAAAAAAGTTAATGTTTTTGATTAAAGATTTGATTAAATGCACATGCATTTAAAAAAAATATGATTAAATAAATGAATAATAAATTGAATAATGTAATATTTTTAATCATTTTAAATGATGTGCACAGATAAGTCATTTATTATAGCAATATTCTGTAAAAATAAGAATTATTGACAAAACATGAAAATAAGAATTCATTTAGGGACCAAGGATTGTTGCGACATATGCATTTCATAATAAAAGCTCAATATGAACGCCAGATGATCCTGTTCTCCACCTTAAACAAAAAATAAATAGAGTTGTAATGAAGTCATAGTTTCCTGTGAGTTCTCACTGTGGTCTGTGACTCATTTTTCATATTGGAGCTCATTTACAGTTTGGCCTAATGATAAATCAATTGAATTAACCCATAAATAACTATCTAATACATTCGTAATGTGATTAAGCACAACAAGGACAACACCGTTATAAATAGTGATTAAAAATGTACACACTTTAAAAAATGCTGTAAAAAAAACAGCCAAATCTTACAGTATTATGCTGTTTTCCATTAAAACAGCAATATACCGTAGAAAAAATGCATTCGGGGTGAAATTTGTCATTTTCGAGAAAGTAGCCTACAGGAATATACTGTTAATTTACAGCGCTCAAAGTCGACACTCAGAGGCTGTGTTCCAAATCAGACCCTCATTCACTATTCCCTACATTAGTTCACTAATGTAGTCCACTTGACTGAGGGAATAATTCAGTTAATTTTCTAAGTTAATTGAGACCCTGATGAACACCTGCTGTTAACAATCAGAATCACTGAAGGAAAGAGGAACAAGAAGAACAGAAAAAAAAGACGAAATCAAGATAAAAGATATTAAATCTTAGCAAAACATCTCAGCAGAGGAGAATTAAACATCTCCACAAACAGCATTACCAGCTTCACTTATTACTAACCAGATTGACTTTATTTCTGTCAGATGTCTACAGAAGTTCTTATTAAAAGGTGATAGAGGTTTAGATGTCATTTTATTTTCATTTGATGTTTCCATAATGGTGATCAGTGATTGCTTTAGTTGGGCTCTTGACCCTTGACTTTTGAACATTAGTTATTATTTGGCTGCTGTAGCTGTGTCTTTAAAATACATTAGCTATAGCACACAGCTGAAGACAACAGGATGACAATGACTGTTTGTTAATAGTAACAAACATCATATAATGGGACAATATATTATCTCATTTGCTGCCTAAAGTTGTTTAATGGTTGATGTCTTGTAGTTTGGATTTTGTTGTCACTGTGATATTACAAATTAAGATCTATTGGGGATTTGACATACAAAAAATATTAATGATTTTAAAAAGTTTACTCAGAACATTTTGAACTTCTTGATCAGCCAGACACACACAGGCATCAATACTTGGTGTATGAATCTCAACAATGGTGACAATCAACAAAAAAGATAACATTAAATTTGAACATCCCAAAATACGCAACTAAAAGTCAACACAAAAGCAAAAATCAAAACAAAAAGTACAAATTAAAGCAAATAACCAGACAAATCAGCTGCATCATTTATTCATGCTGCAATGCATGCTGGGAGTCATGGTTTTTTTTGGTACCCAACATGCATTGCAGCATAAAACTTATGATTGTCACCATTGTTTAGATTCATACATAATGTTAGAATAAAGAATAACTAATGTTCAAAATTCAAGGGTCAAGAGCCCACTGATCACCATTATGGCAAATGAAAATAAATTGACATCTAAACCTCTGTCACCTTTTAATAAGAACTTCTGTAGACAACTGACAGAATTAAAGTCAGTCTGGTTAGTAATAAGTGAAGCTGGTAATGCTGTTTGTGGAGATGTTTAATTCTCCTCTGCTGAGATCTTTTGCTAAGATTTAATACCTTTTATCTTAATTTCGTCTTTTTTCTGTTCTTCTTGTTCCTCTTTTCTTCAGTGATTCTGATTGTTAACAGCAGGTGTTCATCAGGGTCTCAATTAACTTAGAAAATTAACTGAATTATTCACTCAGTCAAGTGGACTACATTAGTAAACTAATGTAGGGAATAGTGAATGAGGTATAGGATATGATTTTGAACACAGCCTCTAAGTGTCGACTTTGAGCGCTGTAAATTCACAGTATATCCTGTAGGCTACTTTCTCGAAAACGACAAATATCACCCGATGCATTTTTTCTATGGTATATTGCTGTTTTAATGTAAAACTGCATGTTACTGTAAGATTTGTTTTTTACAGCATTTTTTTACAATCTTGGTAATGTGCAGTTGTCTAATGTCTCTCCATCTCAAATTATCCGTCAACATACCCTGTGATGAATATTTCATCTTTGTTCGTTTTTTGGAAATACGTTAGCATGTAGCGCTAGCTGGCTAGCGCCACCGGAGTGTCAGTGTTAAGTTTGACTGGCCAATTCTCATGTAGATTCTTTGTAGATATTGGTTCATGTAGGTTGTCTACAAACTGGAAGGTTGGTGGTTCAATCCCCGGTTCCACCTGACCAAGTGTCGAGGTGTCCATGAGCAAGACACCTAACCCCAGCTGCTCCCGATGAGCTGTATGGCGCCGTATGAATGAATTGGTGAATATGAAGCAATGTGTAAAGTGCTTTGGTGGCCATTGGTCTGTTGAAAGCATTATATAAATTAGGGGTGGTTAATCGGTCTCATTTCCCGATTCGATTCGATTACGATTATTGAAGTCCCGATTCGATTACAGACGATTTTCGATTATTAACGATTCTCGATTAGCGATTATTGATTTTCCATTTCACAACAGTAAACGAAAATACACTACAAAGTGATTGCAGTATTAAAAAAAGTCAGCTGCTGAATTACTTAACTCTTTTATTGAGTAACAACAACTCAAAGCACTTTCTGTGTCGTGTAGTTATAACTTCAGAATTATTTATTTGTAGCTTATGTTCTGTAGAACACAGAAATGAATACATCACATTGTGACTCATCAAGTTGAACTAAACAATAACAAATAAATGAAAGGCTTATTTCCTTTAGGAAGTAGATCAGAACCAACATACTGTAGAAATTGGACAATTTTCTTCTAGAAAGACAAGGTGTTGTTCAGGTGGAGGAAGACTGCAGGTTGCAGTCGAAACATGTCAAGGTAAAGAAAAAGTTTTTCTCCACCTGAACACCTTATCTTTCTAGAAGAAAATTGTCCAATTTAATCATTAAGAAGACAAAATGAACATTTTTGAACAACTTACTGTAGCTTCAGCTTATACTGTAACACAGTGACAAAATGCAACACTATCTTGTGAGTAATCAAGTTGTGATCAAACTGTATGTGTGTGTGTGTGTGAGAGAGAGAGAGAGAGAGAGAGAGAGAGAGAGAGAGAGAGGAGAGAGAGAGAGAGAGAGAGAGAGAGGGAGACGCGAGCGCGATCAAACTGTATTGTGTGTGTGAGAGAGAGAGAGGGAGACGCGAGCGCGATCAAACTATTTGTGTGTGAGAGAGAGAGAGAGAGAGAGAGAGAGAGAGAGAGAGAGAGAGAGAGAGAGAGAGCCGCGTGCGCGATCAAACTGTATGTGTGTGTGTGTGTGTGTGTGTGTGTGTGTGTGTGTGTGTGTGTGTGTGTGTGTGTGTGTGTGTGTGTGTGTGTGTGTGTGTGTGTGTGAGTAAGGAGAGAGAGAGAGAGAGAGAGAGAGAGAGAGAGAGAGAGAGAGAGAGAGAGAGAGAGAGAGAGAGAGAGCGCGAGCGCCGTTACACGCGCTTGCTAACTGGAACTGGGCGTGTTCGTGACGTTCAACTTTCGGTATAACATTTTTTACAAAAAAAAAAAATCGATTTTTGAAAATTTAATAATCGATTCATACTCGTTCATTACATAATCGCGATTAATCAATAATCGATTTTTTTCACCACCCCTAAGCAGTCCATGTACCAACATAAGTTCAACCAACATCTTTTTTAGTTCTCTTAAGTAATGTTTTCCAGTCCACATTACTTGATACAGGAAGTTGAGTCAACTTGAGACTGCATGTTGCATCAACTCGTGTTTTAAAGTGTAAAAAACTTGACACTATAAGTTGACTCAAATTAACTTCGTCAAAGCAACAGGATGACTTGACTTAGTTAAGTTGAGTCAACTAATCTGTTTTTACAGTGCAGAAATGTTAGTGGTTGTTGCTTGGATTTTGCTGATGATGTGAGGTTGGAAACATCTGCAGATTTTTTATTAAACTATAGTCTCTGACCACTTGATGATTGTATGTTTTAATCATTATGAACAGTCAGTTGAGCAGCAAGATGGCTAAACTGACAGGTTTCAAGCTCTCTTCCAAATAATAAGATATTCACAGTTTATTACGGCTGAAAGTTTCACTCGGATGAAGCAGGCTAACAGCTTATTCAAAGCATTCACTGAAGTGAAAGAGACAGCGACAAGATTAGATGCTTTTCATCCAGAGTTTGTTCCCTGTTATTGTATTGGGTTTTTATCAATGTGACTCAGAATAGCTTTGAGTCTCAACTGAGTAATTGACATCTCCGTTTAAATTTGATGAACATCAACATTTTAGGTTAACCTTGCAAGATGTATCTGTATTTTTAAGTGTTCCATGTGTTCCTTGTGAAAAAATGTTATATTCTAAAATACAAGTGTGCATGTAGTCCCTTAATATGTGTTCAGAAAATGTGCATGCATAGTAATGATAAAATAATTAGCAATTAACTCTTTCCCCACCATTGACAGAATTGACAAAAACGTGATTTTTTCAGCTTTTTGCTCAAAATTGTGCTATTTTATGAAACTTACCCATTCAAGTGTTGATAAAAAAGAATGCATTAAGCTAGAATAAAAACTTTATATTTTTTAAGCTGAGAGTCTGTTCTTTTTATACATTGCATGTTCAGATATTCATACAACAAAATATGGGGGGCAATTACATTTTTGTGAGAATGGTCAAAAATGCTGCTTTAAAAAAAAACGCTGGTGGGGAAAGAGTTAAAACTGTGTTGTTATTGTTAGATAAAACAAACTTAAAAACCTTTTGTTGTAACTGAAATAAAGCTAAAATAATATGAAATATAAATAAAAACTTAAATGAAAAAATCTTAAAATGAAAATGAGACATTCTGCCTTGGCAACTATAGCTGAAATAAATAAATTTTGAGTTGTAGTACTACAACTTGAAATGTCAATAAAGATACACAGAAATATTTTTAAAATGACAAAAGTACACGGATAATTACTAAAACGTAGGCTAAACAAATTAAACTCAATTAAAAGCTAATCAAAATTATTATTGTATATAAACAATGACACTGCAAATCATCTTAGAGTTTAGTGTCACACCAGTGTTAGTTTAGTAGCAGCTATCTCTAAAATAGCCTACTATTTCAGTTTTTATGTTTCAACATAAATGTTATGTTTAGTTTTTTATGTTCTATTTATGTTTCAGTAGCCTAGAAGAAAATATCGGTTTTGTAAATAAACATAAGTAAAAAATATGAATTCAAGTAACGGCTAGCCTACCTCAAGAATCTTGCTAGCATCATTCGGCGCGAATTCATTACTCCCTTGTAAAAAGGTTGGTTTCACAAAAGTTTGACGCGAGGGGTAGTCGATAACGAAGTGATATGTTATAAATGTTTTATTTTCATCAATATAGAAGTAAAAACAAAATAGTTGTTGTCATCTACTAAACTGACTGGACTGACTGACTGAATTCTGTTCACTTGGTTAATTGGTTCAGGTCAACTAGCTAATTTAAATAATGGTCGTTAACATGCACATCAGTCTACTCATATTGTGTTAAATGCTTTGAGTAAATTCCAAAGTTGTGTTAACTTTTAAACTACACATATAGTGTAAAATAGGTTATTTTCTCCTACACATTTTGAGTTAATATTGACACAAAATGTGTAAATTGAGTGTTACACATCATTTGTGTAAAGTTTCTACACATTCCTTGGATGTCACGCGGCCAAAGAGGGCATGTTTTCAGCTGAAAATATGGCCGTTTAACGTGAATAACGTTTAGAATAAAAATATCTTCAAAAATATCTACATATGAGAGAGAGCCTGTTTGTGATGTAATGTTTGTGAATGTGCTGTAATAACCCCCATTGGTCACAAAGGGGCGCTCTAGATGCATGATCAGACTGTAGGCCCAAGGCAAGAAACGTCTCGACATCCCCTGGTTAGTTTCCTGAATGTTATTTTCACATCACCTGAGGTGAAAAAAGTACATGCACAATTTGATGTATATAAATACTGTTGATGTGCAATACATTTATTTTTAGATTCATAGACAATTATATTCAAATAATCTTGCAGATCATGTTAATCTATTTGGACTGACATTGTTGGAATTGTAATAATGCAGAACTTTGCATTACATTTACTGTTAGAGCACCAGTGAAAGATTTGAGGAAAAGTTAATCTTTCCAGGGATCATGTATTTGATTCTGATTTGGCAGCAGTAGGATGTTGTTGAACGAGTTTACACTTTTCACAGTCTCCAGCCCTAAATAGTGTCAAACAGGAAGAATCATATGAGTAGGAAACCAACCCTACCACAGACATACATACAGACAGACACACGCCCACTCATATGACTTCTCCAAGTGACTGATTTAGACATCTTAGACAGGAAGTAAAACTGACAATGTACCTAAGGTCAGTCCGCCATTCACAGCAATGCATGCAACTGTTGTCATTCAAACAGTTTAAAAGCAAAGGGTAGGCTAAGCAAGGGAACCTAAAGAGAGGGAGGAGAGAAAAACAAGATAAAGGCCAGCTGAAGAACCATGGAGGAGGACATCAGGAGAAAAGGGACACTTTATTTTCATCAGCAACGCTTCGGCAAGGTTAGTCTCAATGTCCCTTTTCAGAGCTGTAAAATATTGTGATTATTTTCACCAGTTTTTTTCACAAGGTAAACTAAAGACCAAATCATATTCACACTCTTGAATGGCTGTGGATTCAGCATGCATGACTAAACAATGCAAAGAACTGCGGCCATACTGGCATAGAGTACAAGTGCGCAGAACTGACCCCATTAACCAATATGTAAATATAGATTACAATAAAAAATATATATGCGGTTTCCCACAAAAATATTAAGCAGCACATTGTTTTCAACATTGATAATAATAAGAAATGTTTCTTGAGTAAATTAGAATGATCTCTCAATGATCATGTGACTGAAGACTGGAGTAATGATGCTGAAAATTCAGCTTTACCATCACAAGAATAAATTACATTTTAATATACATTAAAATAGAAAACGGTTATTTTAAATGGTAATAATATTCACAATATTACTGTTTTAATGTATTTTTGACCAAATAAATGTAGCCTCGATCACCGTAAGAAACATTAGGTTTTACTGACATTCGAATATGAATGTGAATTATATCAGTACATTAGCCTATAAGTGATTTTAGTGGCTGGCTGTACAACTGTTCATCCTAATAACTAACTAAAAGAGAGAGAGAGATTGTTCAAATATTTTATACACTGTAGTTCATCCTAATAGCTAATCATCACTAAAGTCAAAGACTTTAGAGAACATCTTTATCATTTTAGACCTGTTTTAGAAATGTTTTGAAAGAGTTTTCGTGCATTATTTCTTTAAAATAAATACTTCTTGGTTTGATATTTGCATTGTAATAACACAATTGATTACATCATTGCTGTGTTTCTCAACTGGGTCTGTATAACAAAAAAAAAGTTTCTAAAGGTTTTCCGATGGGAGACTTTTATTTTGAAAGACTTGAGGGAAAGTTGTTAACTCTTCTGTCAGACGAAGTTTAAAGGAGTAGTTCACTTTTAAAAAAACTTTTGCTGATAATTTACTCACCCCCATGTCATCCAAGATGTCCACGTCTTTCTTTCTTCAGTCAAAAAGAAATTAAGGTTTTTGATGAAAATATTCCAGGATTTTCTCCATATAATGGACTTCATTGGGAGCCAAACGGTTCAAGGTCCAAAAGACAGTTTCAGTGCAGCTTCAAATGGTTTTTAAACGATATCAGACGATGAATAAGGGTCTTATCTAGCGAAACCATCGCTCATTTAAAAAATAAATAACAAAGTTTAAGTTTTTTAAGCACAAATGCTCGCCTTGCTCTATTCTGTGATGAGCGTTCGTGACTGTCCTGTTCGAACTCGTTCATCAAAATTAACAAATCTTTTTTCGAGTCATGACTCGAAGGGTCCTAGATAAGACCCTTATTCATCGTCTGGAGTCGTTTAAAGCCCTTTGAAGCTGCACTGAAACTGTCTTTTGGACCTTGAACCATTTGGCTCCCATTGAAGTCCATTATATGGAGAAAAATCCTGGAATGTTTTCATCAAAAACCTTAATTTTCGACTGAAGAAAGAAATACATGGACATCTTGGATGACATGGGGGTGAGTAAATTATCAGCAAAAGTTTTTTTAAAAGTGAACTAATCCTTTAGTGCGTAAGAAAAACACCAGTATCTTGTCATTTGATATGTTGTCTTGTCAGATATGTCTATATGTTGGTGTCATTATTCTAACATTATTTTCGTAACTAAATTACTAAATAAAAAGTCTGATTACAGACAGATTCTAATTATTGGACAAAAAAATTCTCACATACTGTCTTGTTGGCTTGAACACTTGATGGCTGCTCTGTCAAGTCTTAGCCGCCGGTTAGGAACCTGGGTGTGCTCTTTGATGCCAATCATTCATTTGAAAGTCACTTGTCTAATATCTGTAAAACCGCATTTTTACAGCTTACAAATATATCTAAATTACGTCATATTTACGCATACGCTCTCAATGACAAATGTGGAACAGTTAGTTCCTGCGTTCATGACATCAAGGCTAGATTTTTGTAATGCTATTATGGGTGGTTGCCCTGCACGCTTAATGGTCCAAAACGCAGCAGCTCGAGTTCTTTCTAGAACCAGGAATTATGACCATATTAGCCCGGTTCTATAAACACTGCATTGGCTCCCTATTAAACATTGTATACATTTTTAAATATTGCTGATTCTTTACAAAACACTAAATGGTTTAGCTCCCCAGTACTTAGCCTAAGCGAGCTCTTAACGCATTATAGTCCTTCACGTCTATTGCGATCTCAAAATTCTGGCCAGTTGATAATACCTAGAATATCAAAATCGACTGCTGGCGGTAGATCCTTTTCCAATTTAGCACCAAAACTCTAAAACAGTCTTCCTAACACAGCAGCAGATACAGTCTGTCAGTTCAAATCTAGACTAAAAACACTTCTCTTTGACCTAGCATACACATAACACATTATAGACTTCTATAATTCAATGTTAGGCTGCATAAAGGTTGCTTGACTTGACTAACCATGATAACTGCAATTTCTAACCTTAACCCAAAATACCAATATATTTTCGCTTTGTGCTACTTTCTATGGCTCATACCAGCTAATAACTAGCTAGCTAATAAAAAAAACTAGTTTGGAACTGCTATTTAATACCTTTTGTTGTTTATTCATCAGATATTCTTACAATTTATGTATAAGATTTTTTTTTAAAACCACTGCTTGAGTGTATAGGCTACATAAAGTGTATTCAAATACCAACCGAGTGGCTAACAGACTATAATGTGTGTGTGTCCTCTTCAGCGATGGAGGAAGGTGTGGTGTGTGGTGGTGGCCGAGGGCAGACGCAACGTCGCACGACTGGAGCTGTACGAGCACAAACACTCCTCCATCAAACAGGGCTCCACCAAACGCAAACCCGACTACAAACAGGTGATCCGGCTGCGAGAGTGCATCCGCATATCAGAGAGCGGGATGGCTGACCGCCCCAAAGACTGCGCCGCCTTTCTTCTCGAGACCTCAGATAAACTTTACGTCTTCGCTTCCCACCACTCAGAGGTGAAGGACTGGATCAGGATTCTGTGCGACCAGGCGTTCCCTGTAGGTTGAATCAAATCACAGCACATAATGATGATGAGCGTTTTGCTAATTGCTTGTAACACATAATGGACACATTCAGGTACAGATGTCACACTTTAAAACCACTTATTGCTTTTCAGAACATCGAGGCTGAACAAAGATTACAGAGAGAGAGTTGCATCTATGATCCTGTTACTGTAAGCAGTTCCAATGAAAGAGAAATGCAGGAAAACTCTCTCTATGAGACAGCAGACAGCGGTAAGCTAGGTCATGTCACAATAACAACCGACATATACGTTATAAATTATTATAAAATCACCCTTTCTTTAAAATTCATCTACCTTTATCATTGTAAATAAGGTTGCAAAAGCTTATGATGACCTTAAGATATTGCAAACCCAAGGGTAAACTTTCTCAGCTTAACCCTTTCATGCAAGTTTTCAAGAGCAGGTAAAGTTACAGTAGAGTCCATGGGCTCTATCTTGCACCCGGCGCAATTGACTTTGTACACTGACGCATGTATCATTCCTATTTTGCACCCGCGCAAAGCGGGATTTTCCCTCCACAGACGCACGTTGGTAAACTAGGAAATGAACTTGCGCTCTCTGGGCGGGTCGGCGCAAAAAGGAGGCGTGTTTCGGCGCAAACATTCCCTAGTGCTATTTTGCACTTCCAGAAAACAATTGCGCCACTGACCAAAAAAAACCTGGTCTAAAGTCAGTGGCGTGTTGCGCGTTGTTCATAATGCTATTTTAAGCGCGCATGCTTGGCCATAATGTAACGGGTGCACAACGCGCACACACTTTGATTCTCTCATCAACACAGATGCAGCAGTTTTTATTTTTGCAAACCATACATTATAACAAGGAAATATATTACCATACGAGGGAAATCAGTGTGGTGTCCATGAAGATGTGAAAAAATAGGCATAAATCTAGCTTACACATTTACCAGTGTATATTGGTAATTTTTCAGGCAAATTGACGGATCAGACCTGTTTGCCCAATAGTGGCAAGACACATATGTATATAAGGACATCTGACAAATTAGTTTGTCCGTCAAGAACTAGGGGAAAAAAATCTGAAGACTGCGAAATCACCTTTACCATAATGTAAGTACATTAAAAACCTTACTCTTTAACTTACCAGTTAAGTTGAGCTTTCTCATATTTTTTTCTATTGATTTGGGTGGGTTTGTCCCATCCCCAATGTCACTTCTCTTTCTTTTACGGCCCTGACGAGAACATCGATCTCCTCGCCTGTGAACCGATTCTGAAGCGCGCCTGGTGCACGCGCCATAATAATAACAATCCGCCATGCAACATGCGCACCTTTTCTTAAAGGGTATGTTGGATGACGCTCTGATTGGTTTATTTCACGTTACGCCCAAACCACACCTATGAATAATGAAGCTACTTCAGACCAACCTCTTTTAGATTTGCGCCAGGCGCAAGAGGCATTTATCCTGCCAGGGAAAATAGCAACAGCGCCGGGATCCGCCCACAAAGTTACTTGCGCTTTGCGCTTTGCGCTTTTGCGGGCTCGCGTTTCCACTGCCGGGCCAGTAGCCCTGCAGCGCTGCCCTAAACCCCGCCCCTAACACGCCTTTCTGGATCAAACGTCATACAATACAACCCAACCCATTTCAGCGGGTATTATGAATTTATTTATAATAGGAAGATAGCGTGTATATTAACTCACCGGCCGTGGCTGCAATAGTGTCCCGATTGTCTCGCGAGTGGACGGTGCTGGGTCACCGTACATCAAGTCGAACCATGGAAAGTCCCTTCTCTGAGCTTCGCTTTGTCCATTGTGCGTTTTAATCGCCTTGTACAATATACTGCGCCCGCGACTTGTTCATTTTTTCCTGAACTTGAAGCGTTGCTCGCTGAATGCTTAGCTTAGAAAGTTCAGCATCGATGCATTTTATAACGTCCTCGTTTCTTCACATGCCGTCATTCTTCTGCCCAAATGCTCAGAAGAGCTTTGGTATCTTCGACAGACCAGTACAGGCGATTCTCCATTTCGAGCAGCGATTATTTTTCGCGATATAAAACAGTGAAATGTGCATCTTGCTTCAGATCATAACGTTCCATAACACCGATAAACTCCGCCTTTTACCTTGAGCACGCCTCTAGCCCGAGCTGGCCCGCTTTGGCCCAAGGTATTCGACGGGCCAGAAATCCTGGCCGTTGGCCCCGAGGAAGCCCCGCTCAAGCCCCGGAAGTGACAGTGGAAACGCGACTGGCCCTGGCACGCACCAGCACGGCTCGGCCCTGGCCCGGCAGTGGAAACGCGGCTAATGCTTCCATCGCGCTATGATTGGATATGATTGGTTCTGTACCGCTGTGCATTCTCATTCGCAAATCGGTCTGAACAAACAACATTATGGCGTTTAATGGGAATATATATAAACTGTAGGACTTTGCCTCCTTATTTCAGAACACCACTGCACGCCACTGGTTTACAAGCATCCAAGTACAAAAAAACATTTTAATTTTCTCATAATATGCACTGCAGCATTACATCTTTTCTCACAGTGTCTGAAACAGTTCGATCAAGGATTCTCTCTAAACCCCCCCCCCCCCCTTTCTTCAGTTTACTGTGCTCTGATTGGTCAGATGACCAAGTCTGTTGTGATTGGTCTACTTCTTACAGTGCGTGTCAGAACCAAAGGTGCATTCACGCCTTGTTGTAATTACCGTAATTACAAGATTCCAATTTGTAGAAAGCGGTCACGTCCGACTTATACATGGCTGTAGATTCATTTAGGCGTTGATAGTGTTGCCATGGAACGGCATATGAGTCAGAGGACATGAACAACTCCAAGTAGAACATCACTTGTTGTCCTTTTGGAATTTTGGTAATTATGACATGGCATGAATGCAGCACAAATTGTCCATTTTACCATATCTGAATTTCCATTCCGGAAGCTTCCTCAGCACTCGATACACAGTGATACGAACAGTAACGATGGCATCGTTCTTCCCAGGCAGCCAATGAAGACCATAGACTGGCCGCTATGCAAATTTGTTACAAACCTATACTTTGGTTTGAGCAGGAAGTGAAACTGGAATTACTAACGACTCATTTCAGGCATTTCAGTTCTTTATTTTGGGAGACAATAACTTACTAACAATAACTTAATTTAACCTGCACTTTGATCTTTAAAACTGTGCAGACCTTTTACATTCACAAACACACTATATGAAAACTAATATCAGACAAAGCATAATAGGGGCACTTAAAAATCCTTTTTTTAATTTTTCATGTTTTATGTATTTAAAGAGAATTGTGAAAATATCTAATACCCCCCGCCCCCCTTTACAAAACAATATTAATAACAATATTAATATCTTAGTCTATTAGCTATTTTTCATATATCTGGATACTGCTTTAATGCAGTTCACTCTAACATAATATTAGTGATGTTGGAGGGACAGAGAGTAGAGAGAGAAGCTATTTTAGTTTGTCCTGTTGCAAGGACGAACAGCCTCTTTTTCAAGCGAAACCTCAGGCCTGAGTCAAATTGCCCATTTGGGCCACAGGTGGCCAACCTTGATTCCATTAAAGGACAGGAAAGAGGGGACACTGTTTTCAGGTGTATGTATAGAGAGAGATCATTCAGCGGAGACGACAAATGAAATGAAGCAGAGGGATGCAAGCTGTCCTCAAATTCACCCAAGGCGACTTCTTATTGACTCCCTGCTTCTTCCTTTTCATCTAGTTCAAGATTTCTATTGGTCCTTGAGTGTCATTGACAACAGGGCACTTCTTTTGTGGCGCTTGCTAAGGCAAGAATCACTAGCACTATTACTAAGTTTTTGGTGCGTAACTTATCCCAGACCTAACTGAAAAGCAATGAAAAGGAGTTGGGATTTTCCAGTAAAACAGCCCAAACATCCAATAGAGTTACCTTGAATGAGGGTCCTGGGCCATATCTGGACAACAACTTACGAACCAGCTAGCAAAACACCAACATTAACAACATCTAGCATTGTGCTAGTTGCTGTGACTTTTGCATGGGCAATTTGTGTGTGTGTGTGTGTGTGTGTGTGTGTGTGTGTGTGTGTGTGTGTGTGTGTGTGTGTGTGTGTGTGTGTGTGTGTGTGTGTGTGTGTGTGTTAAAATTAAAACCATTAGCTTTAAATTATGTTATTTAAAATCTCATAATTAAGTGTCCAGAAGAGCAGCTGGCAAATATAGTTCTATCTTCTGTTTTATCACTTGAGGTAAAAGATCTCAGACTGTCACGAGGGCTCTGTCTAGGTTCCGCTGCAAGTTTTTAGAGCAGCACATACAGACAGAATGACATGCAGAGAGAGAGAGAGAGAGGAGAGAGAGAGAGAGAGAGAGAGGAGAGAGAGAGAGGAGAGAGAGAGAGAGAGGAGAGAGAGAGGAGAGAGAGAGAGAGAGAGAGAGAGAGAGAGAATGGGGAAGGAGGTGGATGTAACTTGTTTGACTGTACTACATGAACTTCAAAATGTTTCTATTTTTGTCTGAGGGGTGACGCATCACATCCTCTTTTTATTTCTGTACGCCATGCCATCACACAAAACAGTTCTTTATATATTGACTTCTACCTTGACAAATAAGTACATGATTTAAAAAAATAAATTTATTAAAAAAAATATATATATATAATATGTATAACATATATATATATAACATAAATATATAACAAATATATATAATGGTGAATGCACGAATCTTGAACTTATTCCTAATGCAACAACGTGTAAAACAAGATATAAAAAGTATAGATAAACCATTTTTAATTTGATTGTTTGAAACATTTTTTTAATTCTTGCATGACCAATTAAATACGTTAAAGGGACATTTCCCCAAAACTGTCCCTTTAAAAATGTGATATTGCTGCCTCAACTACTGAAAATGTGAGGTCATGTCAGACTCAGATTCACTGCATTATGGGATTCAGGATCCCACGCAACATCCCCAGTTTCATACTACACATTTAAGCCTTTATCATTTTCCATTCATACATAACATTTGCATACTTTACACTGTATATGGCAGAAATAATAAGAGTATGCCAATATGCCATGTTGAACATATAGTCTCAATTTCCAGTGTCCTTGGTTGAGGACTGAGCGAATAGCTTTTAATTATAAGCAAATCGCTAGACTTAGCAGAACATGAAGTGATTATGTTCATCATCCTTCTCTTAACTGTCTCTTAATGCCTCTTATATTTCATTTTCTCCAATGTACATTTTACAAAATGGCTATTATTCATATTAACCGTAAATTAAGACGTCTTTGTATGGAAAAGATCTCATAGTTGCCAAGTTGACCTGAAATGCTTCACCATCTAGCTGCCAGAGAGTTTCGGAAACTCATATGCTAAATTTAAAGATGCTAGAGGTCAAACTCGCAGCAGTTTAAGAATAATTGGATTGCAACCACCCTCTGATAGATTTGATTGGACGAGCAGAAGTGTTTCAAGTCGGTAGGTTGTGTGACGTTTTGTACAGAAGCTCGACATCGCAGAAAAAAAACACTGAAAGCAGACTCTGAAAACTAAACATGCTCAATTGCCTCCATGAGCGAGTGACCTTCACTTAATCAGAGAAGCAAACATGGCATCTGTCTTCAAGTTTACATTAAATGGAATCAATGGTTTTTTGACCAGTCTTTGTTCCAAGTGTTCTGACTTTGAAATGATCTGACTTTCTATCTATCTATCTATCTATCTATCTATCTATCTATCTATCTATCTATCTATCTATCTATCTATCTATCTATCTATCTATCTATCTATCTATCTATCTATCTATCTATCTATCTATCTATCTATCTTTGTGGGATACAGTCTTCCATGTGACGTGCTCTGTCAAAACATAGCTATTTAAGGAAATGAGAGTTCCATGCATACAAAACATGTGCATATACTGTGCACACTTTCATACTGCACACTGCACTGCAATAGTAAAATAAAAAATAGTCATTTTCTGAACGTAGCAAAACTTACAGGATTAGTGGCGTCAGATGAAGATAGATTTCTTAAGACAAACAGAGTGTTTTGGGACAGCAAAGCTATATAGTAGTTCCTGTTGTATATTTTTAGCCGATAGATGCTGCACCCATGGGCGAGATAAGAAGGAAGTGGTATTTTTTTCTCTGATCTATACTTTGAGAGTCAAGATAGTATCAGCAGCTCGCAGCTGGAATCGCATTTTCGTGCCTTTCCTTCCCGAGAAGCCCCCGACTCATCTACTGAATCTGCTGCGCAGTCTCTGAATCTTATTTATGCAGGTGTTACAGTTTCACATTGAGGTGAACTTCACACTGGCCTTGTGGTGGTCTCTAATAATACCCCGGTGCTGCTGTGGTTTGACTGTGCCTTTGATACCGCTGTGGGTTTAAAGCGTAGAAACAGACAACCAATTAGTGCCAAAAATTTATTTGATCACGCATCGTTTGCAATTGGCAAACAGAAGACACTTAAGACATGTAAAAATAAATATACGCATGCACAATTAAATTGATGGCTAATTAATGTATCGTCTCTTCTGATCTGCGCACTATGCTGATGAACTGGTTCTGTTAAGACTCTTTTTAATCAGTGACCCAACAATCAGAGGCTGATTAACACTTGGCAGATCTCATCAGACACCCTTGAAATCAAGATGGGCACTGGGAGTCAGTTTAACAAAAATGAACACATAAAACTAATTGTCAAGTCCTTCTTTGCACCAAAGCACGACTCAGGAAAACATGATAAAAACTGAATGTTTGCATGATTTTTTGCCCCTCCAAATTGACCACTTAGTCACCTGAACAAAACTCCTTGTCAACAGCTCAGGCGTTCAAGTGAATGATGGTGGCATACAATAGCTTTATTTCAAGACCTAGTGTGCTCCGTTGCTGCCTACATAGACACTTAAATGTAATGGAACCTCATTAGTGACAGATTTGAAACGTCCTACATATGTGCATTATACAAATTGTGCTTATCACCCAAGCAAAATAGCTATTTTCTACTGTTTTATATCCATACTTATGGGTACTGAATTAAGTATATAATAAACATTTATCTCAGCTTGTCGCCATTTTGTGTGGATTTTGTATGGGTACTTAATTGTCGTTTGGCAATGTCTTTTTTTTTCTTTTAAATTAATGATAATTAAGTAACTCAAATATCAATAACATTACAAAAGGAGTTAAAACAAATGTATGTGCATACACCCAAATGATTGTTAATCCAGTGAAACAACATTGTTTGCACAGATAAGAATACTTGCACACAATTGTTGGTGCTAATGCATCTAATCTGTGTTAGTGTAAAAACATCAAATGAAGAAGACATGCAAAGGACAAAATAAAATGATTCTTGTTCATCATCCAGTAAAATCTGACACTAACTACAGCATGTGTCCAGTGATCCATTAAGGAGCCGGGCTTGACACGTGTGTCACCTCTCCAGATAGCATGAGAACTGTGTACTGCATGTAACATTCTCCCTTAGCAGCTCTGCAAACGAAAGCGAGCAGAAAAAACAAGTACATTTGACATTCACGGTCACGGGTGAGGTCTCACAGGGCAACAAGCCAACAGTCTGAGAGCTTGTTTCATCCTGGAAGATGTAGAGCGAGGAGGAAGAGGCTCAGAAAATGACAGCTGTGAACATCAACCGAAGGAACAAAGGCTGAAGTTAGACGGGTCTGCCATCTCTGGCTTCTTCCTGCTCCTGTGGACATCCAATTTTAAATTTCAAAGCGATCTCCAGAGGAAAGCAATAGGTTGTGTTCCCTGCTGACTTCGGGTGCAAGTCTACGTGTGACTTGTGATTTAGCTATATTGTACTTGCACCCATGTGGAAAGTTCATAAGTTGAAATTGTGGGAGTGGATGGAAATATTTAAAGGAACAGCTCTTCCTAAATGGTGCTTTAAACTCGTATGACTTTCTTTCTTCTGTTGAATACAAAAGGAGAAGTTTAGCAGAATGCTCTTTTTCATGCAATAAATGATTTTAAACTACAAGCTTCAAATAGAGCAAAAATCATCACTGAATTATCATAAAATCAACATAAATATCAAGTTGTACAAGTAGGACATGTGCTTTTTTCACAGTTAGCCACACGGCATGCAAGAACCAAAGGCTTTTTGGCATAAATGACATCAAACTGCAACTAAGTTTTTAAAAACATAAATAAAAACAGGGTGAACAATGTCTTATATTTTATACAGTTCCTTATTTTATTGTGTTTTAGGGGCTGTTCAAACTGGACACAACAAGATATTCACATGTTGTTGTTTTTTTCTTCCTGATTTCATTTTGTGCTAACACTCACACATTTATTTTGTCTTGCAGTTCGAGATTTTCTGGTTATAGCAGTGAGCACAGAGGCTGGCAATCGGTGCAATCTGTATGGGGACTATATCCTTACTCCCCTGCAGGACTGCTTAATCCTGAAGGACCTCAAAACTAAGGAAGTGCTTTTCAAATGGCCGTACTGTTACATAAGGAAGTTTGGACAAGACACAGTAAGCTGGTTTCACTTTAAATATGTGGTTAATGACGTGGTGCTGTTTTTTCATATCTACTAATGGCGATACCTCATACCTCTTCACAGTCACGGTTCTGAATATTTTGGTATAACAGGGGGAAAAACAAACAATTAATTAATAAAAACATAGTTTGTTCAGTAAGCCACTGTTTATTAAAAAAAGTCTTGTCTGTAGTTATTACAATATTTCTGCAACTGGCAGCAACACACTGCAGTTTATGGTGCTGCTGTAATAGGGGGATTTGAAGAGTTTACTCTATGTTAGCAAAATATTTTAAAGGTTAGAATTATTACGCTCTCATTCTTATCCGCTCTCTGTCTACCTGAAGTGCATACACACACTGGCACTCGTTCATTGAAGTCTACTAAGTTGAAAATAAACTACGAATTTTCATAGGCCTATTTAAATTTCAGAGGTAAATTTGAAACAAATAAATTCAGATGGTTTCCAAAGTAAAATAATTTCAAAGGGGTGAATTCAGAGCAAATAAATTCAGATAAATGTTTTTCAAAATTAATTTCAAAACTAAGTATTCAATGGCTGTTAAATTTCAAATAGTTATGTCTCTTATTTGCTTCCATACACGCTTACAAGACAAGACAGAGCGCACGAGAACGAGCGTAAGCGCATCCTGTGACCTCACAAAAGAGGACAAACACGCTGAGCATGAATGTCCGAATCCCGACACAGAACCGAAACCAAACTAGACGCGCACTCAGACAAAGACGACAACATGCAGAAAAAAAAATCCTTAAAACAGGAAATGGCACCATGTCATATCAACAGAGTAATATTTATTTAAAAAAACCTATATCTAACACACTTTTGTGCATACATGTATAAAGATGAAAGGAAAATGTTTTGACTTGGTTACACATGATATTTTTTTTGAAAATGTATACATTTAAAAAAAAAAATGAAACCAACATGAATACAAATATTCTATTGTGATGTTTCCTTTCCTTTATCTTGTCATTGATCCTTTGATGTAAATATGTCATTTTTATTGAATCTTTAATTTCAAAAGAGCGTTAGTGTTGTCAATTGTGCAGGTGTGAGTTTTTTTTTTTTTTTAAAAAACAGTTTCCTCATTTAAACATATTGAATTTAATTTGCATGCCTTTTCTCATGGGAAACAAACAGCCTTTCTTTATTAACGCCCGAGTGATTGTGAAGAAACATCTCTGGTCTGAAATAGATTTCATAACTTTCCCTTCTCTTTTCTTTCCCTCAGCTGTCTTTTTCCTTTGAAGCTGGTCGCAGATGTGAGTCCGGCGAGGGGAATTTCGAGTTTGCAACCCATCAGGGTGAAAGACTGTTCAATGTTGTCAGTGCAACCATCCAAAATCTGCCAAGACCCTCCACAGCCAAACAGAACAGCCTTGACCATGCAGAACAAAGTAGAGTTCAAGAAACCGGGGCCACGGGTGAAACCTACGACTACACCATAGAAACTCAAAACTCTGACTTTTTACTTGAGGGCAAGATGCAGAGAGCGGTTCAGCGTCCATCGAAAATGCTCAACCCTGCTTGGAGGAGCTTTTCTTTGAATGCAATAGAGCCACAAAGCGAAAGTCAAGTGATTGACACCGACCTCGAGAACAAGGAAGCCGTCTACGCCACGGTGTCAAAAGCTCAGCCAAAAGCCACTTCCCCTACACACCCTAAAATGCACTGGCAAAACCTGAGAAAAGCTCTCCAGCAGTCTGCATCTCTCCAAGACGCTTTCAAGACCAACGCTGACATTTCCCAGTCTGATTTCGAGATCTCCCGGGAAGAGGGTGCAGGTGAAGAGACGAGGGCCACGGAAGATTTGAACGACTTGTTGGGTGATTCCATCCAGCAATTAGCAATTAATGACGCTTTACAGGACATCAGCGTGGAGCCAATTTATGCAGATCCACAGGATTTCCAAGCCAGAGCTGAGTGGGTTGTCAGCGCTGTGTGTGAATCAGAGGAGGTCATCGAGGCTAATCAAACAGCTCATGATGGGGCAGACCACCTAGCTGAGCATGTCTTCTTCTACAGCCCAGAGGCCATGGCTGCCCCCTCCAACCTCATGCAAAGTCCAGATTCAACTTATGACAATTTGAGATTGAAGGGGAGGCGCATATAATGGCATTTCTCAGTCAAAATCAAGGGAGGCAATTAATAAGAAGTGTACCTGTTGGGATATACACTATGGACAAAAGTATTGGAACAGACGTGTTGATTATTGAATTCAAGTGTTTCAATCAGACCCATTGACAATGTATAAAATCAAGCTCCCATCCACACTTTTTCTTAACATCAGTACCTGACCTCACAAATGCTCTAAAAAATTCCTGTGTCCCAATACTTTTGTCCATATAGTGTATAAAGGGTGCAATGGTACACGTATTCGTACAGAACTTTTGGTTCAGTATGCATGTTTTTGCCCATGGGATAGTATAGTTTATGTCGATATACTTTGATGAATCTGAAAAATAAGGAGCTGCTGCCGAACAAGTGCATGATCCAAGTTTTGGACATGCTTTATTAAGTGCTTCAAACACATTCATAAGCGCTTTCCCCACTGTCAGATGCGTGTGGTTTTCCCTTCATTACAATTTCTAAATATTAACTAATTTAATAACTTTTAAGCTAGTGATTTTTCAGCATTGTACAATAGCAATAGTAGCAATAGCTAAGTTTTACTGAGAAAACATGCTTTCTTTTTATACGCTGTGTCTTCGGCTAAGAGTCTGGATGGGGGTCATTATTGGGTCCGCAGTTGAAAACCCTTGGTTTAGTGAATTCGCCATGCTCTTTACTTGGTGAAAAACAACAAAACCTCTCCTGTCACTTCATGTATCATGTTTTTCCACTCAATACCCTCTTCCAGGAAATCTTTGATTGCTAGCCGGAGAAATGTTCATGAAATCCGCTTGACTGTAATGGAACAGTAATAATTACAGTTGGTGGGACATGCATTGGCTGCGGTCTGTCTCTTGCAGAGTGATTTAATTAACTGTGCGAAGGGACCTGCGGCTCAAGCTGATTGGGATCCCGACCTGCCTGAGTATGAAGATGTCACAGCGCTTCATTCATCTCGTGCTGTCTGTCACTCTCTCCGCTGAGATGACGCCTGCTGGAACGGACCGATGTGGAGGGTGCAGAATGATGCCGTTTGGAGGGCTTTCAATTAATTCATTTCATACTCTACTGAAAAAAAGTCTGTGTTCATTTAATCATCAGATGGTTAATAAAAGCAATTGTAAAAGCTAGCAATCATCTATTACTAAATAACGTACACACCAGGATTTGTACAAAACATTTTTTTGCTATGACTGATAATAAAAAAATAAAAAATATATTTTTTAATATATGATTTTTGCAGTTATTACTTTATGAAGATGTGAAAATACATTTGGAGATGTTTTCTTTTTAGCTCTATCAGGGGTGTAACGATACCCTTATGAACGATTCGTTACGTATCACGATACTGAACTCACAATACGATATTATTGCGATACTCCAGAACATTATAAAAGATTAACAAAAAATTTATTAATTTGATATTACATTGGGGGTGAAAATTAATTGGCTTGGACCTATCTATCTATCTATCTATCTATCTATCTATCTATCTATCTATCTATCTATCTATTATCTATCTATCTATCTATCTACTATCTATTATCTATCTATCTATCTATCTATCTATCTATCTATCACAGACAGACAGATAAATAGATAGTCATTCAGATAGTCAATATGAACATGTATTGTACAGATTTGAATGTTCACATTTTATATTCTGAAAAAACAAGGAAAAACAGCATTTTTAGCACCACTGAGCAAAAATACTCTCATATGTAATTCCCTAATCTGCAACACAAATATTATAGAGGGGCTCCGTATTTCTGAATTTTAATATTGGAATTGAAATGTAAAACAAGTTTTACCCACATTTTAATGTCCACTTTGATGGACTGGCACTAGGGGGCAGTCTCTCTCTCCCAACACATTATGAAAGCTTTTGATGTTTGTGAAGAGTTCTGCCGAATACCGACTACTATTTTGCGGATGTAAAATATGAAATGATCAATTTGATATGAGTCTCTCCAGAGAAACCAATGAGATATGTTGCTCTGATGTGATTTTGCATTCGGAGAACTTGCAATGAAAACTAGTTTTTCTTGAAGTTTGATATTCTATTTTTCCCTGACAGGGTTGGGTCAGGCGAAAATAGTACAGCTGCATAACTGCAAAAAGAATCTGTGCGGTTAGTCTGCACCTGTGAAATCCTAACAACTGCAAAGCCAAAATTCTTTTGTATTGTGTTTACTTCGACCAAAACTAGTGAATTCCAGTGCCTTAATTAGACAAATGGCAACACCACAAGTGTAAATGAGAGCAGACTGTGGAAGAACAGCCTCAAGGGAAACGCAGCGCATTATCTTCAAGGAGGAACGCTTTCACGGGCCAGAGGATGTTCAGTGACACCGTTTGCTTCAGCGGTTGACCTTCGAGCTCAGGCCATCAAATGCCTCCTGTTAAGAAACTCAGCAAACCCTCATCAGACTTGCTGTAAACATGATACCAACTTAAGGTAACACATTTCACTTTGTCATCCTGCACGAAAAATATTAGGCCTGGTTATATTATATCCTTTATCATTAATCTTCAGATAGTTATTTATGAGTGACCTTGGTAATGATGTTGTTGAAATAAATCATAATAAAAATTATATATAACATTTTTGTTTTATCTACTATGATATTGTAATCAAATAAATGTAGCTTTGGTGAACATAAGGGACTTCTTACAATTTTTTTTTTACGAATCTTTTGTTAAAGGGGTCATATAATGCCATTTTTGTACAAGTTAATATGAATCTTTAGGGTCTCAATAAAAACTTTGTAATATACTTTTATTAAAAATTCTCATTAGTATTTACCTGGTCAAAACAGCTCTGTTTTCAGCACGCCGTTTCAGTGCATATGCCTTTAAATGATAATGAGCTTTGCTGACTCCGCCTCTCTGTTCTGTGCGTACACAGTTTTTAATAACACATAACCATAACGCGTTGTTCATTATAAACGTGGGATTATTAATTATATTGAGAATGTCTTAACGTTACATAGAAAACATGCCGTAATGTACCCTGAGTGTAAACATTAGCCACATTCATCGTGAGGCGTGCAAGCGATTTGCAAAGATTAATATTTAAAGGTTAATAAAACGTTACACTCACTTCTTCTGGAGGTCCAGCAGGAACACGAATAGTTGGTACCGATTCCTTTTTCAGTAGCAGCTTCTTAGCAAAACCAGCTTTATACTGACCCTCCTCGTTTATAAAGCAGTCTGGTGAGAAATGATTTGCGCAAACATGACGCATTGACGCTCGTGGGGAATATTCCCATCATAAACAAAACTCAGCCACTGCGTCTTCAGCGGTTCGGATTTAGGAACATCAAAATGACTGTTGTGTTCGTTATTACACCCAAGAACAGAACACCGCTTCGCTTAGACTCCATTCAGCTCTAGTGTATCAACAATGACGAACTATGATGACAGCTCGCTCAGGGCGGGTCTGTGTTGAAACGCTGCTGTCAATCAACAATCGTGGGAGGGGCGTCCGTTTTATCTACGTCACAAAAACGAACGGCCCAATTTGAGGCAGGGCAAAACATATAAGGAGATTAAAACAAAAAACACTGGATGGATTTTTATCATTATATGATGGTTGTGTACAGGCACTGCCAACACACATTTCAGTATAATCAACTTGTAAAAGTGCATGTACCATTATATGACCCCTTTAAGAGGATTGATTACAATATTTTATCATATAATATCACCTTTTAAAAGCAGTCTTATTGTATTCAGTGCCATTTTTTATATTCTAAAACAGCATAAATATACATCATATAAACCCTTCTTTCAACACAAGGTGATGTAATACGTTGTGATTATGAGATTACCTGATAATGAGCTCCACTCTGGGAATCTTGTCTTTTTTTTTAACTTGGCATATTCTGGAGAATGTGCTTTGTGCTTTCTGCACTCTCTTCATACTCTCTCTCCATCTAGGGACAAATGTGGCATGTCCTACGTACCTCAGGGTCTGTCAGTACAATTCACCATGTGCTCTCACACTAAACATTCATCTACTTTAAAGTAACAGTTCACCCAAAAAATGACATTTCTGTCATTTACTCTCTCTCTCTCTCTCTCTCTCTCTCTCTCTCTCTCTCTCTCTCTCTCTCTCTCTCTCTCTCTCTCTCTCCACACACACACACACACACACACACACACACACACACACACAACACACACACACACACACACACACACACACAACACACACACACACACACTTTTGCTTTTTGACATTTTGGAGTTTGACAGCCCCATTCATTTCCATTATATAAAAAAAGATTGGTCAGGATATTGTTCAAAAAATTACCTTTAATGTTCCACAGAAGAAAGAAAGTCATTCAGGTTTGGAAAGACAGGAGGATGAGAGATATTACAGAATGTTCATGTTTAGTTGAACTATCCCTTTAAAGTCTCCTTCCTGCTTGGATGTGGCCGTAATTAGAAGTCAGATCTATAGGAGCTCCTCCACCCCTGTCATCCGACAGCTTCAGAAGGATCTCGCTGATAAAACCAGCTGGAAGTTTAATGAGCCTTTTCTCTTGCTTTCCCTGGATGTGAATGTCGCGCTGAGACTCCACACAGGCTTTCACAGCACTTGCTAAAAGCGTGTATAACCCCCCCTCCCTTCGCTCAAGTTTTCGGTGGGAAAGTGCTAAGGCGTCCGGGTCGCTTTCTTACACTGCTGTAGTCTGTGGGTGGTTGGTAATCTGATTAGCCAAAGTGTTCAACCTCGTCCTACTCCTTTACACCAGGGGGAGAAGAGATGATGGATGTTTTTTATCGCTTTTGTTGGAAACATACCAGAGGACAGTCAAGTACACAAACGTGCGCACACTCTATGTATTTACTTGGTAGAGCGCATTGTTGTGGGATTACTTAAACGGATATGCAAATGAACTACAAGTTGAATAAATGACTTAATCTCAGATTTAGCGGTCTGTGGATAATGTCAAATTCACTTGTTAATCAGTAATCCAGAAATCCACAATCCTATCCACCCACAGAAGGGCAAATCTACAGTATTTTACAGTATATGGAGAATTTAAAGTAGTTTCACCACTTTTATTGGTGGCGTTTTAGAGCTAAAACCTGCCTATTATTTGTTTATTAAATGGCAATTCATCAACTGGCCGTTTGAGGCTGGCTGCAAAAGTGAGTCAAATCTGCATCCCCCCCCCGGTTGAAATGCCCAACTTTACAGCAGAAAAAAAACATGTTTACAGCCTGGAGCAAAAAGTGGCTTTGGCCTATATAGCTAGTTTTGCCCTTCATGTCAACTGTGAGGGGGATGAATTTTTTCAAAATCAACCGCCAATATCAACTTCAGTTCCACCCGCGGGACGCCTCTTTCTATCCGGGAGTGACGCGCTGCCAAGATGGCGACTGTCGGCTACGCCCACTTTAGGCTTCAAACCTACGGGTCCACGGACCAGTCTATGGTCTGACTGCACAACCACCTTTGATATAACTGGGCCCAGAAAGTGTGCAATGTGTATGAAAATATAGGGGCGTAACAAAGTTACAGACTGGATCCAAATAAGGAAATCCCCCAAGTGTTATGTCACATCTGAGCTGATTTGAGAGTTTTACAGCTGCAGTAGCCTACAAAGTTTGGGGGGGGGGGGGGGGGGGGGGGGGGTGGGGGTGCGTGCGTATTACACGCCATAAAGTGCATATCATATGCACGCGAAAACGCCGTATATACACGCAAAAACTGATTTTGGCGTATAAATGGCGCGAAAAATAACATTCGTGGTATTGATACGCACTTTCATGAGATCGGGCTGGTTATTCAACTACCGTAATTCCTCAAATAAAGACCGGGGCCTTTATTTACCTGAACTGCAGATGGTAGCCGGCTTTTATTTGAAGCAGGCTTTTATTAGAGGCAGGCCTTTATTTCTAATTCGCGATCCCCGCCCGCCCGTCAGCCAAGTTTCCATGGTGACGCGTCATGCTTGGCACTGTTCACCACAGCCACAATAGCGCTGTATGACAGATGTAGCGCTTTTATTTCTAAATATTAACAAACTTGCTTACCATGTCATCAACTATCTTCTATTCTGACTCTCAATTCAGTGTAAGTGAGTTTGTTTTGTCGTTTAAAACCCTTTATAATTGATCCTGATCTGTAACGTGAGATGGGCACCGCAGTTCAGAGATTCCAGTCTGTTGGATTTGTACGTTACACAGCGCGTGAATTCTTCAGTTTCTCCCGAAATACATTAAAGTAAGTGGCCGGTGAACTGGGAGAAGAATAGAGTAAACTTTATACTTACACTGTGTATCTGATATGAATAAAACACGTCGCCAAATATATTTGAATGGATTATTGCTGCGTCCATAGACCGCATTTTACAAACTATAAATGTATTGTTTTGCTATAAATCTTATCTATTTAAATGTCTGAAACCTAAAATAAACGTGGTTAAAAACACTGAATAGTAGTTGTGATATATGACAAGCGCTGAGCGCGTCCGTCTTTGAGTGTACACTAATTTTTCCCCGGCCTTAATTTGAGACCGGCCTTTATTTGTCCGCGTTGACCACGCACCCGGCCACTATCAGAGGCCCGGCGTTTATTTGAATACCGGTTTTTATTTGAGGAATTACGGTATGCCAAGGTAAACTTGGTTTTGCTATTTGCCTGCTGCCATTAAAGGGATAGTTCACCCAAAAATTTAAATTCTGTCATCATTTACTTGCCCTCATATCGTTCCAAACCCATGACTTTATTTCTTCCATTGAACATAAGACATCATAGAGGTACACCATTGGGTAACTTTATTTCGATAGTCCACTTTAGACTTTCAACACTGATAAATAATTAAAAGAACTGTTTCTTGAGAATCAAATCAGCATATTATGAACATGACACTGAAGACTGGAGTAATGATGCTGAAAATCCAGCTTTGATCACAGGAATAATATACATTTTAAAATATATTCACATAGAAAAAGAAAAATTTGTAATAATATTTCACAATATTACTGCATTTACTGTATTTTTGATTCAATAAATGCAGTCTTGGTGAGCATAAGAGACTCAAAAACATTGAAAAAAGGCTGTCAATTACCACTGCATTATTCATATATTTTATTGTCAATAAATACCTTGAGATGGCTTGAAAAATACACATAAACCATATAGGCTATTGTCGCATTTGTGTGTTTATTGTCTTCACGTTCCATCAGTAAAAACGTTTCTGCTTTTTATTCTGCTGCTGCTAGCGATTCAGCAAATAGCCAGATGCCTTTTTCCATAAGAGATTTCCTGGAACCATAAGGACCATAAGTTATTACTTCTACGAATCTGTTTTGGACTGTGAGAGAGCGCCCTCTGGCTTCGGGTATGAATGAAACACATTAGACAAGAGTGTTAGGCTAGCTCTTCATAATGTTCTGATCACCTCATTTTGGATAAAAATAAATCGGCAGGTCATGAATAGAATTGAAATTAAATCTAGGTTTATTCACATTGCCCTTTACGTTAACACACTTGCCTGAAAAAGTGCGCTGGATGAATTTATGTTTTAGTAAAAGTGCAACTTGCAACTACATGTCAACTAACTCTCAATAGAGTATTAGTAGACTGTCTGCTTAATATTTTCTAACACTTTATTTTGATGCTAACCCAACATACATTGACTATAGGTAAAGTACGTCAACTTATTACCCGAACCCTAACCTGTCTACTAATAATTTTATAAGAGTTAGTTGACATGTATTTGCAAAGTTACTTGCAGTTAGTCGAATGTATATAGTAAAGTGGACTATCAAAATTAATTGTTTGGTTATCAACGTTCTTCAAAATATCTTCTTTTGTGTTCTTCAGAAAAAAAGTCAGTCAAACAGGTTTGAAAAGACAATGATGAGGGTGAGTAAATAGACAGATTTTTCAGTTTTGGGTGAAATACCCCTCTTATGTTGCAGACGATAAACAGAATTTTGTTTTTAGCCGGAAAATTGATTGCTGCACTAGGCATTTTAAAGAGTGATCTTAGTGGAGTGATGATTTACACTCTAATAAAGCACACCAGATCACTGTCATTTTCTACATCCTTGATCATTTATTTGTCTAAACTGACCTGTAAGATTTGCATGGTGCAACTGCATTTAGCATTATTGTTATGGGCACTTCTGCTTTGTTATGCTGAAATCATTGTGTATTGTATTATAAACAACAAATAAACTATAGGCCTTGCTTGACATACACATACTTAACTTGCTCTGTGCTGCTCAGATGTAGTCTGACTTCAATTTCCTCAGAGCTAGTTTACAAATGAAGGTGTGAAATATATTTTACGGTGTGAAAATCGAAGACAAACCAAACAACATATTCTCTTCTGACACACTGTAGCCTACATTGATTTTCACTGCAGGATAGATATAAGATACTGATGATTGCGTTGCGTCGACACCTGGAATTCAAAATGAATGATATTGTCTGGTGAATGTATTCATGTTGCAAATCTAATATATGTCTGGTTTGTTTCATTTGCTTTCGTTTAAATGCACCTAAATATTCACAGATAATATTGATCATTTTAGAAGTATTGTTTACATACATGGCAACCACAAGGGGTTTATCTTAGAGTTGTGTTAATTGAACACAATGGTTCAATAGCTTCATAAAATGTCTAGTTTGAACTTGATGTTTTTGGTCTTCCTCCCTCTGTCTGAAATAACTCTCCAAACTTTACACCTCCAGAGGAATGCTGCCAGTTTAACCTTCAGTAAGTGAGGGAGGACACACAACTACAGCCACGTGATTTAAAGAGAGGTCATAAGGGACAATGGATGCTGAGTTTAGCAGGTGGCCCGTGAAAAAGAAAAGACCCTTCGCCCGCACTTGCTGCTCTGTAGCATATGTTGGCATAATATGGTATAGTCAGTATCCTTTCATATATGCAGAATGCAGACACAACTGCATAGAAAATGTATGAAATAGTATAGAAGAAATAGTATTCCATGTATCTTTTGGAAAGTATGTGCAAATTAGAGATAATTATATTGTGATGAACAATTTCAAAAGAGGACCCTTTGATGTGTTTAGAATTTAGAAATAGTTTATGTATGTTTCATGTAATATTAATTGTATAGGATCCTTTGATTTATTTTAATTTAAAAGCAATTGTATTCTTTGATGTACAATTTATAGGATTTGTTGATGCGTGTAAAATTGATAATGCATTCTATAGGATCATTTGATGTACAAGTATGCACAATTTAAAATCAGTTGTATTCTTTGAGGTATGCACAATTTAAAAGCAATTATACCTATAGGATAAGTTTTATGTATTTTAAATTTAAAAGCTACTGGATTCTTTGAAGACATTTTTATAGGATAATTTGATATATGTGACCTTGGATCACAAAACCGGTCATAAGTCGCAAGGGGATATTTGTGGCAAAAGTAAACAATACATTGTATGGGTCAAAATTGACGATTTTTCTTTTATGCCAAATATCAGGAAATTAAATAAATTTTACATTTTAAGTAAAATAAATTTTGTAAATTTCCTACTGTAAATATATAAAATATTTATTTTTGTGAGTGAATGCAGTAAAATAGCAAATATAAATGAACAACTTTAAAGTGTAAATTGCAGGTTAACCACCACAACTGATTAATGTGTACATTAAAGTGCCCAATTAAAAATTTCTGTCTTAAAATGCGTTAAAATAACATTTATTGGGGTTTCTTCAAAGGTAGCGTGTTTTTTACCGTAACTGGGTGATGATGTCATAACAGGGAGCTGCGGACAGCTATGCACTCACTCTGTGTGTGCTGTTTGAGGGAGAATAAAACGATTTGGGGGACTCCCGCAAACTAGAAATATCTGAATAAAACGTAAAAACTAATACAATTTTATTCATCTGTTGCAGAAAATCAATAAGAACATCTAAAACAAAATAGAAACGGTTTACAGGCAGAGTTTCTATTTCTAACATGTCAGCAGCGAGGAGCGATGTAGCCAATCACAGCCATATGTGTTGATTTCTTGAACGCAACAATAGCCAATCAGAAGCATTTACGATGGACTCCCCTCACCGCTCAAAACAGACTTTTTGTTCAGTGCTGAATTCTGTATGCTGGCAAATCCTCTAATTATAACAAACATAGTGTAACGTTATATATTATGAAAGCTTCATTGATAATAACAGAGATGTGTGAGATCGCGATGAACTGATGTCAGCTTCATGCCATGCACGCAGTAGCCCGCTTGCTTTTATGTTATAACAGCGACACGTAGGCTAACTTGAAAGTATTTGGAGGTACAGAAAAAAAGTATTTTTGGAGTCCCTGTTATGACATCACGCCCAGCCTAGTGGAAGGAGGGGGCGTGCTTAAAAGCACTGTAAAACGAACCAACTTTTCATTATATTCAGCATTTGGTATAAAAAATATAAAAATAAACAATGGTGGGCGGTTCTTATCTTTATATTTAGTAAGCACATTGCATTATCTTCGTGACGATTTTTACCTGAAATTTACACTTTAAAGGCGATTTTCTCAATGTTTTGATTTTTTTGCACCCTCAGATTCCATATTTTCAAATAATTGTATCTCAATCAATATTGTCCTATCCTAACAAACCATGCATCAATGGAAAGCTTATTTATTCAGCTTTCAGATGATGTATGAATCTCAATTTCAACAAATTGACCCATATGACTGTTTTGTGGTCCAGGGTCACATATGAATAATTTAGAAATAGTTCTATAGGATTATTTGATGTATGTAAAATTTAAAAGCAATTGTATCCTCTGATGTATTTACAATTAAGAAACAATTGCATATGATGCTTTGATGTACACAATTTAAAGGGTACCTATCATGGAATTTTGAAAATTACCTTTCATGTAGTGTGTAACATAGATCTAAGTGAACAAAAACATCCTGCAAAGTTTTAAATATGAAAGTTCACCGTATACAAAGTTATTGTCTCTCAAAAGTAAGAGTCGACTCTGAGTCGTTGATATGAATCGATAGACGAACGATGCTTTCTCTCTAGCTTTCGTACGTCACTTGTACAAGTTATTTGAATTCGACACACCCACTCAGTGCGCGCGCCGAGCAGACAGAGAAACCTGACAACAACATGTCGACGAGACTGTTCTGAAGTGCGAATCAAAAGCAAACTTTTTTTTTCACTGCCCAGGGACAAGCATGTGAAGACTCAGTGGCTAGAGTTTATATTTACAACTATACCACACAAGTATAGCCACCTTGAGCTGTGTTCGCGTTATTTTAATGACGATCGCTTTACAAACACAAATGCTTTCAAGTGTGGATTCGCGAGTCGCCTGATACTGAAGGAACGTTCAATACCAAGTTTATTTGGATCAGCTTCCTCCTCCGAATCACAACCTGTAAGTACTATTAATAATTGTTGCTTTTATGTGTGTGTGTGCGTGCGTGCGTGCGTGTGTGTGTGTGTGTGTGTGTGTGTGTGTGAGAGAGTGAGAGTTACGCTCAGCAGCTTCTAGGTCTCCAATGTCATTTTTTTTTGTTTTTTGAAATATGTGAAATTATGTGAAGCGTATTGTAGTACTGCAGTGCTTTATCAATATGTTTAAGCTTTGGGCTAACGCAAAATATAACTGACTGGGTCATCTGACCAATCACCGCCGATTAGCGTCACGCAAAGGAGGGGTTTGGACAAATGAGTCGTCAAACGAATCATTAGGGAGTCGGTGAGCAAATCGGGTAAAAATAAATGCATATTATAAGACAACAATAGTGTTTTTTGTCATTGCATGCATGTAAAACTGTTGTTGGGGACTCCCAGAACAATATTAGGAACATTTTAAATGCCATAATAGGTACCCTTTAAAAGCAATAATATAGGATATTTTGATGTTTGTAGAAATGAGAATGAATTATAGGCTATAGGGTTCTTTGATGAATGCATAATCTAAAATCACTTGTATTCTTTGACGTATGTACAATTTAGAAACAATAAGGATCATTTGATGTATGCACAATTTTATAGGATCAACTGATGCACATTTAATTGTATATTATGTACATACATGCTTTGATGTATATAGAATTAGCATTCCACTCCCCTGCAAATATTTTCCTTTGCATGTGAAGTTAAGTTACGGCTTTGATTGGTCATGATCTGACCTGCACATCTAGAGGATGGGTAGTGGGGAGTGTGAATTGTTTAATGTGCTTTGCAGAGATGCCACTGAACGGCATGTCAGCTCTGCTCTGTGTCAACTTGTGAGGACCAGGATCCGCTGAGGCTTTATCACATGTGGCCAGGCCAGGGGAGAGCTGACAGTGAACCAAAGTGACGACTTCATCGAGGGCCACATGACAGTGGCAGGCCCGTAACTGATGAGCCGTTGAATCGTTCCTGACAGCGACTTGTGGAGTGCGGCGCAGGGGCTAAACAGGAGCGCTTTAATAGAATTCAGTCCATCTTTAAAATAAGACATCTCGAACACATCTAAACCTCAACACAAATGACTGAAAAACAAATAAAAGGCTTCTGAGGTTAACAAAATGATCATTTGCAACTACCAATCACTTGAATCCACATTTCCACCGGCTGTTTAGGGAAGACAACATGGTTAGACACAGAGCTATCACTACAATGTTTGTTTTAATGCTAACCGATGCCGATTTATTATGTTGTGAACCCTTAGATTTGTACAAAACTGTTTAGTTTGCCAATATTTTCGAATGGATGCTGTGAATGGCCCTCTTGAGGACTTGCCAAAGCATTGAGGTCAAGACTTTGACTGGGGACTCCAGAAAGCACATTTTCTTCTGCTAAAGCCATTTTGTTGTTCATTTAATTCACTGCTTTGGGTTGTTGTCTGGATGCATCACCAAAACTTCTGCTCAACTTCAATTGGTGGACAAATGGGCAGAAAAATGTCCTGACAATCTTGAGAACTTTTTCCCAATCTGCACTGTGAATGATGCTTCATTGTTTGTGTGTGTCTGTGTATTATTGTACGTTTTTTAATAAACACACACAGAAATCACATAGCCTACTTTTTCCTGCAGCTGTATATCAGCCAAATAAAAAACCACAATGTGGGGCAACATCAAAGATGTTAGTTCTGGTCTTTATTTCTATGGTAACAGGGCTCGACGCTGTATTCTTATGTGTATTTTAATGAGCATATTTTAAAAATGTAAGTCATGCATGTCGGCCCTGAATGAGCAGCACAGTGATAATCAGATTAAGAGATAGTGCAGTGAATCTGTAAACTAGAATTATCCTAATCCCTTTTGTAATCTGCCTGTAACCCTGAATCAGAACAGCAAAGATGCATCCATCCTTGGAATCACATCTCTCTGCCTGCATACAAGATATGTTAAGATCAAGGTTCAAGATCAAGTTTGACTGCAATTTTTATGCTTGATAATCGAATTATACCATACCTCATCTTAAGGAAAGGTTATATTATGTGTTTCAGAAAAGAGTCAATATTTGAATTTCTAAGGAGCCAGCATGCAGAAATATATTCATGACTTTATTTCGGTTTATGCAAAAAATAAGAAAATAAGTGCAAAGACATACAGAGCCCCCCTATTCCCACTTTGTGGGAAAAAAAATTATAACTATCTCGTGGCCTCAAGATAGTAACTCGTGGCCTCAAGATAGTAACTCGTGGCCTCAAGATAGTAACTCGTGGCCTCAAGATAGTAACTCGTGGCCTCAAGATAGTAACTAGTGGCCTCAAGATAGTAACTCGTGGCCTCAAGATAGTAACTCGTGGCCTCAAGATAGTAACTAGTGGCCTCAAGATAGTAACTAGTGGCCTCAAGATAGTAATTCGTGGCCTCAAGATAGTAACTCGTGGCCTCAAGATAGTAACTCGTGGCCTCAAGATAGTAATTCGTGGACTCAAGATAGTAACTCGTGGCCTCAAGATAGTAACTCGTGGCCTCAAGATAGTAACTCGTGGCCTCAAGATAGTAAATTTGTGGCCTCAAGATAGTAACTCGTGGCCTCAAGATAGTAACTCGTGGCCTC
Source organism: Chrosomus eos (assembly GCA_036326025.1). Classification (NCBI taxonomy): domain Eukaryota; kingdom Metazoa; phylum Chordata; class Actinopteri; order Cypriniformes; family Leuciscidae; genus Chrosomus; species Chrosomus eos. Next base: position 11,577,249 of record CM070841.1, on the reverse strand, counting down.
AAGATAGTAATTCGTGGCCTCAAGATAGTAACTCGTGGCCTCAAGATAGTAACTCGTGGCCTCAAGATAGTAACTAGTGGCCTCAAGATAGTAACTAGTGGCCTCAAGATAGTAATTCGTGGCCTCAAGATAGTAACTCGTGGCCTCAAGATAGTAACTCGTGGCCTCAAGATAGTAATTCGTGGACTCAAGATAGTAACTCGTGGCCTCAAGATAGTAACTCGTGGCCTCAAGATAGTAACTCGTGGCCTCAAGATAGTAATTCGTGGCCTCAAGATAGTAACTCGTGGCCTCAAGATAGAGTTACTATCTTGAGGCCATGAGTTACTATCTTGAGGCCACGAGATAGTTATACATTTTTTTCCCCACAATGTGGGACTAGGGGGCTCCGTAAAAACACAAGCAAGCACTTTAATAATCCACCAAACAGGTAATCCAGGGAAAACTCAGAACAAGGGACAAGTAAACATAGAACTCAACTACAAGCAACAACGACCGACAAACCACAACTGAAACACAGAGGTATAAATAGACAGGCAAACAAGCTAAACAAGATAACAAGGGGGCGTGGCTAATCAGAAACACAGGTGGAAAACATGAACACAAACGAGGAGCGGGAAAACTAGACAGGGCTAAACCAAATACACAATAATGGGGGGAACACAAGACAGACAGGAACAAGACATGAACCCACACCGTGACAGAGTCAGGTGAATCAATCTTGAAATATCTTTACTTTTGATACAGTAGTCTTGTGATTATTGAAGTTCATAGAAAATGTAGTGTTTTAAATACCAACAAGTACATTTTTTTTATTCAGCCTGTAATTAAAATGCATATCAAAAGCTTTAAAGTGAAAGAAAATGATAATTTTAACACTTCACTCATGCTCATCTTAACACCTCTGAAATGCAAAATCTGTTATAACAGCCAAGCTAAATGTGACATTTAGGCTCTGTGTCATTTTGACATAACCAGCTGTTCTGGAGTAGGCTAGTAAACTTGCTCGGTCTCTTACTTGGCACAGCACTTGTCCCTTCAAGCACGAGTCATGATAAAAGAGCTGGAAAACCTGTAAAAGTAAGCTAAAATGACAGTTACTTCAGCAAATGTATCTCACATTTGTTTTATCGCACTTTATTTTAAATTCCTGTTTCGCATGAACATACTGGGTAATAACTACATTAGGTACTAATCCCGCAAACGTTTTATCTTAAAATGAGCACGCTTTATGCACAACTCACTGGATACTCTGAAAGTGTCACGAAATGTGCAAGAAGGAACATATGATCATTTTTCAGAAATGTCGCCACAGACAATTTTTTTCCAATAAACCTGGGTTGGATATTAGTTAGACTCTCTAATTTTGAGCATTCTATCTTACAATTTGGTTTATTTTGAGAAAACTAAGAAATTGCGAGAAAAAAGTCAAAAGTCAAAAAATATATAGTCTATAACTGGCATTTTTGACTTTTTTTCCCTCATAATTGTGAAAAGAGTAAGAATTATGAATTTTAAACTCGAGAATAAAGTCAGAATTGATAGTTTATATCTCACAATTTAGAATTTTTCTAAGAATTGTGAAATGAGAAAAAATTATGGATTGACATGAAATTTGCGAGAAAAAAAGTAAAATGCTAGTTTATATCTCACAATTATTTTTTTCAGAATTGTGAAAAGTGTTACGAATTATAAACTCGGAATTGCGAGAAAAAAGTCAGAATTGACACTTTTTTCTTAGAATTGTATATGTAGTCAGAATAGTGAGATAAAACGTTGCAATTACCTTTTTTTATCCCGTGCATGGTGAAAACAAGCTTCCATAGAAATATACATGTGAAGCTGCCTTCAAATTTGACCAAAATGGATCAACTTTTGCAATGACAATAGACCAGTTTTTGCTCGACTTGGTTTAGCAATGCGTCTGGTGAATTCAGATAGTGTCTGACCGCAAACACATTTATGCTTGCAAAAGCCTCTACAACTCATAAGATGCTTGTGTGCGTATTTCATCGGTTATCAAAAGCTTCTTTCATATAGAATCTCAGGGCTTTAGGACACAACAAAATACTTGCAAAACCAGAGCTGAATGTCAGAATAAGGCATATCGTGGTGTGCATCAGGCTCATTGACAAAGGACAGAAAACTGCCTGTGCCTGAGGCTTCCCGATAACCCTGCTGCACTCCAGGGCAGTGTGGAGGCTGCTAAAACTCTCCTCACCACACACAAACACAAACACAAACACAACACAGCACAGACAGCATACAGGGGTGTATTACAGCTGTGGTTTCTTCCTACTAGAATACCAAGAGAGGGATGAATGTTGTTTGTTGAGGTAGATAAATGGTTCATCCTTATAGGCTGGGAAATCCGCTGCTGACTGAGATGTTTTCATTGTTACCGTGTTTGTTTGCTGTGTTGTTATTGGAATGGGAATTCATTTTCCTCACCAAACATATGTAGGAGTTGAAAGTTACATAGTAAAATCTCTAGAACACCACTTTGAATAAAGATGTCACAGCCATGTATATATTTATATGTATAATCTTGCATCTGGAAAACGCAAATAGCAGAACGTGTAGATGAATAAAAAGACGTATTTAAAGAAGCGAGCAGAAGAACATTATTACAGAGTTGGGAAATTCATCTCTCATGGGCGAATATGAATATGAGAATATAAAATCCAAGTGTTATAAGAGTATGCTGTAATTAAATATCAAAATATAAAATAATGATGTTTTCTGCTTAAAATAATGTAACCCATTTTTTTGTTGATAAATGAACTGTATTGTTGACTACTATTTTGAAGAGGAGGAAAGTCTGAACTGTTGAAGTGTGTAAATGACGTAATGTGTGTAAATAAGGGAAGTGATGCATAAACATGATGGATAAAGTTCACTACTCCTGTCTCGTGTGTTCACTGTGTAATAACTCCTGACAGATGCCACACACAGATGCTGGAGAAAAAGAACGTTAATAAAAATTTCCGTAAAAAAACGGTAGATTGAACCATATAAATTTGAAGGAATTTTCCGTATTTGTCTTTTACAGGTCATTTACCCGTATTTTGAATTACGCGTTGCATTGTGGGAACAAGAACCTGGCGCCGCGAAAAGTGAAAAGACGCAACCGCCATTACACACGCAGATGACCGCAGCCAAAGTTGCTTATTAAAGTCGGATTTCGGGTGTGTGGAAGCCATTCTGACACTTCTGTGGTAAAATACGAAATTTATGTTTTGCTAAATGTCAAATAAGCTATTGACGTAACGTTATTTAGTTGCCATCTGGCATGTTAGGCAAATGAATGTCGGAGCCGTCGAGTTTGTCATTTTATGCATATCGTCACACATTAAAATATTTAGTTTACACTCGTGGAGGTTCCCTGATATATGTGTTATATTGTGCCCTCGTTGTAATTTGGTTTAATTACTTTTATTTGTCGAAAATGCGGTTTATTTCTTGGCGAGCGCATCCGTTAACCAGCTGTGATTAAATGCAGTAGCAGCTAACGTTACTAACGTTAGTTTTTTTCGGAGCAATTTAATGCCTTCAAACAAAAGCTACCAGAGGAATCGTCAAGAAAAGTAAAGGCCATTAAGACTTGCTTGATTTAAAAGGCATGAAGATACAACGTGAAGATACTGTGTGTGAAGATGAAGTAACTGTTACAGCTGGATCATGGAAAACACCACCAGTTTTTCTGCCAAATGAGGTAAGTTGACGTTGTTTGCGTTAGACTTTTTTTTTTTTTTTTAGACGACACACACAAACACACTCACGCGCGCGCGCGCGACTTTAAACCACAAATAATGACCACGAAATATTAATTTACGTTTTACATGACTGCTGTCTACTCTTCTGCCTGTAACGTTAGTCATTCTTAAACGTTACCATATCCCTCCTCAGTTTGTTTCATTCATAGTTTTTCTGTTGTTTTCTTATCTATTGACAGGACATTGCTGTTGTAGTTTGCATACCAAGCACCACCTGCATGCTGCTTATGGGTTTGTATTTTGTTTTATTACCATTTTTTTATTATTAATTACTACGAGTGTTCAATACGGACAACACACATTCAAATTTAAAGTCTGAGGAAAAGTGTTGATAGAAAAAGGTGGTTGCTGAATACCCCCTTCAAAGATGTGTATGCTTACATGATCAGTATAAATACAAATTGTATAGTGACGATTTAAAACAACTATGTTTAAAGGGATAGTTCACTTTAAAATGAAAATTCTGTCATCATTTACTCACCCTCAATTTGTTTCAAACCTGTATGAGTTTCTTTCTTCTGCTGAACACAAAGATATTTTGAAGAATGTCAGTAACCAAACCATTAACTGAAGCCATTGACTTCCATAGTATTTTTTTTTCCTACTATGTAAGTCAATGGCTCCAGTTAACGGTTTGGTTACTGACATTCTTCAAAATATCTTCCTTTGTGTTCAGCAGAAGAAAGAAATTCATACAGGTTTGAAACAACTTGAGGGTGAGTAAATAATGAAAGAATTTTAATTTTAAAGTGAACTACCCATTTAAAGCAGTTTTCTGAAGTGATCGTGTAATGTAATATCTTTATGATTGTAATATCATTTTGTAATATCTTTTTTGTTTAAGGTGGTGGACAATCAGGATTGCTGTCATTCAAGAAGTTATTATTGACCACATCTCTACCCCATTGAGGCAGTGAGCTACAAAATACCTGAAGAAAATGCAACTACAACTTTTCCTGGAGTTCATATAAAGGTAAGCAACACATTTTTAATTAAATGATTTATAGATTGTTATTGTGTTTCTGTTTATTTAGTTGAAAATAATTAAACATATTATAATGTATAGTTGAGCAGACAAGCTAACATGACATGCAATTGGAGTCCACTGAAAACAAAAGTCTTAGCATTGTATATACAGTGTTTGAATTTGAAAGGATGGCATTCGGGATGGCTGATTATTTATAGTTGATAATTTTACGAACGTAAAATACTGTACAATTGTTTTCCTCAACCTGGTCTGCATGATATTTTGTAGTTAATTTTCCTTCATTTAATTTCTTGTGTAGCTAAAATATATATATTTTTTCTTCATATCCAACTTTTCTGTGCTGAAATCCTGAACGAAGGCCGAAAAGACTGAGATGAAGGAAACCAAATGTCTACACATTCCTCCAAGACTGCCCAAGTTCCTGTATGAACAACTTTGAAAAACAATGTAAAGTATTAGCTTTTGTCAAATCTCAAAATGAGACTTTAACTGAACATACCGATCACTCCTTCATCTAGGCGATAGACCGGGATCAGCACTTCCTCATCAAACAGATCCAGGATAATCTACCTGATGAACATCTACGTCCAGCCCTGAACCCTCTACCTGTGTCGGCACGGAGAGAACAACGACAACCTGGAGGAACAGCTGGGCCGTGATGCAGGCCTCTCGCCGCGAGACAGACAGGTACGGTTAACCGCAGACAGAACCATTACAGTACACGGAAACTAAATTTGAAACATCATGATGGTTTGGCCACATACTGTTCTCTCCCCTTTGTAGTTTTTGGTGGCTAAACCCAAGTTTGCAGTCCTACCAGGACCTGGTCCAATCAGTCCGGTGGCTCTGAAGAATTGACTACACATTTCTTGGTGAGTGATGAGTTTTCCCACCTAGAATCTTTGTTTTCTTTTTTTTGACACATTCTGTATGTCAGTAATAGTGTTTTGTATTTCTTTTACAGCCTTCATCTTACCTGAAGACAAGAAGAATACACTTTTCCCTTTTGTGTTTTTTTTTTCCTTTTATATTTTAGTTTTCATGGAATTGTTGTAGATCTATAAGTAAATAAAAATATTTTTTAATCACAGAAGATTTGTTTGAAATGTTTTCAACAAGAGTTATCATTACACTGTTAACTAACAGAAAAGTAACAATTCTATTTGCTGTAGGTATATTGCCTAAATTTATCTGTTTTATTTTTACTGTAGGAAATCCATTTTAGGTTTGATGGAAGTGTCCGTAAATGGTAAAGAAAAAGTCAGGTAAATCTACGGAAATATCTGATAGGGTTTACGGAATTGTCCGTACAATAACGCAAACATTTACGGAAAATACGGAATTTTCCATTTTAGGTTTAACGGAAATGTCCGTCAATGGTACAGAAAAACTCATATAAATCTACGGAAATATCCGTTTTGAGGTTTACGGAAGTGCCCGTACAATAACGGAAAAAGTGCTGGTAATTAATTACCAGCACTTTTTCCGTTTTTTAACGGAATTTTTTTTAACAGTGTATACCTTTATATTACTTCTTACTTAAAAATGAAGTAAAAAGTTATATATTTTTGTTCAATTGTAAGTATTTTGCGTTATACATCTTCCCATGCATTGCAATAAAAATAGTCATCAATATTTTAGAAATATAGCTGACACAAAAACATTATGTAGATTTTATAATTTCATTTATATAAATACATTTATTTTTTGGAATATTCCATGGACATTTTAAAAGGATATTGTACTCATTTCTTTCTTCTTAACTCAAACAAACATCTTTTGAACTGAAGAACTGTTTCTTGGAGTATATTTTACAAGAATATTTTAATTTTCTCATAATACGGTTCGTTCGAAGATTCAGTCTTCTTTCAAAACAACTACATTGAGGGCGGGTCTAAGTAGACATTGTTCTTTGGCAGACAAGAAGACCATAGGCTGATATTATGAAAATTTGTTACTTACATTGTTACGTAGGTATGTATCAGGAAGTGAGACAGGGATTGCCGACGACTAGTTTCAGCAGTTCTATGAGTACCTTTTACATTAAAAACAGCTATACACTGCATGAAAGGTAGTATTTGATGAATCAAATATGATGAAAGTGTAGTGTATCATGATATACTGTACCGATTACAAAATATTTTTTTAGAATGTTGCTTAATGCTTTTTTTTAAAAAGGAGGTTCCTCACATTCTTCTATGATTAGTGATATCAACTAGCCTGATGTTGTCCCCACTCAGATTCTAGTCAGAATGTGAGTCTGATACTGCTCCATTAGGACTGTGATTATGGGGCGTGTTTCAACCGAACCAGGAAAGAAAATGCCTCTGCACTCAATTGGATAGACCTACAACCAATCAGAGCGACCATGGGGGCCAGCTGATAAATTCAACTTTTGCCGAATCCCTTAAGAAGGACGGCAAAAACATCTTTCCCATCGACAAATGCCTTGATTGCGGTTCTCTGCTCCTCTTTTGAAATGAATGCCCTGTCCGAACAGCTTTGGTTCGGGCATAGTTCACAACGGATCAAGTCCAGACCGAACCCCGCCCCCGCCTTCCCTCTCAAAAGTTGTGGGCGTTCGTCTAAGTTCGGCTGGCATCCAGGCTAGATATCAACACCAAAATAACAATGACAGCTCAATCTCGTCACAGTGCTCATCATTGTGTTGAGCACAAGCTGTCTGTTTCTTCTCAAAAGAGCAAAAAAAAAAAAAACATTGAGTCATGGTACTCTTTACCTAGCTACCGTTTTAGAGCAGATCGAAAGCCATTTTCGCTGTGCCCACCCTCCCCACATAAGACAGCATTAATAACAGAGCCAATGTGACTCAGGCCAGTCAAGTTTTACCAGCCTAAAGTTCCAGGTGACACTTTATCAGCTGCACCATTCTGGACCACATGACCCCAGTCCATTAGGGAAAGGGCTTGAAAATAGCATTACTAATGACATTCAAATCTAAATGGACAAAATGGATTTGAATGAAATATGAAACATAAGTAAAATGCATTAAAGGTGCGCTATTAACATAGAATAGGCTTTCTTGGTGACATTTACATGAAAATAATGCAATACGTCAATGCAATTTATGGGTTGAGACATTTAAATATAACATGTCAGTGGACTAGAAACCTTTGCGGTTATATTTTTTATGTAAAGATTCAGCAGTTGCACTGCTGTCAGAAAGATGCTGCCACTCCGTTATGTCAATTAAGTCTTATTGTTGGTCTGCTATCAATGCAAATCAATAATTTAAATTTGTGATACAATTTTTCTTGTGTAAATATACAACACCAAATCAGAAAAAGTTGGGACATTTTGTAAAATGCAGTAAAATCAAGAATCTGTGATTTGTTAATTGTATTTAACCTTTTATTAGATGACAAAAGTACAAAGAAACGTTTTCCAATGTTTTCACTGACCAACATAATTGTATTTTGTAAATATGAACAAATTTTGATTTTGATGGCTGTAACACACCCCAAAAAAGTTGGGATTTTTTGGGGGGGACTGTATTTTATGTGGAGTAAAACCATTCTACATGGGCTCTGAAAGCCGTAACAAGGCCCCACACAAGTCCTTTATGTGTTTCCATATAAATTACAGCCTCTATAGCCAGAGAACCATGAAACTTGATAAAACACAATATAAGTAATTTCAAAGCACAAATGATAGATAAATGTTATCTATCTACAAAAGTCAACATCTTACTTCACAAGCTGCAAAAAAATGTTTGGATCTTTGCAAAATAAGGGGTGGGCGTGAAAATAATAACAATAATGATATAATAATATTAAACATTCAAAAAGCATTTTACAAAACCATCTCTAAAGAGCTGTGAGGCAGACTAAAATGAGTGGTGGGAACTATAATAAATCATAAGTAGCCTTGGAAAACAAGCATAAATGCAAAAAGAAAAGTGGCCAATATAATTACATTATGTGCTATCTCATTTAAAATATAAAGAGGAAGAAAAATTGCTCAAAATAGTCTGTATGATTCTTTTAAAGCCTTGGACATCATAAAAATATGATCAGACGCAGTAAAATGTCTTTAGAATGCAGAGGAGAATGTAAAAACTTGGTTAGTCTATAAAGGGGAATGAAATTACAGCCATGAGATCTTATATAATTTTTTTTAAATTAATTTTTGAAATGTCAAGTCAATGATTTATTTATCTTCTATAATGTCTTGTATCGTCATTTGGGAGCTTTTCACAGCAATATACTGTCTGTGATTATCTGCAATTAATTAATCAGCATTTCCTATAATTCACAATTAAAAAAATGTAATCAGTTGACAGCCCTAAATTACCACAATCAATGAATAACTTACATAAATGGTCCATTTTGGTGTAGGATGCGTATAGGCTGTCTTGAAAACTTATGCCAAACAAAAGCCTTTATTCTGAGTTTGAGAAGCCACAAAATCTATTTACTGTCAATTTTCACTATTCACATGATAGCATTATTTAGATTTTCTAAGACATTCTCTTGCCCGTAGAGAAGAAATGATGATGATTTCTCTAGATTTGTTTATATGAGCCTGAAACAATTCACTAGGAAGCATTCCCAATTCCCTTCACTTTCCTTTATCATTGGTCATCAAAAGCATCAATATGATTGCAATCTCTTTCTGGGGAAGAAAAGTGTCTTGAGACGCGGATAAACAATTCAAATGAGCATCAAACCATCTGACTACACTCACCAATCCTCTGGTAATTAGGCTTGCTCGGAGCGCTAGTCAGCGTGCTTCGCTCAAACACTGGTGAGGCATGAGGCTTCTCTCAGCACTAGATTACCAGTTGTCTTCAGATCCAGCACAAATAGCTGCTTTTGGCTTCAGCAAGTCAGTGACAGATAGACATCTTTCTACGGCAACCTTTTGAGACAATTGAGCAAGACTCCCCTGTTTCGTGTGAACCACACATTCCGCTAATGGCAACAGCACAGACTCGGTTGAACTGTCAGCTTCTCTGCTCGAATCTACAGTTGTCTGGCAATACAATAAACAGGCATGAACTGAACAGCCAAGCTGCCATTTTGTGAGAGATAAACAACATGTCACATTTTTAAAGTGCTTTCACCTGCAACATATCTGTGTACTTTTCCCCCTTGAGATATCAAAGGTGTAAGAAGGAAGTGGGCTAAAAGAGCCTACAGCTACATTTCAAGCCCAAAAACACACATTTTTTAACATCTAATTCTTTGTTCCGTTTGTTTACGTTCACTAATAGGCTCGATGTCAGGGTTTGTGCAGGTAGCTGAAGACGAGGACACGGAATTTCCAAGACAATAGTTTTTAATAACAAAAATGAAACTTTCCAAAATGAAACAAGAACAAAACTCCAGGACTTTCAGGTTTACACACAACCATACATAAACGACGATCGACAAACACTGGGAGAAAACACAGGGCTTAAATACACATGGAATGATTGAATAATTAACAGAACACAGGTGATAAAACTGAACACAAACGAGGAGCGGGAAAACAGGGCTAAACCAAAAACCACAAAGACAGGGGAAACCAAGATCACAAAAACAGAACTCAAACACATTGAATAGTTACAGTACCTCCCCCCTCCCCAAAGGCGCGACTTCGCGCCGTATAACACCCAAAGGGGTGGGAGGGTGGGCGCCTGGAGGCTGACGAAGGGCATGGTCGGGAGCAGGGTCCGGGAAGCCTCCCAGGGGGAGCAGGCTGTGGGCGTGGCCAGGCGGAGCAGGCTGTGGGCGGGCCAGGGCGTGGAGCCAGACTGTGGGCGTGGCCAGGGCGGAGCAGACTGTGGGCGTGGCCAGGGCGGAGCAGGCGTGGGCGTGGCCAGGGCGGAGCAGGACGTGGGCGTGGCCAGGGCGGAGCAGACTGTGGGCGTGGCCAGGGCGGAGCAGACTGTGGGCGTGGCCAGGGCAGAGCAGACTGTGGGCGTGGCCAGGGCAGAGCAGACTGTGGGCGTGGCCAGGGCAGAGCAGACTGTGGGCGTGGCCAGGGCAGAGCAGAGCAGGACTGTGGGCGTGGCCAGGGCGGAGCAGGCTGTGGGCGTGACCATGGCGGTGAGACCCCTTCGGGTGGCCATGGCGGTGAGACCCCTTCGGGCGGCCATGGCGGTGAGACCCCTTCGGGCGGCCATGGCGGTGAGACCCCTTCGGGCGGCCATGGCGGTGAGACCCCTTCAGGTGGCCATGGCGGTGAGACCCCTTCAGGTGGCCATGGCGGTGAGACCCCTTCGGGTGGCCACGGCGGTGAGACCCCTTCGGGCGGCCATGGCGGTGAGACCCCTTCGGGTGGCCACGGCGGTGAGACCCCTTCAGGTGGCCGTGGGTCCTTCGGCGCCCACGGCGAGGGCCTATGGCCCCCCCCAAAAAATTAATGGGGAGAGTGACTGGAAAAGGGACAGGCTCTGGGACAGGCTGGGCAGACGTGACGTGACAGACGTGGACCAGCGGTGAGGGCTCGGCAGGGCTGGACGGGACCAGCGGTGAGGGCTCGGCAGGGCTGGACGGGACCAGCGGGGAAGAAGTCTCTGGCTGGACGGTCTCTGGCTGGACGGTCTCTGGCTGGACGGTCTCTGGCTGGACGGTCTCTGGCTGGACGGTCTCGGCTGGACGGTCTCTGGCTGGACGGTCTCTGGTGACGGTCTCTGGTGGACGGTCTCTGGCTGGACGGTCTCTGGCTGGACGGTCTCTGGCTGGACGGTCTCTGGCTGGACGGTCTCTGGCTGGACGGTCTCTGGCTGGACGTGGTGGACGTGAAGAGCTGGCTGGACATGAAGAGCTGGGCTGGACGGGACCAGCGGTGAGGGCTCGGCTGGGCTGGACGGGACCAGCGGTGAGGGCTCGGCTGGGCTGGACGGGACCAGCGGTGAGGGCTCGGCTGGGCTGGACGGGACCAGCGGTGAGGGCTCGGCTGGGCTGGACTCAGGGCCCAGAGTGAAAGGGGAGCCACTCAGCAACAGCAAAAAATCTAGGTACTGGACAAACGTGCCTGAGATTGCCGCCGCTGGAGCTTGTTGGTACAGGTTATCGTCCAACCCACACCAAAAGATGGTTTTTAGTGTGTCCTCTTTCCAGGGTCTTTGATTTGAGAGCTCAAGGAATTCCTCTACATAGTTCTCAATCGGACGGCCATCCTGGAATAGAGTCATCAGTGGGTCTGTAGTGAAGATAAGGTTACTCATCTTGACCCGTAGATTGTGGTCGATCGTTCTGTCAGGGTTTGTGCAGGTAGCTGAAGACGAGGACACGGAATTTCCAAGACAATAGTTTTTAATAACAAAAACGAAACTTTCCAAAATGAAACAAGAACAAAACTCCAGGACTTTCAGGTTTACACACAACCATACATAAACGACGATCGACAAACACTGGGTGAAAACACAGGGCTTAAATACACATGGAATGATTGAATAATTAACAGAACACAGGTGATAAAACTGAACACAAACGAGGAGCGGGAAAACAGGGCTAAACCAAAAACCACAAAGACAGGGGAAACCAAGATCACAAAAACAGAACTCAAACACATTGAATAGTTACACTCGACTGTTTACATTAATACCCCAACAGAAACAGACTCATTGGATCATGCTAGTAACATGCTTCTCAATCGGATTCGGAAGGCTGTGTCCTAGTAAGGCTACATCATCAAGCACTGCCGAAGGTCATCTCAATTTAAAGGATCCTTGAAAGGCAGCATTCGTTTCCTGTCCTTTATTTAACAAATTTTGAAGGATGCATCAAATGTATCCTTAGCGCCCTTCAATCACCCACAATCCTTTGCACACATTCCAAGTAAACGAGACGGCACTGAGCTTGTCTGAGTTCACAATGAAATGCAGGACAAAAATAATGTTTTTTGGACATTAAGGCATGTTATCTTTTGTTTAACTGTAAATTAATCACCAAATTAAACACTAAACTGCCAATAATGTAAGCCACAGGGAGACCACAGACGGTTGCCATTCACTGTTTTGCATCAATAGAAAGCCAGTTTATTTAAAGGATTTTTCCAAAATTAAGTTTTAATAGTATTTTCGTGTCATGACCGTGGGGGCAGTAACATGTGTGACACAGCCATGCACACTTACTAAACCGTTTCATTCTAGCGTTTAATGCTGAGGAGGACTCTAGCCTATAAGCCTCAGAAGGACTGTATTAGGACACAACCTCTAGGATGCAGCTTTCCGTTTGAGAAGCACCTATAGACAGTCGTACACTTGGACACTTGTTTATTCACGCAGTTTAATTTCTTTCATGCAAGAAATCATGTAAGGATGAGTAGGTCACCAGATACATACACATTTAAAAAAGGTTGTGTGCCATTCAGAATGGAATTGTGAATGACTTTTAAATGCCAATTCAGTTGCCGAATTTGAATTGTGGTAGCAAACAAGATGCAGAATTGCAATTCTATTTTGAATGTCAGAGAAGTAGAATAAAAATTACAGCTACAAATTGAATTTACTTGAACTAAAAAAAAAAGGTTTATCATATTTATATAAAAAAAAAACTTTTGTGGATCACTTGCTTTACCAGATGTGTATTCCAGATTGCATTAACAGGGTGAAAATATTCATTTCATGCTTTAAAGAATCCTCTTATGGCGCTTTTCCACTGCAGGTACGGCTCGGTTTGGCTCGGTACGGTTCGACTCGGTGCGGAACGGTTCAGCTCGCTTCGCTTTTCCACTGTTTCACGTCACATTTTAGTACCGGTACTGTACGCTTGGAACCTCAACAGACCAGGTACCATTTAAGCGCGCCAAAGCGAGCCGCACCGTACCGTACCATGCAGTGGAAAAGCACCACAAGTGAGCCGTACCGAACTGAACCGTACCGTACCATGCAGTGGAAAAGCACCACAAGTGAGCCGTACCGAACTGAACCGTACCGTACCATGCAGTGGAAAAGCACCACAAGTGAGCCGTACCGAACTGAACCGTACCGTACCATGCAGTGGAAAAGCGCCATTACAAAAAAAGACAAAATCACTGTATAAACATCCACTGTCATACAATTAAATATATATGATTTTTACAACCTGATCTCACGGGAAAACATAACTATTTTACAAGGTGGTGATTTCGTATGAATTCATATGATTTGAATCGTACAAAAACATGTAATTTTTTTTTTTAAAGAAACTCATTATGAAGGACCACCCCTAAACTTACCGGTCAATGGGGTTTAAACAGATTGTACGAAAACATAAAAGATAATATGAATTTCTAGGAATTAACCACCAATTAAGCAAAACTTAAAATAGTTACAAATTGCTGTGAGATTGTGTTGGATTTGTAATATGGCCATCAATGAACAAAGATGCTTTGTGCTACCAGATATATTGTATCTGTGTGCTAACTGGACCATGTTAACCAGCCAAACCCTGACCCCTTGGTATTAACATGCATGCAACAAAATCTGATCTGTGCCAGATGCCTGTGAAAAAGTCACAAATGGTTGATAGTGTGACCAGAAAAGCTATCTGAGAACATGACAGTGGGTGGAGAGCAGTATTGTTTGTTTATTGGCGGAACATGACACAATTAAACTGTACTTGGAGCCTCAAGCGTATTTACATTTCACAGTCCTCCGCCGGAGTACTAAGAGTTCCTCAAATTATTTCCTCAAGATAAGAGAGTGGAAATCAAAAAGGCTTTCTTGAGGCAGCTTTGGAAATCAAAAAGGCTTTCTTGAGGCAGCTTTGGTGCAACTAAAAGTGTATCTCTCCAATGGTCTTTCCACTCTCCTCTACAAATGTTTATCCTAAGCAAAGGTGAGGTCTGTGATTTTTACTGCTGGGGGAATTTATCTGGCAGAAGAACAGCATCTGGATCTCATAAAGTTGTTTAAAATTTCATGGGTCTTTCGCCTTGAGTTACAGTGCTCTGCAAAGTAATGAGGTCGTATGGGAGGCCTCTATTGATTCACAAGCCTTTACTGCTAGACACTCATCCCTGCCTTAAAGCCAGCTATGCAATGAGGACACTGCACCGGCAGATGGCTGCCCTCAACTTACAAAGCTAATAAGCTCAAAATGTGTACTTCTAAATCAAATTGGAGTCACGTCCATTTGACCGGCCAACTTCTCTATCCAACCGAGGGGTCTGAACATGACAGAATCTAGTCTCCTAATTGTGGAGTCATGCAAGAAAGAAAATTAGGATTTCTCATCCACCTTATCCTAGCAACAATCATCCATGCATGATAGAGGACAGTAATGAGGTGGCAAATAAAGGAAGAGGCTAGCTGGAGGAGGACCAGTGTCAGCAACTCCTAAGCCATAATGAGCCACGACGTGGCCCAGGCTGTTCCTCTGGGCTTTTCCCTCGCTCCCAGTGGGACCCCGATGTGTGACAGAGAGCCAAATGTCTCCTCGTCCTTATCCGCAGGCGATGGAATGCTGAACGCAGTGTTCCGATGCTTTGGTGTGCATTTATACGGTTGGGATTCTAATCTGATTGCCAATGAGGCATTGAGCTGCTCCCTGGAAACTCGGATAAACCTTACAGCATGCAATATGAAGCTATTTAAACTCAGATTGGGGGAATAGTCCCCCAGGACAAGCAGATCTTTGTGAAAGACTAAAACAATGCTTTAACCAACCCTGAGGCAAGTGGTCTCAAAGCTTTGTCTTATAAATATATATTTCTTAAAACCAATTCATTTGTCAACTGCACATTGCTCCTGTAACTTCCCTTTCAGTACCTTTGGGCCTATTTATTTGTAACTTAACCAGTTTTCTCTACATTTTTTTTTGTTAAAACTGTTCTATTCACCTTGGCCACATAAATGTGTAATCAAAACGAATATAAAAATCTTCAACTCCAGCACTATATGCAAATTCAACGGAGTGCAAATCACTGAACACAGGGGACATCTGCTGTATTTTATTCATCATCAGTTGATTTCGAGATCAAATTCACAAAAGTTGAGGTAGCATCTGCATTTGCTAGAGAAATTAGCATTTCATGTTTAACTTTTAATGAATATCAGTGCGTGTTGAACTTCAGGATGCGATGCCGAACGTCGATTTTCATTTGTGGCAATTTGCACGTCGGCTTGCTGGAGAGAAATGCTCATTTATGGTAGGCCATATTTGTGGAGATGAGTGTTGTAGTTCTGTGAATCTGGCAAATGGAAGCTATAATACGCTATCGTACCTTTATTTTTTCCATTTTGGTAGAAGTAATATTCACATATGTTGCTTTAACAACCAGATGCATTTACACTTGTAGTTGCATCTGGAATGCGTCTCAAACCACCTCCTGAAGTGGTTTGTACGATTGGATTGCAATCGGTTTCAAATGAGTTCTGAGGGCCTTTACACATCGGATCAAAGAAAACACATGATGTGTCTAAGTGCAAATAGGCCCTTTGTCAATGTTTCCACCAATTGAAGGAACAAATAAAGTAATTGCATGAAAGAAACTTGCCAGTGTATTGTTCTCAAACCTCCGCACAACCTGCTCCCCTACAGGCTTGGCAAAAGCGTCTTTTCCCTCCCTGTAGTTTCAGTTCTTTTTAGATGTCAGCTCTGGCAGATAACAAACTGTTATCAGCTGGGGTATGGGCCCTTTTGTAATTGCCTTTCACTCACCGGCAGGACCTGCCGGTGACGTGAGCCCCATGTTTGGCCTTCGTTTTCTCATCCCTACCGGCCCACGCCCCCACCGCCCGCCCCGCCAGCAACCGCAAACACAGCTGATGCCTGATGCCATGCCTCACGGGGGTCATGATTGGATGTGTGATTGCAGCACCCCACTGCCTGGCTGGTGCCTTTCTTCTGCGGCCTGCAACAAACACACAAACAGAGTCGCAAATACACAAATTTCGAGAAGTACGGCTCGCAAACAGCTATGTACACACGCTGCCCACAAATACATCTGCATTGGAACTGATACCCATAACCACTCTCTCTCTCTGTCTTTCAGAGAGTCACGTGTATCTGCGTATCGCATTTCATCTAACTGCATGGTTGACTTGCAAACGATTACTCCTATAATTATCAATGGTAAGCGAAACCATGAGTGTTGTAATTGATTTGGACCCAGCAGGTGCATTCTTCAAACAATGATCTCACTCCCTCTCATCCCGCCACATCGGCATACAGAGGCTTCTTTATGTAAAGTGACTAAGCAGTGACTCTCAAGGTTAAATATAACAATGTGTTACAAAAATCTGTTCCTTTGAGGTGAAGATGAACTTTTCCGTTCTTGGAATAAAAGCAGCATTATTAAAAAAAAGTAATTTGTGTAACTCTTACAAAATGTAAAAAAAAAAAAACAATTAACTGTTGAAAAATTGTCAGAGCTGAGGCCTAGTGGGTAATGCATGTCCTCTGAACTTTTGAGCTGTGGTGCTCATTTGGACACTTAAGTTTGAATCTGGCCTGTGTGATTTCCACATCCTGTTTTCACCCATCATTTCCTCTCTCACTTTATACTAGTTATTAAACTTCACACTCTATTTCTCATATCTAAAAACACATGAATTATCGGGATAATAATGCTGTTGAGTACTGATTAAGGACAAAAATAATTTTATGAACAAAATTCGATAATGCTTTATTAACATCCCCCATGAAAAATGTGAGTACATATGTCAAGAGAATCCAACTAATAAAATAAAAATAACTTCAATCAATTTTCATATTATAAGCAGCTTACTAGTATGTATTATATATATATATATATATATATTAATATCTCAAACATTATATACATTCTATCCATTTCAGTTAATAGTTAATAGTTCGATTTGTTTCATTTTACGTTTAAAATGTCAAATTCATCCAAGCAGAAACAATATATTGGACAATAGTCACATTTCTGAAAAGTTTATGCTTTAAGGTTGATAGCTAATCTTAACAGAACATAATGGTAAAGGTTGTAAAACTAAATATATAAAAAGAAAGACAAATGTATGAAATGATGGTCAGATATATATCTAGAGCTGTGAAGTGTGGGTGCTGTATGAGAAGGAGTGATATTACAAAGACTCACATCACAAAGCTTTAAAAATTGTGCCCAAAGGCACTGGCTCACGAGCCAGATTTATTATTCATTCTTAGAAAAAGGGTGAATTAAATGTCTGTTATTATACACACAAAACCACTGACATCTAAATCCATATCCTGTTTCACTAGGGTGGCAAGAGCCTCTCTCTCCCTCTTTATTTCATTTTATCATTGTCATCCTGCCACTAGTGACAATGAGGGACCGCTCGTGTCCTTTTCAGAAGCTATTCATCCTACACATCCATCATCCAAACTCATTGTGCCATGCTTGTTATTTTCCAATTTTCAGCTGGTGAAAGAAATTATTTACTCATAATCGAGGCCCACACTCTAAATTAAATGGCACACATTGCAAAATAATGTAATTTTCAGTGACTATTTTGTGAGAAGCCGATCCAAATAATTCACAACGCCACTGCATGTCAGTTACGGCATGCGGAATGCCACTGTATCCTAATAATGCGACGCAGACTCGAGTGCTCACTACAGGAGATCAACTAAATTAACAAAGTGCACTATGTTGTCATGTTTCAAACTAGGACATCCTTAACAGATGCTGGAAACGTAACATCTAAATCAAAACTCTGAGAAGGAGCCACGCAGAATAAAAACACACATCCTATATCTTCCTGCAGGATTTATCAAATATCAATACTTCTGCAATGTGAGACGCAGCTTCAGGGAAGCTACTTTGAAACTGTAGCTTGTCAAACTACAAGCTCCTCATAATTTAAACAATTGATACTGTTAAGCTGCTAATTTGAAAAAAAGGACACATTTTTATTATGCAAAACTTACGGGGGAGAAACACTACAGTGCTTGATAATCATTTGTTACAAACTTACTGTTTTCGCATTTAATTTAAAGAAATTATTTTTTTCTAAAAGCAAATTGTGTTCTACTGTGGTCAGAGTCATATATATATTTTTATTAAATCAAAACATTGTTTTCACTAAATAATATAAAATATACACTTAAATACACACATTAAATTGATCATAAGGGGCAGTAAAGATATTTATAATATACAAAAGATTTCTATGATAAATGTTGTTCTTTTGAGAAAAAAGGATCTGTGTTTTGTGTTTCCACAAAAAAGTTTAAGCAGCATGACGTTTTTTTTATCAACATTGATAATAATAATAATAAATGTTTCTTGACCAACAAAACAGCATATTCGAATGATTTCTGAAGGATCATGAGACACTGAAGACTGGAGTAATGATGCTGAACATTCAGACCAACGCGCTCGTGCCCTCAGATCACTTGAACGTGGCTGTGTTTACAAGAGGTAAAAACGATATAAATACTGTTCGTTTTCTCACACAAACCGCTCGTTGCGTGTCTTAGGCCATCAATGTGTACTTACATTTACGAGTCATTAAATGATGTTTAATCTGGACTTCTCTGTGCATGCTCTTTGAGGTGGTGACCATAGACCTGCATTATATGACTGACAGACTAGAACGGTTTGACCTAAAAATATCAAAATTGAAACTACTGCGGAAACAAAGACACCAACATCTTGGATGCCCTTGAGGTAAGCAAAAAAATACCAAAAATTGATTTCAAAGTGAACTATCCCTTTAAAACATTAAAAACTCTTACCGACTCCAAACTTTTGAATGGTATGAAATACTACATCTACTTTGGTAATTGCCACTGCAACAATGGACAAAACATGATAAAAACATGCAGCTCGGGAGTGGTGCAGGTATGATGTCACTTTGTTGGCCAATCGGCAGTTAGCATTACACTGGTTCCCTCAACAAAAACCCAATAGGTTTTTCCCATAGGCTTTTGGATTATCGCTAAAAACAAGCTCTGTGATCAACAAAAATGATACTTGCCTGTTTTGTCCATCAAGATAATTTTCACAGATGAACACAACTTTTTGAGTTTTGAAGCCAAAATGCAGTGGACAGAAGTAAAAAGCTAAGGTAGGCTATAAAGTAGGCTAAAAATTAGGAACTACAACACGGTCTCACATATTCAACGTCACTTTGGCGAGCAGGATGAGGCTGATACCCGTGGGAGAACGGCCCTCGGTCTTGTCCTGCTCATCATAGTCACCATCACTAAGCTTCTGACAACTCTTTCAGTTTTTATCTAAAAACATTTTCCCAGAACGTTTGAGTTAGAATAGTTTATAAGAGCAAAATTATAAGCATAACAACGTAAAAGCAGACTAAGTTTACCTGTTCGCCGTGATGATGTTTAATCTCTGTAGTCCCACACTTGTTAGCAACCGGCTTTTTTAAAGACAAGTAACAGCTTAAAAAAAAATCACAGGTGGGGTAATACTGATGCATTTTATGTTGTAGAATAAAATGTGAAAGTGTCTTGAACTTATGTTCACCACAGATCTTGTTTCAGCCATTTAACCAAAAAACCCATTGACTTTGGGAAGTGCTAAAATGCTAACTCGCTTGGCCTACAAAGTGATGTCATACCTGCACCACTCTATTGAAAGCCGGCTCATACGCACAACGTCATTGATCTTGAAATCATATAATTCGATTTGCGTCTTCTGATTTCTCTGGACTTAGAGGATTTTGCTGACAAAGGGAAGTGGCGTTTAGCAGTTTTTTGCCAACGAACCGGTATTTCTGAATGGGCTGATGCTGGAATTTAGCGGATTTAAAGCGAAAGCATTTGATGAACTTGTTATGTGTGGAGAGCATTCGCTCAATATTATTAACTTATTTTTGGCGGAGGTGGCATTTAGTGGCTTTCTGAACTCTTCGTATATTAATTTTGTATTACACTGCTTCTTGTTTGAAAAAAGTTACTTGGTACTAAAAACAGTTGAGTTATGCCACTGAACATTTAGTTAAGTTAGTGGTGTTGGTATTTTTAGTTAGGGATGCATTTACTCCGCAACTGGAAGCAAAGGAAATGGATGCCGTAGCATGAAGGTAGCTGCCAACAGCGGGATATCTCAATAATGCTTAAAGTATATTCACTCAGCTAGCACAAAACCTCAGCATATACACAAGCAGCCAACAGCGAGCCAGCAAGAGAGCACTATAGATGTGAGGAAGAAAATACACATCATCATTAGCTCTCTCAACTTCCTCTCTGCTTGACTGCGGCGCGGAGCAGCCCTCTGGTTGATCTACAATATTCTGTCAGCTAGAGTCGTCCTGGAGGGGGGCGCACAGCAGAGCTGACAGACAGCATACTTCACTTACTGATGTTAAGAACGAAGTATACTAACTGTAAACTGGAGGGGGAAATCACAGCATGGAGAGATCCAAAAATATCCGTTAAGTTCAAGTCGGGACTCTGAGTCTGTGTACTACTTCAAACAAAATAAATGTGAATATTGCATAATCTGGACATAAAAAGTAGGTTTTGAGCCAAGATCTCAAATGGTTTGGTTTGTGTTGTCTACATGTCGAGTAGACACTGTTTTCTCCGCGGC
The DNA here is from genome assembly GCA_036326025.1 of Chrosomus eos. Classification (NCBI taxonomy): domain Eukaryota; kingdom Metazoa; phylum Chordata; class Actinopteri; order Cypriniformes; family Leuciscidae; genus Chrosomus; species Chrosomus eos. The sequence continues at coordinate 11,556,042 of CM070841.1, read as the reverse complement.
CATCTGACCAATCAGATCTGAGGATGCTCTCGGAAAGGAGGGTTTAGAGAGAATAGAGCTGGTGTGCAATGTATTTTTTAAGAAAATTAAAGTGTTTTTTGACCTTGGATGCATGTAAAACTATTGTAGAAGACTTTTTGTGACGCATTGAATCAGAGTTTTGAATTGATTCACTTATTGAGTCAATAATAATAATAATAATAATTCATTACATTTATATAGCGCTTTTCTGGACACTCAAAGCGCTTTACATAGAAGGGGGGAATCTCCTCAACCACCACCAATGTGCAGCATCCACCTGGACAACGTGATCTCATGAGAATACGTGTGCATTTTTACGTAAAGTGTTTTTCTATCATACGTACATTTGTTTACGTTTTATATACGCAGAAACGTATAATACTGACGTATTTACAGCACAAAAACGTAATTTATTAACGAATGAACAAATCTACCGACGTAGACATTTGTACGTGTTGCTATTTATGCATAATATTGGCATTAATGTTTTGACTCTGTTGCATTCAACTGTCTTATCAATTACGTTTTCAGTCGAATTTATTAATATAATAGGCCTAAGAACGTTACTCATAAATATTAACATTTCGCTCTGTTCGTGCCTTCTGCAACAAACTCGTTTTGGAGGATTAGCCTGCGTGGTGTTAAAAAGGAATACACTTTTAACCTTAAAAATACCTTGTTTAATCGTTTAACCATTTTGTAGTATTTAACGTTAGTGTATTTACACAAAAAGCATTTTCTCCAATAAAACACAACATACTGATACATTCACAAAAGACATACATTTTATTATCTTAATGTAATCCAAATCCTAGAATCCATACGTTGTTTGCAAGAAACAGATCCAAATTCAGCCTTTTATCCAGAGATCTTCATCTTCATTTCTCAGCAGCGACCGCAAACGTATCCTGTGCTGGTGATGATGAATTCAAATTAAAAAAATGCGCCTTCAAGAAGCGTTACGACATGTTTTACGGCCGTGATATCAAACGCTCATTGGCTCTCGCCTGCTTCGTCACAGATTGCGACATGCCGTGTTTCAGTCGGTGTAGTACATTTGAAATGGAGAAGCGCGCGTGCATTCAGAGAGCGAACCGGAATCGTATTAACATTTTTCATGGATTAACGTTAATAACTTAAATTCTGATCTGTACCTCATTACACAACTACTATAATACTGCCAGAGAGGACTGCGACTGCAACGCATCATCATGTGAACGACTTTTGGTAATGTTAACGTGACCGGTTTCGACATTTTCGCAATAAATAAATTATTGTGAAATGTATACTTGTCTGTCTGTTATGTTTTTTTTTTCTTCATAATTGTGTTAGCCTACGTAGTTTTATGGAATGGTTATGGGTAGGTTTAGAGGTAACGTTAGGAGTAGGATTAGTGGCTCAAAATATATTTTAATGCTATATTTTTAATAAAACTGCCATTTACCTACACATCTCTGTCCATTACGTTTTATCCTTTTTATATTCTGTATAAAATGGATATGTTTAGGTTTTGGGAGTAGGATTAAGGGATCTTGTTACGTTTATCTTTAAAGATATACAGATATCTTTATGATATGAAAAATATACGTAAATAGTTAACGTTTTGTAGCTGTAAAAACGTAATAATTTATACGTTTAAATGTTGCAAATACGTCCATTTTATACGTTTCAGCATCTATCCAAACGTACAAAAACGTACGTTTTCTATCTTTGAAAATAACGTATTAATACCTACGTATTAACAATGAGACCAGGCTGACCTGGATGATGCGACGGCAGCCATATTGCGCCAGAACGCTCACCACACACCAGCTTACTGGTGGAGAGGAGACAGTGATGAAGCCAATCAGTATATGGGGATGATTAGGAGGCCATGATGGACAGAGGCCAAGGGGCAAATTTGGCCAGGATGCCGGGGTTACACCCCTACTCTTTATCGAAGGACATCCTGGGATTTTTTGTGACCACAGAGAGTCAGGACCTCGGTTTAACGTCTCATCCGAAGGATGAGACGTTGGTTTAAGTAAATGGTTTAAGTCAATGGTTTAAGTAAATTCAAAACTCTGATTCAGTGATAGATTTATTTGTGACATCCCTCAAAAATGTTCATGGAAGTCCTTGTGTGGCACTACACGCATATTAAAATGTTTTAGTACAAATATATGTAAATACGGCTGATTATTGGTATTGGTCTTAATATTTTAAAACATTTTTATTTATTGGAAAACTACACCTTGATAATTTTTAACAACTGTTTTTCTGTCATGATAACTCTTGGAGTGTTTGGCATGGAAATGGATATGACAGTATTGTTATGTGTGGTCTTGGTGGAATACGCTACGCTGCTGCTGTTATTGCTGCTGCTGCAGAGTAAATATAGGACTTACTACTGCCAATACACTCACGACACGCTGCTGCTGAACAATAAAGCTTAGATGAATTACCCATAGCAGATTTATACAGGTGGAGCTGGGGAAGGTGGAGAGTTTCTGAAAGCACACTGCAACTGCTACATCAAATGCTGACCATTTAAAGGTTGAGCAGCTCATTGGCTACTGATACAGCAGGAACCAATCATCTGTACCCTATAGAGAATGATGTGATTGCAAGCAAATTGAGTTAAGGACATTCAGCCTGCGCCATCTAGAGTATCATGACTTTGTATTTTACTTATTGCATTTAACATTTTAAACTTGGCAACAATAACGTTGGTTGAAATGAGAGTTCCCTTAATGAAAAAAGTCCTATAATGAAATCTTTTGAAAGAAAAAAAATCCATCTTTTAAGTTATTTTGGAACAAATATGTTGATATTTAAATATATATGGAATATTATCAACAGGTAAATAAAAAAATATGATGTATACATTTCGAATGACATGTAATAGTAATGAAACTCTTTTCACATTTGTAGGTTCTTTAAGAAAAAAAAATGTTAGAGTGATTCAAGTATGCATGTGGTTTACATCTCCCCTGTGGGTTAATACCACCCAGCCTCCATGCATGTTCCCAACAGCTGATAACGGCACATTGAGAGGATTCTATGTCTTATATATGGCTAGATGAGAAAGTTTAATAGCAGATATAATTTGATTCAATCAATACTGATTTCTACTCAGCATTTAAGTGTTTATTGTGGTTCTGATGTGCTTATCAGAGTGGCAGTGCAATTAGTTAGGGAGAGCAGCAGGGTCAAAGCATCCAGCCAATCATTCCTTGAGTGCAACAATCAGGCCATGAGAAAAACATTCTGTCCAATTACAGAAGGACATGATGGTAATGGCACACAGGTTATTTTCTATAATATGGATTTTATTTGTTATAATTCCAAGGATCATTTTCAATCTTGAAGAGCTCTAAATACACAGAATTGTAGTATTTATTTACACTCTAAAAAATGCAGGGTTGTTTCAACCCATGTTTGGGTCAAACATGGACAAACTCAACTTTTACAAATTTAAATCAATGGTTGGGTTTGTCCATATTCTATCCAAACATGGGTTGAAACATCCCATCATTTTTTTAGAGTGTACGTATTTCAAGAAAATGAAGATATGACAAAGGTTATGTCTACCTTTTAAGTGCTGCAGGAAATAGTCAAAAAGAGCTACAGTGTATACATAAAGGTTTAAAGGAGAACTCCGGGCAAGTTTTATGTTAATCTTGATCGTTAGACCTTTGTGAGTACTGTCTATAGAAACAAAAACGAACCGGATTGGTGCTTGCGACGCGGAGCTGCGGCCGCGAATGCCCAGAGCTCTCACTCAGCTAAAACGGCAGCTCTGGGGGCATAACATAAAGAGTGTCTTTTGTGCCTCTTAACAGACACAAAATGCGATTAAAATGAATGTCTAACATGAACAGGGGCCTTACCTGTGAACAAGATGCGTTTAGCAACTTAGCCATGGTTTAAATTCACCTAAATAGCGTTTTAGAAGGCAAGCTGCAGTCTCGCGCTGAAGTCTCGCTCCTCCCACCTGGACTCAAGTGGGAACTCAGTTGTAGCAGCTGATAGGTAAATAGTGTCCAGGTGGGAGGAGCGAGACTTCAGCGCGAGACTGCAGCTTGCCGTCTAAAACACTATTTAGGTGAATTTAAACCATGGCTAAGTTGCTAAACGCATCTTGTTTACAGGTAAGGCCCCTGTTCATGTTGGACAGACATTTTAATCGCATTTTGTGTCTGTTAAGAGGCACAAAAGACACTCTTTATGTTATGCCCCCAGAGCTGCCGTTTTAGCTGAGGGGGAGCTCTGGGCATTCGCGGCCGCAGCTCCGCGTCGCAAGCACCAATCCGGTTCGTTTTTTTTCTATAGACAGTACTCACAAAGGTCTAACGATCAAGATTAACTTAAAAATTGCCCGGTGTTCTCCTTTAAGTAACGAACATCCAGCCTGTGGTTCTCTTAAACGACAATCAGTCTGAACCCTGGCCTTGTACTGGCCTTCATTCATAAAAAGTTGCAATTAAACAAGTATTTAAAATATACTGTCTTTATGTTGTTTCTACATTAATTTGGATATTGTAATGTAACAATGTAAAAAAATTGACATTATAAATGTATAAAAACATATACAATCTTAAGGGTTTTTAATCACGAAAAATCATTAAAGTCCATGCAAGTAAACGAAAGTAAAAGACAAATGATTGTGACAATACCGAGCAAAAACAAAGAACAGCCCAGCATAATAGATGGCAACTTTGGGACAAGCAAATACCACAAAACATCATTTAGTTCTAATAGTTGAAGCTATACAGGTGAGCTATTGTTGCTTTTTATCTTAGAAGCAGTAATAAAATACTGAGAAGCCCTGCAATCCCAAATCTATAAAAAAACTGAAATAAGCTTTCATGTGTGTTGTTACTATGAGCCTTCCCAGGGAAAAGCAATTTGGTAAATGTGTGTGTGTGTGTCAGAAGTATAAAAGAAGAAAGTGTGTGTATGTGTGTGCCTGTGTGTGTAGCTCTCTTCCTTGCCTCCATCCTTTTATGGCTTATCTCTTATCTTGACCAATACCTCAGTATCATCCCTTTGCAGCTGCACACATCAGTTGAAGCTCTTGCCATCCATAAACAGCCCCATACAGTTTCATTAACCTCAGGCGGTAACAACGCAATTAATTTTTTTCCCATCTTCTCAAGTCTCTCTCAAACCTGTCCTCAGTATGTAAAGGGCAGGGTGAAACGACTCAATCATTGTTGAACTTACACCTAAATCAATGTGTTTCTGGAATAAAAGCGAGGAATCTTTGCGCTATGGAAAGGGATTTAAAGGGATGGTTCCTCCAAAAATACAATTCTGATATAATTTACTAACTCTCATATCATTCCAAACCTGTAAGATTTTGTTTCTTCTGAAGTAGATATTCCCCTTTGATACACCTCACCCGCATTGGATTAGTTAACTAATGCTTATGGGGAAAACTCAGTTTTCTCAGAATCCTGAAGGCTGATTGGTATGCAAGTGCACAAACAAATGGCATTTAAGCCAGCCGAAAGGGGCGCGGTTGGCTGCCTTTACAAGTCATGCAGAAATGCCCAATCATCAGAATCTTACTCCTTTAGTGCGAAGATCATCTCGCTGCTCCGAATAAGACTGAAGCCTCTCTCATCATCATCTCCTCGCCTCTTCTCGCCATTAAACGAGCCTCTGCAAGCAAGCCGATTCAACATGCTCTACAAGCAAGCTGACTCAGCGTTCTCCCTTACGGCCATCCAGCATTAACAAAAGAGCAAATTGAAGAGCAAATTTCACAGCGACGTTGATGTAAATATCGTGCTGCGAATGCAGCCCGTGCAGGTCTCCTCTGCCCACTCTAGATGAGCATCCTGAGTGCGTCACCTGCCTGGACTGCACACACGCCAAAGCGGCTCTTCTGGACTCCAGCTGCCCGCACTATGAGAAGCTGAACTCTGGACTCTGTGCGCCCGGATCGCGCTCTTCAAAGAACAGGCCACTCCCTCATTTCCTTCCCTTCTCGAGCCGAGGTCAAAGAAGAAGCGGAGCCTGCAGGGCCAGCGCACGCGTACCTTGCTCTCCCCCTAATGCGAGAGTCCCCTGTACTCTTCACCCGCCAGGATCAACACCCCTCACCTGGCGTGAGTGGCATGGTCTCGTTCGGCTGGTCTGAATAAGAGTTAGACTCGATGTCCCTGGCCACCTCTGAGTGCGAACAGTGGGCGAACTCTGGTGATGACAACACCCTTCTGCCGCCTAAACAGACTGAGGACGAGCGGCCTCGTCTGGACACAGAGCTTTTGCGAGTCCTTACAAAAGAAGAGGTCGGCTTGGACTGGTCGGCCCCAGAAGAGCAGCCTGCAGCCGACTTAATGGTTCCTGCTGCCAGCAGGCCCCTCCACCAGGATCTCACCAAGACGTGGCATGCCCCCTTTCAGCGCGCGACCACTCTTCCTCTTCGGTCGCTCTCTCCGCAGACAGCGGAAGACTGGAAGACTAAGGCTAGTCACTCCTCCAAGACCTGCAGGTCCACGTCAGCATTCACCTCCAGGGTATTCGCCACTGAAGGCCAGGCTGCCTCTGCACTCTATACTATGCTTCAAGTGCGCTATGGCCAGCCTAGTGGTGCTTGAGTGCCACTTGTGGCTGAATCTCACAGAGATTAAAGAAGCTGACAGGACGGCTTTTCTCGACACCTCTGTCTCCCCGTCGGGCTTGTTTGGCTTCACGGTAGACGGCTTCGCAGAGCGCTACATCGCGGCCCAGCAGTCATCGCAGGCTATGAGTCACTTCTTGCCCAAAAGCGGAGGAAATTCGCTACCCATTTCCGAAGTGTCAAGGGCCTCGCCCCAAGCTAGAGCTGTAGCCTGTGCAGCCGATTTTGCACCCCCAACCGGAGTTGTGGAACCGGCATGTTTGGCCCGTGGAAGGGAACCATCAGGCCTTCCCCATGAAGTGATGAGAACGATCTCGGAAGCGAGGGCCCCTTCCACAAGGCGCCTTTACGCTCGGAAATTGTCTGTTTTCTCAAGCTGGTGCTTAGCTCAGAAAATAGACCCCGCCAAGTGGAAACGTTGTCAGTTTTCACATTTCTGCAGGAGATGCTTGATGCTGGTTGCGCCCCCTCCACACTCAAAGTATACGTGGTGGCCATTGTGGCAAACCATGCCCCGGTGGCCAGCCAATTGATTGGAGAACAAAACTTGGTCGTTAAGTTTCTCAGGGGAGCTAGGAGGTTGAATCCTTCCTCCCTGTGTTTGGTCCCGTCATGGGACTTCTTCACAGTCCTTAGGGCCCTCCAGGACCCTCCATTTGAGCCACTCGAATCAACGGACCTTCTTGAGTTCGATCCTAACTACTGTAAAATGGACCTCATGCTGAGAATAGGCTACGTGCCGAACCCCGATCAGAGCGCAGGTGAAAGTGCTGTCAGGTCTTCTGCTTGCAAAGAATGAGCAGGCACTTCATCCACTCTGTCCCGTCAGGGCTCTTAGAGTATATACTGTGCGCTAGCCAATTTTGGCAATCAGAGCAGCTGTTTATCAGCTTCAGAGGTCACACTAAAGGGGTGTCGGTCTCGAACCAAAGGATTTTCAGATGGATTGTGGATGCGATAGTGCTGGTTTACAAGTCCGTCGACTTGATGTGCCCCCTAGGGGTTAGCCAACTCCACTAGAAGTATGGCATCCTCATGGGCATGGTCCAGCGAAATCTCTATCGCAAATATCTGTGTGGTCCACTTTCATTAGATTTTACAACCTGGACATACCTGCTCTGCAAGCACAGGTGTTGTCAGTCTAAATGCAGCGAGTGATGCTAGCCACTTCTCAGTCGAAAGATTCTGCATGGCTTATATATGGCTGAAATGCCATCTGTCTGTGCATGCCATTTGTCTGTGCACTTGAACAGACGTGAACCAATCAGGCTTCAGGATTCAGAGAAAACAGAGTTTTCCCTATAAGCATTAGTGAACTAGTGCAATGCTCATTATATCAGGGAACCAGGGCTATATGAGTAACCATTAACATTTTGAAGTACTATTTTGGTCCACATAATGAAAGTCAACTGGGTCCAATGTTATGTCTTTTGGACCCCATTGACCTTCATTATGTGGACCAAAATAGTACTTTAAAAACGTTTATGGTTACTCACATAACCCTGGTTGATGTCAGGGTTGGGTGCAGGTGACTGAAGACGAGGACACGGGAGCTTCAATATAATAGTTTTAATTAACAAAATGAAACTTCCAAAATCAAACAAGAACAAAACTCCAGGAATTCAGGGTTAACACACAACCATACATTGACGACGATCGACAAACACTGAGGGAAAACACAGGGCTTAAATGAACAGAACCAAACAAGATAATTAACTGAAAACAGGTGCAGAAAATTGGACACAAACGAGGAGCGGGAAAACTAACAGGACTAAACCAAAATCACAAAAGACAGGGGAAGACAAGATACAAAACAGAACTCAATACATCAAAACGTGACAGTACCTCCCCCCTCCCCGAAGGCGCGTCCTCGCGCCGTATAACATCCAAAGGGGTGGGAGGGTGGGCGCCCTGGAGGCTGACGAGGGCATGGTGCAGGTCCGGGAAGCCTCCAGGGCGGAGCAGGCTGTGGGCGTGGCCATGGCGGCGCAGGCTGTGGGCGTGGCCAGGGCGGAGCAGGCTGTGGGCGTGGCCACGGCGGAGCAGGCTGTGGGCGTGGCCACGGCGGTGCAGGCTGTGGCCGTGGCCACGACGGTGCAGGCTGTGGCCGTGGCCACGACGGTGCAGGCTGTGGGCGTGGCCACGACGGTGCAGGCTGTGGGCGTGGCCACGACGGTGCAGGCTGTGGGCGTGGCCACGGCGGTGCAGGCTCTTCAGGTGGCCACGGCGGTGAAGACCCTTCGGGTGGCCACGGCGGTGAAGACCCTTCGGGTGGCCAAGGCGGTGAAGACCCTTCGGGTGGCCACGGCGGTGAAGACCCTTCAGGCGGCCGTGGTGGTGAAGACCCTTCAGGTGGCCGTGCTGGTGAGGACCCTTCAGGCGGCCACGGTGGTGCTATTTTTTCAGGCCTCCATGGATCTTTGACCGGCCACGGCGAAGGCGTATAGCGCCCCCCCAAAATTTTCTTGGGGAGGACAGGCTCAGGATCGGGAACTGACTTGACATCAACGGGCGCTGGGTCAACGGGTTCTGGGTCAACGGGCTCTGGCGCTGGGTCACCGGGCTCTGGCGCTGGGTCAACGGGCTCTGGTTCTGGCGCTGGGTCAACGGGCTCTGGCTCTGGCGCCAGGTCAACGGGCTCTGGCTCTGGGTCAACGGGCTCTGGCTCTGGCGCTGGGTCAACGGGCTCTGGCTCTGGCGCTGGGTCAACGGGCTCTGGCTCTGGTGCATCATGGGACTCGGAACTGGACGGGGCCAGCACATCATGGGACTCGGAACTGGACTGGGCCAGCACATCAAGGGACTCGGAACTGGACGGGGCCAGCACATCAGGGGACTCGGAACTGGACGGGGCCAGCACATCAGGGGACTCGGAACTGGACGGGGCCAGCACATCAGGGGACTCGGAACTGGACGGAACCAGCATTTCAGGGAGCTTGGGGCTGGGCTCAGGCTCTGGCGGGCAGGCGACGGGCTCAGGCTCTGGCGGGCAGGCGACGGGCTCAGGCTCTGGCGGGCAGGCGACAGGCTCAGGCTCTGGCTGGATGTGGCTGACTTGAACCCCAGCCTCGGCAGCCATCTTTTTGGCTAATCGCACCGATATCAGCGGGGGATCAGTCATACCGGATGTCAGCCGGGGAAGTCCAGGGACCGATCTGGCGGCAGGGCTGATGCGGTGTGCAGGCTCTGGCGGGCATGCGATGGGTTCTGGCGTTAGCGTGCAGGTGATGGGCTCAGGCGCTGGCGTGCAGGTGATGGGCTCAGGGGCTGGCGGGCTTGGCACTGGCTGGAGTGGGAGATCTTCCACTAGGTATTTCGATCCACACGACCACAGCGTGTGATCCACGAACTCCAGGAAGGATAGATGGAGGTCCCTTACCAGAATTATCTGGGCTAGTGGGTCTTTCAGTCCACCCCAGAAACTCCTTGTTAACTCCTCCTCATCCTGAGTCTCATCATCATACAGCTTTATGTAAAGTCCTGCATACTCTTCAAGTGAGCGTTCCTCTTGGAAGAGGATGGGGTTGTCGAAGGGGCTCACCTCTTTGTTTTTCCTCCTTCGGCCCATTTTTAGATGTTTAATGGTCGATCGTTCTGTCAGGGTTGGGTGCAGGTGACTGAAGACGAGGACACGGGAGCTTCAATATAATAGTTTTAATTACCAAAATAAAACTTCCAAAATCAAACAAGAACAAAACTCCAGGAATTCAGTGTTAACACACAACCATACATTGACGACGATCGACAAACACTGAGGGAAAACACAGGGCTTAAAAGAACTGAACCAAACAAGATAATTAACTGAAAACAGGTGCAGAAAATTGGACACAAACGAGGAGCGGGAAAACTAACAGGACTAAACCAAAATCACAAAAGACAGGGGAAGACAAGATACAAAACAGAACTCAATACATCAAAACGTGACAGTTGACATTATTCATAAAATAAATAGAGACATTTTTCTAAATATCTTCTTTTGTGTTCCACCCAACAGTGGATTTTTCATTGGATTTTAGATTATTGCAAGTATAGTATAAGCTCTGTGACCAACAAAAATTTTGTTCATTATGATCATCTTCACAAATTAACATAAATGAACAGCTTTTGTAAATTTTGAAGCCTAATTATAATTGGCAGAAGTAATAATAAATAATAATAATAAATAATAATAATAATGTAAACTAGGCACTTTTTAGCAACCACCTTTTTCAAGACAAGTAAAAGCTGTAAAAAAATTACAAGGAAGTATTACTGATGTATTTTATGTAAAAAAAAACATAAAAATATCTTAAACTTGTGCGCACCACAGAACTTATTTCAGGCATTTAACAAAAAAAAAAAAAAACAATACAAAGAATCATTAAAAAAATTAATTGAACTGCAACCAGAAGTACTACAATTGAAGTACTTTTTTTGCCTACAATGTCCTCCCTGCAACACTCTATTTTCATTTCTGGGTGAACTATCCCTTTAAGACCATGGTATTTCCTGCAAGAAGCATCTTGTTTGAAACCTAAAAAACCTCCTGCTTTTTGAAAAATTCAACAAATCAATACTCCTCATGGCCGAGAACTCATCCGGCTGGTGCATTTGTAACTAAAACATACCGGTTTTCTGAGACTTACCTTGAATTCTCCATGTTTAAGAATGCTAAATTAAGTTATATCCAAGCCGAGTGCCTGACAAGCCATAGCAAATGCAAAGCCTAAAGGGTTGCTGACTTCAGGCAGTTTGGGGGAAGTCAACTGAAGTCAGTCCAAACATGAATCCTCAGCTCAGGCAAAGGAAACGGGAGTGATGTGGTGCCATGAGCCGTCTGTCTGATCTATGGAAGAGGGGAAATTAACTTAGATCTCCCTGATATTCATGCCCATCTGGAAAATGAAGACGAGTGCCCTGGTTCTACTTTCCAGCTCCATCTTTATGAGAAAAATGTTGATTTGTGACCAAAAGAAAACACTCATCTATTTACTCTATTTAACCACATTGTTTCTGAGCACCCATCTTCTCCTGTAATGTATGCACCTGTTTTATTCCTCCATTCAGGATATAGCAGTGAGATGTGCTGTGTCATTTAACAATTTACCATTGGTCTTTACAATACATGAGAAAGCGTAAATGGGAAGGAACGTCTGCGCAAAAATAACGGCCATGTATTATGCAAATGACCTGCTCCGTTCCCTTCACATTGCATGATTGGGCTGAATATGTGCATGTCTTCACTAATTTCCACTACAATAATCCTCTCACTTTGTGCTCTCCGTAATTACAATCATCTGCAGCATAATTACAATTTTAAAGTATTGTATTGGGGAGCATCAGTGTGACAGAAGAATAATGGAGAGGAGAAAACTGAAATCTGGTTATTTCGGGCAGTATGTGAGATATAGAAAGGGAAAGGCCAGTCAGCAGCTGTGATGAGTGGGAGTGGAGTGGGCAGATGTTGGGCTAGCACTGCTATTGAACACGTCGACAAACTTCACCTCACATTAATCCATTATTTATATGATGTAACCACAGATTAAAAAATGTCTGAAAGGGGGCTTCATTTGGGGTTACATCATGAGAACAAGATGTGCGCTCAGACAAGCTGGTGTAATGTTTTGTAGCATGAATGCTACCCATTAGCATTCCAATTTAGCTGCTCAGCTAGTGCAAGAACTCCAGAGTGTATTTGAAACGTAAATCTGAAATCATCTTTAATGCCCGTACAAAGTAAATTTAGAACCAGAGTGTGTACAGCATCTACCAGCAGTGGCTAATGATGCAATGCTAACAGCTAATCCTAATGAATTCTCAAATATGAATAAGTTTATTTGTTGGTCAGAATTCGTCACAACACCAGCACTTCTATTCTTTAATCTGTAGTTAAAACAGCAGAAGCAGCAGCAAAAACAAACAGCCGAAACAGCAATAACCAACAACAGCAGCAGGAATAACCAACAGCAGCAGCAATAACCAACAGCAGCAACTGCGTAGCAGACATACCAAACATATCAACATTGTCATATCCATTATTACCTTGCCAAACACTCAAAGAGTTGTCATGACAGAACTGACTTCATACATCACTAAAATAATTTTAGCACAAGTTGCTTTGAAGTACTGTAATTGCAAAAATGTATCACAAAATCATTGTCTCGCATGCTGGCAAATGCCTGTTGGTTTGATATTTTGTCGATCTATTCAATAAAATCAACTCAATTTTAGTTGTGACTTAAGAGTTCAAAAACTTTTGAACTCTATGGCATATCTATCTATGACTATCTATGGCTCTTATTACTCTATAAGAGCAACGCAATGCCAGAAGTAGGAAGCAGATCGGATGTACTTTGTAGATAAATATGCAATTACTATTATTACAATCAGCATATTTCCACAGTTACACGGTCAACCCATCAATATCTGGTTTGTTTTGCCATTTATCATTTTCAGTCATTACCACACTGAGAAACCACCATTAATCAAACACTACACCACGTGTAGCCATCTGCAGTGGATGACAACATTCAACACGCCATAAAATAAGTTTACCAACCATCAAAAGGCATAATAAACCAGAGGGAATATGAACGGAGAAAAAACAACATTTTATAGAGATGCGTAAAAGAGTAGATAAAACACATTAGCTATGCAATCAACATTTCAATGCAATTTCAGGCTCACCCTCCCTGCAGTGCTAAGCCTTGATCCTGATAGCTCACGACAGGACGTAATATCAAGCAGCACATGAGAGCGTCCTGCCACATAAGAGTAGCAGCTAATGCACCCCACAGGGTGTCTGGAGACTCTGTACGGAAAGCCGCTGGGAACAAACACTACAGATTCATCTCAAACTGCCCAAATACCAATACATATAAAATGCACTTGACGCTATTGAGCTGATGGTCAGTTTCAGAGTTGCTATCAGCACTAACAGATGGCCTTGAGATGGCCAACCTTTCTTTGAAATCAAAGAACCTTTACTTAACTCACATTCGGCACCGACGGAGGGTATACATCAAGGTAATGGCCTTCCAAAAGCTAAATTCATCCTACACAGAGAGTTCGTGGAAATCTTTCAGATGATTTTATCAAGGTTTCAACAGAACACTTGCAACACACAAATAGTGTTAGTCAATAGGAATATTAGCTCTGACAGCTTTTATCTGTGCTATTTCAGTTCCAATTTATGAGTAAAACCTGACATCTGAACGGCAAATGAACCATCCCAGTCCAATTGATATGAGGAGTTACTCAAGCATATCCTCGGTAAATGTCCCCATCGAGTCTGTAATATCGGAGCAATTCGGCGGCTAATTCAACGCCGCTCAATTGTGTGCTGGTGTTAATGGTGACTATCAAAAATGTAGCAATGTGAAACATTAGCATGTGGAATCTGGAATATTTGAGAGCAAATGCATTTACACAACAAATAGATCGGACTGATTGCACAGAAAAGTGCAATTCATCCTCTTAAATTAAAAAATTATCATATGAAATTTACAGAGAGTGACTATAATGTGCTGTGTTATCAGCATCAAGGGCCTTTCTATGGCTGGGTCCTCAAGGGACTTTTATGGCACTGTGGATCTGAAGAGCCGTATAAGCAGTGAAGAACTTCGCTATTTGTTACTTTGAATGTTATATTTAAAAAAAGATTCAATTTAAGTAAGTGTGATTAATTATACTAAATTAAATATACCAATTATTAATTAAATTAAGAAAAAAATATAATTATTGTGTTATAAAAAAACACATTTCATAATTGCTAATAAAAGAATAAACATCTTATTGACATATACTATTATACTGATATATATATATATATATATATATATATATATATATATATATATATATATATATATACACACACACACAAATTGGGATATGTGTTATATATATATATAATTTTATGATATATGGAATAGTTATACAAAAATATATTATTTATATATAATTAATAATATAATATTTAATATATATATATAATATAATATTTATTAGATATGTATTTAATAATTATTATTATAAAAACAAAATGTCATAATTGCTAAAATATTTAACATATATATATATATATATATATATATAATATTTATTAGATATGTATTTAATAATTATTATTATAAAAACAAAATGTCATAATTGCTAAAAAAAGAAAAAGCCTCTTACAGTTTCCTGAATTGCCAGAACACATTTCTCAAAATCATCACCCACTTTCTCAAAACCGTAAACACAAAACCAAATCCTTAAACTACATTCAGGGAACATCTGACTCTTCAGGCAAAATCAAACAATTGCCTCAAAACCATTTGATCTGTGCTCAAAATCAAATAATGCTTTTAGATCATACACACAGCCCGCCAAAATATCAACACGTATTGTACTGACCATTACTGAATGTCTGTATATTCAACGCTTGCATACTGTAAAAATACAGTAGTCCAAAAAGATAAAAAAAAACTGTAAACGGTACACTCTGTAAGCCCGTTTATTGGTCCAAATGGGGGTTTCCAATAAGACGGTCCAATAAGGTGAAGGTCTCTGCGTGTTACTGTCTTTCCTTTTACGCAACAACAAGATTAAATGAAATACATTTTCTTATATGTATTACCTCATTATACTTCATCTGACTCCATAAATGAAAATGGTTTTAATTATATCTGAGCATCATTAAAAGTGAGCGAATGTTTGATTATTCTTTTTAACTCTTTAAATAATGAAAAGTGAGGTGTGAGCTGCACTGTGTGGTGCATCTCAGATGTTGCTGTTACATATGCAAGAGAAAGTTCAAATGTTAATTCTCAGGAGAGCCTTTTGTTCTCTCAATGGGTAGCTTAGACTTACTGGCACCCACTGTACAACTCAAAAGAGTTGTTCGATTGCAAAATCAAAGTCAGTGAGAGATTAATTCTGTCTCAGCATTACGTCTTTGTAACAGGCAATGTCATCTGTTGCCAGGCAAAGGGAAAATCCCTCAAGTGCCAAATCCATCCTTGACAACACTGTCTACACCTTTCTCTTTCTTGTCCTTATACTCTTCATCCACCTCTTATACATACTCTTCCTCCTCTGCCTCTCAGATTGTTTCCATCAATTGTTCATATCATTCAGTACAGTTGGTTTGATCACATCATTAGAAATAAGTGTGAACAGTTTTGAGTCATTGTGTGTAAACGATGACGAGTGTGTTTTAGTTGTGTATAACTTTTGCATACCTGTGTTTAGCAGTGCATCACAAGTGCGATATGTGTTTTAGTGAGTGACAATGTGTTTCGAGTTTTGCAAAAAGAGTGTATATAATTATAATTATATAACCTTAAAAATGTATAATCGTATAATTTATTAAAGGGATCATCAGATGCCAGTTTTCCACAAGTTGGTATTATTTTTTAGGGTCTTCATGTAACGTTTCTAACATACTTTGGTTAAAATTCCTCAATGGTTGTGTAAAACACCCTTTTTACCTCCTCAAAACAGCTTTGTTCACGGCGACCTGTTTCAGTGCATGTCTCTTTAAATGATAATGAGCAACGCCTCACCTCACCCCTCTCTTCTGTGGGGTGTGTCAACACAAGACACGTAAAGTGCCAGGCTGTGTTCCAGTCCAAAATTGTCATACCCTTCACTCGCTAACTTCTCTCGGTCTCGTTCACTCGGATGTACGTCATTGCTTACATTGCATAAGTGCCCAGTACTGGCGGAAACTGCAATGGGCTGAATTGGAACGTCCTAAGCCCTTGATCACTTGGAATCAGCTATGGAGTTGATTTATTATTATTTCCCCCCCCCCTTTTTTTCCCCTAAACAAGAATTTGTTTAATGCAGCATCCAAATGTATATAGATGTGTTAGGGTTGTTTTAAACAAAACAAACGTACTCGGTTACTAACGTAACCTCGGTTCTCTCTAGAGAGGGAACGAGTACTGCGTAATATCTTACGCTATGGGGAAAACTCTTTTCCACGAGATATTGAAGCCAAAAATTATCCTTAATTTTTTACTAATGTAAAACGCTTTGCAGCAGCAAGCAGACCTAGGCGAGACAGCTCGCGCGCCTATTGGCTGCTCTGCGGCAATAGCAGCAGCCTATCGAGAGAGGCTCTGCGTGACGTCACGACGAATGGGGGCCTTTCGCGCCCATATCGTCACGTCCCGCCAGAAAGGGCGTGGTCTCGCCCTATATCTAGGCTCGATAGCTGCTCTTACGTCGGTTTTCATCGCCGAAGCGAACCAGAGCGTATTCCAAGCACGGCAAGATACGCAGTACTCGTTCCCTCTCTAGAGAGAACCGAGGTTACGTTAGTAACCGAGTACGTTCTCTTACGAGAGTATCTCTCGTACTGCGTAATATCTTACGCTATGGGGAACACAATGCAACACGCCATGCTGGTAGGGATCCAACACCAAAGTCCCAGGGGCCGAAGCCCGGGGCGCATATAGTGCATAATCACCATAAACTCACAGAGAGTGAGGGAAGAGAGGCTAGAAGCATCATTCCCTGTAAATAGCATCCGAAAGGAGCTAATCATGTGACAATAAACCATACCGTCAGGGTGAACATTCAGCCTGAACTGGGTGGCCACAAGTGTGTCAACTTTTAAATGAGCTGCTGTACCGGTCAGTGAGCAATACGCAGGTCAAACTCAGTATCCGAGCCGCACAGCGGGCAGATAGCACTGAATTTTATACCGCCAAAAGCTTAGCTTGTAAGGCGGGGACCTCCAGATTATAGTATTTTATAAATGTAGACGGCGAGGCCCAGCCCGCGGCCATACAAATATCTTGCAGGGTAACCCCGCTAGACCATGCCCACGAGGAGGCCATGCCTCTTGTGGAGTGCGCTCTAACACCCAAAGGGCACTGTAGGCCCTTAGAAGTGTAAGCCAGCGCTATGGCACCAACTATCCATCTGGATAGGCTCTGTTTCGACGCGGCAAGTCCCTTAGCATGGCCGCCAAACGAAACGAAAAGCTGCTCAGTCTGTCTGAAACCAGACGAGCGGGACACATAAGCCCTTAGTGCCCTGACAGGGCAAAGGAGACTCGCGTCCTTCTCCTCATTGAGAACCGGAAGGGCAGACAGGGAAATCACCTGGGCCCTGAACGGTGTGTTGAGGGATTTCGGCACGTAACCGTGCTTTGGTTTGAGTATGACCTTTGAGTCGTTAGGTCCAAACTCCATGCATGACGCGCTTACTGAGAGCGCTTGCAAGTCCCCTACGCGCTTCACTGAAGCGAGAGCCATAAGAAACGCTGTCTTGAAAGACAAGTGTTTCATGTCTGACGACTGGATTGGCTCGAATGGGGCGCCTTTCATGGCCTCCAGGACCGTGGAAAGGTCCCATGTCGGGACTGAAGGGGGCCTGGGAGGGTTTAGCCTCCGAGCTCCTCTAAGGAAACGCACGACTAAGTCGCTCTTTCCTAGTGACTGGCCAGACACCGGTTTTGCAAACGTTGCTATGGCCGCCACGTATACTTTGAGCGTGGAAGGGGACCTGCCCTTATCCAGTAGCTCCTGAAGGAAGGAAAGCACTTCCGTAACCCCGCAGTCTACAGGTGAAAAGCCCTGCGCTTGACACCAAGCAGAGAACACAGACCACTTCGAGGAGTAGAGCCGTCTGGTAGACGGGGCTCTAGCCTGCGCGATCGTGTTTAACACTCCCTCTGGGAGGTCAGCGGGTACCCGTTGATGGCTCATGCGTGCAGGGACCACAAATCCGGGCGAGGATGCCAAATCGAGCCTTCCGCCTGAGAGAGGAGGTCTCTCCTCAGCGGTAAAGGCCATGGAGCAGCGCTGGTCAGCTGCATCAGGACAGGGAACCACGACTGGTTTGTCCAGAGCGGAGCTATGAGTAGCACTGGGCATCCCTCCCTCCTGATTCGCTCCAACACCTGAGGCAGGAGTGAGACAGGGGGAAAAGCATAAAGGGGGCGGCGGGGCCAAACATGGGCCAGCGCGTCCCGGCTTTTCGAGAAGAATCTCGGGCAGTGAGCGTTTTCTTGGGACGCGAACAGGTCCACCTGCGCTTTGCCAAACGTTTCCCACAGCAGCTGGATCGTCTGCGGGTGCAGAGACCATTCTCCTGCTGGAACGTTGTTTCTGGACAGCCTGTCTGGTCCCACATTTAGGTGACCAGGCACATGCGCCGCTCTCAGCGAGAGCAGGTTGTGCTGAGCCCAGACCAGGAGGCGTTCCGTCAGCCTGTAAAGGTTTCGGGACCTGACGCCGCCCTGGCGATTTATGTATGCCACCACTGACATGTTGTCCGACCGGACCAATACGTGGTGGCCTGTTATCTGGGGACAGAAGCGCCTTAGCGCTTTGTCGACTGCTATTAATTCCAAGCAGTTTATGTGAAGGAGCTTCTCCCGCACTGACCACAGGCCAGCCAGCGGTCTGCCCTCGAGCAGCGCTCCCCACCCCGAAGTGGAGGCGTCCGTAGACACCACCTTCACACTTGAGGGGATCCCCAGACTCACACCTGACTGATACCAGTCGGTTGCTTTCCACGGTTTCAGAGCCGAAATGCACTGAAGGTCGACCCTGAGGCGAAACAGACCTGCGGTCCATGCCCTGGGGGGAACTCGTGCTGTTAGCCATAGCTGCAGTGGGCGCATGCGGAGCAGGCCCAACTGGAGTACAGAGGCTGCTGAGGCTATGAGACCCAGCATTTTCTGAAACCTTCTGAGCGGGACTATAGAGCCGTGGCGGAAGGATTTCGCGACGTGCTGAATATTCAATCCGCGCTCTGGTGACAGGCGTGCCGTCATGGATAGCGAGTCTAACACTGTTCCCAGAAAGGAAATCCTCCGACTGGGGAGCAGTGAGCTTTTCGCCCAATTGACTGTAAGGCCCAGCTCCTCGAGGTGCTCGAGTAATGCGGCCCTGTGTTCTAAGAGCTCCGTTCGTGAACGAGCTAGAATCAGCCAATCGTCCAAGTAGTTCAAAACTCGCATGCCCCGAAGTCTCAGGGGGGCGAGGGCCGCGTCCATGCACTTCGTGAACGTACGGGGTGCTAGGGACAGGCCGAACGGCAGGACTGTGTATTGATACGCCTGGCCCTCGAAGGCGAATCTCAAGAATCGCCTGTGATGGGACGCTATTTGTATTTGGAAATAAGCGTCTTTCAGATCTATTGACATGAACCAGTCTCCTTGGCGCACTTGCGCGAGGATTTTCCTGGTCGTAAGCATCCTGAACTGGCGCTTCACGAGCGCTCTGTTCAGCAGCCTCAGATCTAGAATGGGTCTGAGCCCACCATCTTTCTTCGGTACCAGAAAATATCTGCTGTATAAGCCCCCTTCGCTCTGAGCCTGAGATAAAGGTTCTATAGCCCCTTTCCTCAGTAGTTTCGCTATCTCGGCTCGAAGTAGATGAGATACTTCGCTTTTCACCGTAGTTTCGACGCGCGCCGTGTAGCGGCGAGGGCGTCGAGCGAATTGTAGCGAATAGCCTCTCTTTATAGTGTTCAGCACCCACTCTGATACCCCGGGAAGCCTTGACCACGCATCCGCGTGAATAGCTAGGGGCAGAATGAAATCTGGGCTCTGGCCGCGGGAAAGCGGCGGCACAAGAGTCCGTGTGTGCTGGGAACACAGCGCCGTGATTACGGCGTTCGAGGCGGGGGGCGCGCTGATCACAGCGGGCAGCCTGGCCGCGCTCATCTCCTCTGAGGCGGGTGGCGCCGAGAGAGCGAGCGGGGCGAATCCCGTGGGATTCGGCGTGTCTGTGAGGAAATGTGGGCGCGGGACCACGGGCACATTTGCTACACTGAAAACACTGTCGTTTAGGGCCGACTGAATGTGTGTTGGTTTCGTTTTTACAGAAACCGAGGGACACGCAGCGTGTAGTGTAAGCGGGCATGGGGATATGGGCGCGTTCACTACAGTGTTTGCACAATCGACCGGAGTCGATTTTATTTGTGCGAGCCCTGCACCGTGGCGGGCTGTGTCTGGGTGTGGGAATGGGCACTGGGGCGTGGGCATTCTTACAACACTCATAACACCATCGGCCGAGGCCGGAACACCAGAAAATACACTCTTTATTGGATTTATCTGGGTAGCCGTAAAAACAGCTTTTGTGTGCAGGCAAGCGGGCTGAGACACCGGCTGCTTCACTGCAAAATACACTGGGACAGTCACAACGCATGGGGCTGAACGAGCGAGAAGTTTTGGTGGAAATCCGGCCGCAGCGGGATCTGAACACCGTCGTTTTCCTAGAGCGGCTAGGAAGACTTTGAGGCCTCGGGCTTGATCTCAATCCTCGGCCGGGGCCCGCGGTGAGGGGGGCGGCGTCCGGCGGAGCGAGACCGCGGTCTCTGATCCCGGGCCTGGCGGCGCTGTGAGGCGGCGGCGGCGGAGGGCGGTGCAGGCTGGGGCTGAGAGCTGCGAGCAGGCGGCTTGGTGCGGCCTGCAGCGGAGCTCGAGCGCTTCGGCAGGAAGTGCTTCATAGCCTGAGAAGTCTTCTGCACCTCAACAAACCTGTCCGCGAAGTCTTTGACGGCCGTTCCGAAAAGGCCCTCCGGGGAAATGGGCGCGTCGAGGAACACAGAGCGCTCGGCTTCCGTCATCTCAGACAGCGTCAACCATAAGTGTCTCTCGGCAACGGCGAGAGAGGCCATGTTCCGCCCCATGGCTTGCGCAGCGGCTTTAGAAGCGCGTAGAGCGAGGTCCGTAGCGCTCCTCAGGTCCACCACACAGATAGCGCCGGGTCCCTCCTCGTCCAGCTTGAGGAGGAGATCTGCCTGGTAGATCTGCAGAATAGACATCGTGTGCAGCGCTGAGACTGCCTGCCCGGCTGCGGTGTAAGCGCGTCCGTGCAGCGATGATGTCACTCGGCAGGCTTTGGACGGGAGCGTCGTCTGAACCCGCCGTCCCGCAGAGGGCGGGCAGAGATGCGACGCGACAGCCGTCTCCACCGGAGGAATGGCGAGGTAACCTCTACTTCCCGCACCGTCGACAGCGGAGAATGCCGCGGAGGTAGAGGTACGCATCCTGGCGAAAAAGGGGGCCTTCCACGACTTTGCAACCTCCTCGTGAAGTTCCGGGAGGAAGGGCGCGGGCCTAGATTTTGACGGAGCCTCGTCTTTCCCGAGAAAGCGCCCGTCTAATCTGTTGCGCGGCGGCAGCGTGGGTGCCTCCCAATCGAGGCCGATGCTTTCCACGGCCTTGGTGAGCAGACGCATCAGCTCAGTCTCAATGTTGGCTCTCTTCCCAGAGGGTTGGCGGGGAACGTTAGCGGAGGGGAGGTCCACAGAGCTCGCCCAATCCTCGCTATCCGAAGCCAAGAGAGAACACGCCTCGGTGTTGTCGTCCAACTCGATGGCGGACGCGGCGGCGGACGGCGGCCGCTGTCCGTCGGTGAGCGACTCGAGCGAAGCCGGCGAAGCTGGCGGGCGAGCCGGCGAGCTTTGGCGGGCTGGAGATAGCTCGGGAGCGCGCTGGGCGCGGCGCTTCTTGCAACGCGGCGTCACGGCAGGCTGGGATGCGGGCTCGGAGAACGAAGCTAGGCGAGTCCGCAGAGTCACCATAGGCAAACGTTCACAGTGATGGCATCCGCCATCAGCGAGCGCGATGGCCGCGTGATCCTCACCCAGGCAGGACACGCAGATGACATGTCGGTCCTCGTCGCTGAGTGGGGCTCGGCAAGAACCACAGGAAGGCATCTTTAAAAAGACGCCGCTCTTTTAGAGGGGTGGGAAAAAGCAGAAATGCAAACACACACACACACTCTAGGCAGAGGAAAGGATATAACGCCGGAAAGCACAGCAGGTACGGCGGCTGAAGGCGGCGAGGCCAGCGACTCCAGGCTCAATGGCACGTCCCGCTGAAGGCTACAGGTCGACGGCGCGGCTTCTCACTCTGGATCCAGCGATGCGGGAGGCTTCGCTGAAGAGATGAAAATCGACGTAAGAGCAGCTATCGAGCCTAGATATAGGGCGAGACCACGCCCTTTCTGGCGGGACGTGACGATATGGGCGCGAAAGGCCCCCATTCGTCGTGACGTCACGCAGAGCCTCTCTCGATAGGCTGCTGCTATTGCCGCAGAGCAGCCAATAGGCGCGCGAGCTGTCTCGCCTAGGTCTGCTTGCTGCTGCAAAGCGTTTTACATTAGTAAAAAATTAAGGATAATTTTTGGCTTCAATATCTCGTGAAAAAGAGTTTTCCCCATAGCGTAAGATATTACGCAGTACGAGAGATACTCTCGTAAGAGAATCATAATTAATACACTCACCTAAAGGATTATTAGGAACACCAGTTAAATTTCTCATTAATGCAATTATCTAATCCAGCAATCACATGGCAGTTGCTTCAATGCATTTAGGGGTGTGTCCTGGTCAAGACAATCTCCTGAACTCCAAACTGAATGTCAGAATGGGAAAGAAAGGTGATTTAAGCAATTTTGAGCGTGGCATGGTTGTTGGTGCCAGACGGGCCGGTCTGAGTATTTCACAATTTGCTCAGTTACTGGGAGTTTCACGCACAACCATTTCTAGGGTTTACAAAGAATGGTGTGAAAAGGGAAGAACATCCAGTATGCGGCAGTCCTGTGGGCGAAAATGCCTTGTCGATGCTAGAGGTCAGAGGAGAATGGGCCGACTGATTCAAGCTGATAGAAGAGCAACTTTGACTGAAATAACCACTCGTTACAACCGAGCAGTGATGCCGGTAACGCGTTACTTAGTAACGCGTTACTCTAATTTGACCACTTTTTTCAGTAACGAGTAATCTAACGCGTTACTATTTCAAAACCAGTAATCAGATTAAAGTTACTTATCCAAGTCACTGTGCGTTACTATTTTTGTCATTTTTCTTAGTAAAAATATATAGTTATTTCTTCTTGCATCTCGGGGAGTGTGCGCGACAAGTCACGTTTTCAGCATGAGGTTCACGTCACGTGTATGTACCACGCAGCGACACAAACGTAAACAACAATGGAGGGAGGAGAGAGATGCGCTTTTTCTAGCTGGAAATACAGTCACTATTTTGAGTTTGTGTCTGTCAGCTAAAAATGGCAACATTAAGGTCCGTTGTAAACTCTGTGCTGGTGGCGACAAAGTGTTATCTACCTACAGAAACACTTCGTCGAATTTGAAAAAAACATATGGAGTCGCGCACACGCACAGTCAAACTTACGCCCGTTTCACACATACTTGTCTCCGTCTGCAGTGCGTATGCGGTGCATATTTTTTCCTGTACCCATGTTAACAGGTTTTCACATTGCATGCGGGTGCGGTCCGTCGATCCGTTCCAGGTGCGTGAGTATACAGCAGTGCAGAGATCGTTTCCGCACCGAGTCAATTTTTGCTTTTTGCTGTGCTGCACTGAATTAAAGTGGCAGCACATTGTTCACATTAAAATAGACATAGATTGACAAGAAACTGTATTAATTTCATCATATACGCAAAATTACAGTTAACGTGTTCTACAGTTACTAAATTACAGGGTCAAGAAAAACAAAAAAAACAATATATATTTTATAAAAACAAGTATTTATATTAAGTGAAGTAAAGAAAGACTGTTTTTTCAGGAAATAGTTCAACTTTAAATGTCAGGAGATAGATTGTTGATGTTACTGTTAAAAATACACTTCCAATAAACTTCAAGTGAGTGCTGGCAAAACCGGTTGTCATTTTTATGTTGAGGTGGCGGGGGTGTTGTCGGCAACTGCTGAATGTAACTAATAAAAGTAACTTGTAAAGTAACTTAGTTACTTTTAAAATCAAGTAACTTGTAAAGTAACTTAGTTACTTTTAAAATCAAGTAACTTGTAAAGTAACTTAGTTACTTTTTCAAAGTAACTGTGGCAACACTGCAACCGAGGTATGCAGCAAAGCATTTGTGAAGCCACAACACGCACAACCTTGAGGCGGATGGGCTACAACAGCAGAAGACCCCACCGGGTACCACTCATCTCCACTACAAATAGGAAAAAGAGGCTACAATTTGCAAGAGCTCACCATAATTGGACAGTTGAAGACTGGAAAAATGTTGCTTGGTCTGATGAGTCTCGATTTCTGTTGAGACATTCAGATGGTAGAGTCAGAATTTGGCGTAAAAAAATGAGAACATGGATCCATCATGCCTTGTTACCACTGTGCATTGGGGTGTGTAATGGTGGGGGATGTTCTTGGCACACTTAGCCACTTAGTGCCATTGGCATCGTTTAAATGCCACGGCCTACCTGAGCATTGTTTCTGACCATGTCCATCCCTCTATGGCCACCATGTACCCATCCTCTGATGGCTACTTCCAGCAGGATAATGCACCATGTCACAAAGCTCAATCATTTCAAATTGGTTTCTTGAACATGTCAATGAGTTTCACTGTACTAAAATGGACCCCACAGTCACCAGATCTCAACCCAATAAGCATCTTTGGGATGTGGTGGAACGGGAGCTTCATGCTCTGGATGTGCATCCCACAAATCTCCATCAACTGCAAGATGCTATCCTATCAATATGGGCCAACATTTCTAAAGATTGCTTTCAGCACCTTGTTGAATCAATGCCACGTAGAATTAAGGCAGTTCTGAAGGCGAAAGGGGTCAAACACAGTATTAGTATGGTGTTCCTAATAATCCTTTAGGTGAGTGTATATGTTGTTTGTGGTGGTGGTGGTAAATAGACGAGATCTGTGTTGACGTCACAATTGTGTTGCATTGTGATATATGGACCTGCTTGAAGTGTACATGAAGTAGACTCGGTCAAAATCGAGGGAGCGAGGGTCTGTCTGTCCATATAAACTTCCCTCGTCCACTTCACGAAGTTCAACGCACTTCAAAATGGTGGCAGGGTTTCTCCCGAGGGGAAGTGCTTAGGGAAGTTCGCAAGTGCGTGTCTAAAAGTGGACTGGAATGCAGCACAGCCTTGGTGGACAGCATACAAATGGCTGAAGGCAAAAATATGCTAATACAGGACAGTCCGTCAGTGGTCGTGGGCGGAGCATGAGCAATATGACATCATATTTTTTAGAAAATCCAAACGGCCTGATTATTGAGAGTGTTTAGGCTTTTTGAGGATTGAATGGATTTTTTTCATTGTATGGTGGTTGTGTCCACACACTGCAAAGATACATTTAAATGCAAACACCATATAAAAGTGAATTTTGCATCCGAAGACCGCTTTAAAAAACGTATAATTATATTCTATATATTTAAAAATAATAATTATTTTGAACTATTATAATTATTGTTATAAAAATTACACATTTTATAATTGTTTAAAAAAGAAAACCACAACCACCACACACACACACACACACACACACACACACACACACACACACACACACACCCCACACACACACACACACACACACACACACACACACACACACACACACACACACACACACACACACACACGTAAATATAAAAAACATCTTGCATTCATTTATATTCAGTATGCGTATTTTAAACTTTTAATATACAGTTTAAAATGTAACTAATTTAGGTCTAAAATATGATAAACGAATCATAATTAGAGACACTGAGAGTCAGATGCAAACAAAAGCAATCAGACGGCCCAGCCTAATCAACATACCTCTGAAGACCTACTGAGCTTTGAAGTAATTATCTCATGCTCGGCTGCACATAACCTCAGGCATGCGCCAGTGTAAAACAGTATTGATCTCAGCATTTAAGAGGAGAAAACACAAAAATCATAACTGATGAAATGATCCTTTGAGCCTTCGCTCTAGTCTTTTGCTTTTTTTCTTACAACATCAAAGCATTCATTAATAAATCTGCTTTCGACAAAGCACATATATTGTGTTTTTATCTAAAGGCCCAGGCAAAACATTAAAGCAAAACTGAGGTAGTCTCACTGGACACCCTCAATAGAACCTAAACGTTCATTTTGCTTATAAATAGAAACAATATGTTAGATGTTTGTGAGGATTTCAAGAGTTCATTAGCAAACTTGTATGGATTATTTCAGGGTTAGAACAACATAAGAGTGAATAAATGAAGAAAGAATGGTGTATTTTCAAGTGAATCTTTGCTTTACAATGATTGAAACAGATAGTACCACGTGTCAATGGACTTTATGGAGAAATACACATTCTTATTCGTTAGTTCAAAATAAAAATAAAAACCCCAGCTAAATGGCCATCCTCCTCTGCTCCTCTTGTTCATGAATTTTGTGCATTATAAAAAACAAATTCCATCTATACCTCATTTGCCCCACACTCAAGCCATGCTGAAATAACACTGATAATTAGCTGATTTAGCACAGAACTGCCCTCAGAGAGAGACACACATTGAGAGAGAGAGAGAGAGAGAGAGAGAGAGAGAGAGAGAGAGAGAGAGAGAGAGAGAGAGAGAGAGAGAGAGAGAGAGAGAGAGAGAGAGAGAGAGAGAGAGAGAGAGAGAGAGAGAGAGATAAAGTTGCTCTGTATTGTTACGTAACACAGCTCTGAGGCTGGATGCATTTTCTCCTTACAAAGTAAAACAAGCTAAAGTACAAAATGTGCTCCAAGGGCTATCAATGAAAAGACATCTGAAAAGGTTCTGACAAAGTATTAAATATTTTAACCTCAGCTGTTGAGTGTGATCTTGCCTTGGGCACCAAGCTTTGTCAGAGACCAGGCTTTACAGCTTCAGCCTTGCTTTAGTCACTCTTACAGAGAATAGTTGTCTATTTCTCACACAAAACTACCATATGGCTGCAGATGACATGGAATATACTGTCATTTTACATGAGTGTGGTGGTTTTAACTGAATATATTCATTAAATCACCACAACTCAAGTATATTTATAATTATGAATTTATAACTTGCAATTCTGACTTTTTCCCTCAAAATTGTGAGAAAAAAAGAACTTGCAACTGTAAGAAAAATGTCAGAATTGTGAGAAAAGAAGTTGCAATTACCCCCCCCCCCCATCCTATTCAAATCAATGTCACTGCATTTTTTTTTACTAAAACTGTACAAAATAAATAAATAAATAAAACAGGTTCAAAGTAGAATAACAGTAAAACCTTGAATCTAAATTGTAATCCTTCTGTGAATCTTTCATCTCCTCACCTAAACTCTTACAGGAAAGCATCACAGACAATAATAAATCCTCATCTTCAGCTGTGATACCCCGCAGTGCAAGCACAGTGCTTTTCAAAGTCATTTTCTGCACAACATGTTAGTGTGATACTGTATCTTATTATTCTCTTGTTCAAATAGCATCTTCTTCATGTTAATGCTGTTCTCACGTAAATTCACAGTAATGCTGAAAGTATCAGGGATATTCAGTCATTTGCTAGTTTAGTAGGGGTGGGAATCTGGGTACCTCACGACACGATACACGACATGGCTCATACCGATAATATCAATAGCAATAATCGATATATTGCTAGACAATCCTATAATGATACATCACGACATATGTCTAAGTATGAACAAAAAGTGCAGGTTTTCTCTCTTTATTAAAGTATGTAAATTAAATTAAGCATTTTAAGTAAATAAAAACTCTTTTTAAAAGCTTAAATTTTTCTTTGTGTGTAAAATGACACATTTAACTGCTTATTTTTTTTATATAAACCTGGTACATTTCAAAATTGATCAACCTCTGTTATTTAGACATCTAAGTGTTTACCAGCTTTCCCAACAAACCCGACAATAGTATTGTCAAAGGTACCGACTTGGGTATTTTAAAATGTCATTATTAACAAAAACGAAAATATGGCAATACCAGCCCTCTAGCATTTTGCGCGCTATTGAGCGGATTCTTAAACACCTCTGATTGGCCCTGTGTTCACGTGCTCAACATATATGTCTGCGATTGGCCACAATGATCAACGCTTCCAAAAACATCTTTGGACATCTTTGACTCTCTTCACCGAGCGCTTACACAGGTACATACGGGAGTGTTTGAAAGCAGGCTTTGCAGTCTATAATAGATGCAAACGAGCATATTACATGATCTTCTTTAATTAGTGACTACTTAACCTGAATAAAACGGTAATGCACATAATCCGATGTGTCATGACTCATGCTCATTCAAACTGAAGAGGACACATGCTACATTGTACTTTTTTTAGGCAAGTGGATTTTAAATGCAAATTTCAAGTTGCACAGTTATCGTATGTGGATGGATAGAAAGATATTTTGGAGATAAAACCTTCTGTATTTTTTTAGCCTTAGTGATTTGATGAATAGATACGGCTCCACTGTAGAGGCAGCTTGTGTTTTGTTGTGCATGCCTTCAGGCTGAATAGAAACATAAATGTGTTTTTACATCAGCATGAGCAGCAAACAGCAAAAAATCATTGAGAGTTTCTTTCATTCCTAGTAAGACACTAAATCTCGTGGACTTCACATAACTGACTACTGTTAAAACCAGCGTGAAATAAATGACCCTGTTAATTTCTAGATACATATTCCTGGACTTATTGAACATATTTAATCAGCGCATGTTATTGCAGTGGAAATAAGGGATTTTGCAAAATGAAGAAATGTGTGATAAATTAATGCTATAGGCTGATAATAATCTTTGTAATTGCACATTTGTACTTATTGGTTCAGTAGATGGTTTTGTCTATGAATATTAGCTCTGGGTTGCTTGTAAAATTCTTGTAACATTTAATGAGACTTTTATGGGAACCAGTTTTGCCAACCCAGTGATTTTATGGTACATCATCGACATAACCAAACATCTTTTACTGTTTATGTGGTTGATACTCTAACATAATTTGAACAGTCGACTTAAAGACCAATTAGCTTCGTAGTTTTTAGTCTGTGTAGTTTGATGCTATTTTTTCTAGCATAAAATTACAATTATATTAACTTTTACAAACTTTTACAAATAAATAAAAGCTTCCAACAATTAAAATTCCAGACCGGGCAGACTAAAAATACTGATGACTCATCATGCACTTGTGGGCATGCCCAATGTTTTGTCCAATCAAAAGCTCTCTAAAATGAGAATCTCTCCCTCTAAAGGTGATGATATGGCAACTTTTTGAGCATTGTTGCTGGGCAATCTTGCCGAGCAATTGTTGCTTGGGCACTTTCCCATTGAAAATGGGCAATACATTTCTATCTGGATCATTTAGATCGGACGTGGACCCTGTGTCTGATCTGGTTGCCCATTGCCCAGCAACATTGCCCAAAAAATTGCCCTGTGTATCATCACCTTAACAGCTAGCGCTAACCAGGGTTGACAGCTGACATTAATAATTCAGCTATTGGCTCTATATATGTAGAATTTTTTTTTTGAAAAAGAGGGATGAGCCACGTAATTTCCCAGCGCAACCCCTGTTTCAAAAGGAAATACATCCGAGCGGGAACTGAATTGTCAAAGTCTTTTACTATATAGTCTTCTAACATCGTATCACATGCGATATTTTACTGCCTGTTTGAACTATGTGCTATTTCGTTTTCACCATCTCTTTTGTTACTTCCTATAATCTCCAGAGATTTTATAAGAGTCAAGATCCTGCATAATGGGATGCAATCCACATCCACGATAGAAAGGGATTATACCCCGCGAGCTATATTTAGAGCTGAAAGTTTACTACTTCACAACTTGCTCGCACCTATCAGCAGCAAACTGTAACTGTGATGAATTTTAAAGGCTGCTTAATCCTTTTAAATCTCTGTCACATCCGATACATCGAGGTGCCCGCTGGAAAAAAAAAATCAAGCTGGCTTTCGGAATTGTGTCTGCGCTCAAAACACAGCCTGTGTAGGAAATCTATGCTTGTGCTGCCTTGGCAGAGATAACCCGAACACTCCAAGGCCTTCATGGGGGATTACGGTGTGTCAGTGCCTGGTGGCTTTGACCAGGAGACCTCACCTTGAGAGAGGAACATTCAGCAGGGGTTCAAATGTTCTATCTGGGCCACTGTGGGATTAGCATGTGAGACAGGACCAACGACTGTGAAAGGATTCCGGGTACATCAGAACACCCATTTCCACGGAGCGACTCTCTTGAACGCCATGGCTTAAATGGCTGAACCCTGGATGTGCGATTAGTGTGAGAGAGTGGCGTTAATCATTTCTTGATGTCTACATCAAAAAGGATTGTCAAGCTACAAATGCAGTGCTATCCTATGATATATTAGCATATTTCGAAGATAGCGTGCATATTATAAATGGAGGCCAGGGTAAGATGTGCCAATTTGTGTCTAAGCTGTTCTCTGGGCAAGAGGAAATATGGGTCTGCTATCAATTGTCCTGAGGGGTAAGCTGTGCCATGTCAATACTGGGAATAAAATATTAGTATTTTGTCTTGATTTCTAGTACACTGTAAAAAAAAATGATGCCTTAAATTAAGTACAAGCAAAATATTTTTAAGTACAGCCAAGCTGTACTTAAATTATAAACTGAATATTTTTTAACTTATGGAAAAAGTTGAAAATTGCTCAAGAAACAGGCAAAGATATTAATGGAACGTTCCACATTGCTTGGCGATGCTGGGGATTGAAATCAGAACCTCATACTGCTAAGCATGCGATCTACATGCCCAGACGAGGCTACCCTTTTTCTTTTGTGTATATAGATACATGTGCCTTATATTTGACAACTTTCCAATGGTTTGACTGACAGATTGGCAGATGAAAGATCAGTGCATTATATTGAACTATTCTTGGAATTATCAAAAAACACAATATGACTTTATCAATGTAAAAGAGATAAACTAGGTCAGCTACTGAAAATCCCTTTGGACGACAGTGAGGACGAGCACACAAAGGATTTTACAGTATAGGTACTAAAGACATTCTGTGCACTTTGTGTGGAGCTTTCATCCCACTGTTTTCAGCGCTCTCAGATTTTGTGATGGATTGCCCTGGGGTAATTTCAGCCACTTTTAGAGAGAGCTAAAGAGAGAGAGAATGAAAGAGAGGTGACATTTTAAGAAAATCCACAAGAAAATTTGACAAGTGGTGATATTTTGTCCTTCAAATGCCTGAAACTGTCACAGAGACTGAAGCAAAGTTTCAGAAATACAGGGAATGGAGATTATGAAAGTAAAACATACAAAACTGTGGGGTTCAAACCCTCATACTAAAAATCCACATTCAAAATCCTATTTAAACCTGAACATTGGCAGAAAGTTAAAACACAAGAAATCATAATGAATTCTATAAAAATATAAATATAAAAATCCACCTACTCCTTTTTTTTATCATCATAAAACATGTGTCTCAGAATAAGCCGTTTGCAGTTTCTATGCAATGAGATGTCACATATGCCTAAGCTCCGCCCACGACTGCTGACAGACTCTGCCCAATTAGCATAGACCCCGCCCTCAGGGAGCTGTACACAGTCCGCCTTGTTTATCACTTCGCCAGAGCATTTACCAGAAGCACTCAAGTAAGAAATGTATTCTTATTAAAGCTACTGAAGTTATTCAATCAAAAGCAGTGAGTGATTTTCTGTTTTTCTTTTGTTGTTTGATTTATATTAACAGCATTTATAGCAGTAGGTACTGTATATTACGCTGCTTTCACTCTAATACACAGATCTAATGTACATGCAATTTCTTTTCTTGCTGTTTACATTCACAGACATAACTGACTGTGTTTATGTGAACTGTGTTAGTTTATGACAACCTTGTGTGAATTTGACAGTTTACATCCATCTGACATCCAGCTCTGTGTGTGCGTGCTTCAGGTGTGTGCGCTCAGAAAACCATATATCAGAAGTTTAGACTGATATGGCTTTAAAACACATGCAGATAATAAACTTTTATGATGATGAAGAACGTCTCGGTTACGTATGGTTTCCCTCGTTCCCTGAAGGAGGGAACGGAGGTGTACGTCGTGACCGACGAATAGGAATCTTACTAGTGAGGCCAATCTACTTCGAGTGAAATGCACATAGGCGTGTAATAATTTGCATCGGCTGTTCAGCCACACAGTGCGGGTATATAATGAGCAGAAGGTGCGATTGCACTTTAGTTTTTTGCTGAGGAGCCAAGCCGATGAGCTGGCTGCCTCGGCGGGTCGCAGCAGATGTGGTGACGTGACGTACGTCTCAGTTCCCTACTTCAGGGAACGAGGGATACCATATGTAATCGAGACGTTCCCTATCAGTCGGTTACTCTCTAACGTATGTTGTGACCGACGAATAGGCATCCCTACCAAAGCGCCACAGCTGCTGACCCCATCCAGTGCCCTGAGCTTCTTGCCCCTTCTTGACTGGAAGGATGATAGGAGAGGGCTTACAAAGAGTGTATCTGTCACTGTTGTTCTGTGATAACCCATACAGTAAGATTATTGGATAACACTGGGAAAGCGTGCCCTTTTTGTTAGGAAGGAGAATGCGGCTGAACCAACATTCTTCCCCGATGTTATGTGGCGATATACATACAGTATGAACTAAACTGAAGGTTGTAATGCATATGAAATACTGGGTGACTTAGCCCAAGGGAAAGACACGGGCTTCTGTTTAGGAGCACCCATGGAAGAAATACACATATGGGATCGTCGCAGGGTCACACAGCCTACACCCGGTTGGTTCTCAAGGATTCAACGGATAAAGGCCTGGCGCCGGACACTCCGCCTCGCCGAGGGTGTTGAAGGAGCAATAAGGGTGCAGCAAGCCGACAAAGCCGGGCCATTCAAGGCAAGGCAAGGCAAGGCAAGTTTATTTATATAGCACATTTCATACACAATGGTAATTCAAAGTGCTTTACATAGGAGAAAATAAAATAATCAAAACAAATAAAGAATAATTAAAACATTTTAGAATAAGAAATAAAATAAAGTACAGTAAAAACAGTCGGACGAACAGTGGCACAGTGCTCATTCAGTAAATGCATGGCTAAACAGAAGTGTTTTGAGTCTGGATTTGAATGTGACTACTGTAGGAGCACATCTGATCTCTTCTGGAAGCTGGTTCCAGCTGCGGCTGGCATAGTAGCTAAAAGCAGACTCTCCTTGCTTAGAGTGAACCCTTGGTATTTCTAACTGATGTGATCCTAATGATCTGAGTGATCTGTTGGGTTTATATTCAGTGAGCATATCTGCAATATATTGAGGTCCTAGCCCATTGAATGATTTATATACCAGTAATAATACTTTAAAATCAATCCTAAATGTAACTGGGAGCCAGTGTAAAGACCTGAGGACTGGTGTGATATGTTCATATTTTCTGGTTCTGCTCAGAATCCTGGCAGCAGCGTTCTGTATGAGCTGCAACTGTCTTATGGTCTTTTTAGGAAGGCCAGTGAGGAGTCCATTACAGTAATCCACCCTGCTGGTGATGAAAGCATGCACAAGTTTCTCTAAGTCTTGACTGGAAACAAAGCATCTAATTCTTGCAATATTTTTCAAATGATAGTATGCTGATTTAGTTATTGCTTTGACATGACTACTGAAACTAAGGTCTGACTCTAGAGACACACCAAGATTCCTGACTTGATTTTTAGTTGTTAGACCTCTAGAGTGAAGGTATGCATTCACCTTGAGAACTTCATCTTTGTTTCCAAACGCAATGACTTCAGTTTTGTCTTTGTTTAACTGAAGATAGTTTTGGCACATCCAACCATTTACTTCATCAATGCATTGGCACAGGGAGTCAATGGGGCTGTAATCGTTAGGAGATAGGGCTAAGTAGAGCTGTGTGTCGTCTGCATAGCTGTGGTAAGAGATTCGGTTCTTTCTCATTATTTGGCTCATTGGGAGCATATACAGGTTGAATAGGAGTGGTGCAAGAATTGAGCCTTGGGGGACTCCGCATGTCATGGATGTCCACTCAGACTTATGGTCTCCTATACTCACATAATAACCTCTCCCTTCTAAGTATGACCTGAACCATTTTAGGACTATCCCAGAAAGCCCCACCCAGTTTTCAAGCCTGTCAATAAGTATGTTGTGATCGACAGTGTCAAATGCAGCACTGAGGTCGAGTAGTACCAGCACTGATAATTTGCCTGTATCAGTATTTAAGCGAATATCATTTATTATCTTTATGAGCGCTGTCTCTGTACTGTGATGCGATCGGAAACCAGATTGAAAATTGTCAAAGTAACCATTCAAGCTTAAGAATTTGTTCAGCTGATTGAAGACAACTTTTTCAATGATCTTGCCTATGAAGGGAAGATTTGAGATCGGTCTATAATTGCTTAATATGGTCTTATCTAGATTGCTCTTTTTCAGGAGGGGCTTGACAACTGCATTTTTTAGGGAGTTTGGAAAACTCCCAGAGAGAAGTGAGGCATTTACCACTTCTAGGAGATCTGCTTCTAAACTGTTTAACACACTTTTGAAAAAAGATGTGGGAAGTGTGTCAAGGGCGCAGGTTGATGTTTTAAGGTGCTGTACGGTTTCTTCCAAAATTTTGCCATCAATTTCTTCGAAAACAGACATAGTAACTACTTTCTCAGGTAGTGGTCGGATCTGTTTGACCCCAGCACAACTCAAGGATGAGCTGATCACCTTTCTGATATTATTGATTTTCTCAGAGAAGAAAGAAGCAAACTCACTGCACTTGCTGTCTGAGAGCATTTCACTGGGAATCTGGCTTGGGGGGTTTGTCAGTCTCTCTACAGTAGCAAAAAGAGTGCGTGTGTTGTTTAAGTTGCTGTTTATAATATTTGAGAAGAAAGACTGTCTAGCTTTGCCTAGTTCCATATTAAAAGCATGGATGCTGTCTTTGTAGATGTTATAATGGACTACAAGTTTTGTCTTCCGCCACATGCGCTCTGCTCTTCTGCATTGTCTTTTCATATTTTGCACTGCTGTTGAGTTTCTCCAAGGTGCTTTTTGTCTACCACTATTCTTCCTGACTTTCGCAGGAGCAATATCATCAATTACACTTTTAATTTTTGAGTTAAAAGATTCAAGGAGAAAATCAACAGAGTCAGCAGATATGCTTGGTTTTAATGATATAGCCTTCATAAATAGCACACTACTGTTCTCATTTAAGCATCTCTTCTTGACAGACACAGATCTAGCTTCAATGGCAGGAGAGATCAAAATATCAAAGAAAATACAGAAATGATCAGACAGTGCTACATCCTTAATAACAATCGATGAGAGGTTTAGACCCGTACTGATAAGTAGATCTAGAGTGTGTCCACGATTATGTGTGGGTCCATTTACATGCTGTGTCAGATCAAAAGTTTTTAAAACAGTTTTGATTTCTTTTGCCATATTGGTTTCTGCATTATCTATGTGAATGTTAAAATCTCCAGCAATGGCAAAACAGTTAAACTCAGTGCTTCTACCCGTTTAGGGTGAGAACACGGGAGGAGACCGGTTCTACACGTAGGCTATAATATCTAGCGGATGTGTTAGGTGTCGCCCATTCCGCAGCTTTACAGATATTTGTTAGCGAGGAGCCATGTGCCAGCGCCAGGAGGATGCAACGCATCTCGTGGAGTGAGCATGCAACCTGAGCGGGCAGGGCACGCCTTGTGCTTGATAAGCCAAGGCGATGGCATCCACTATCCAGTGGGCCATGCTCTGCTTGGAGAGCCTTTCCCTTCTGCTGGACTCCGTAACAGACAAAGAGCTGGTCTGAGGTCCTGAGACTTTGAGTTCTGTCCACATACAAACGCAGAGCACGAATGGGACAGAGCAAAGCCAGGGTTGGGTCTGCCTCGGGCTGCTCCATATGAGACCGCTTCAGCACTCGCTTCACGGCCGAGACCCGAGATGGATGTGGCATCACGGCACTCACTGGGTAACAATCACACCGGCGTACCACCAGACCTTCAGCCCGTGGTCAGACCCCTCGTTCCTGAGGCTAGGAGTGCCGCCCAGGCATGCTGTGGTGTTCACAGATGCCTCAGCCACTGCCTGGGGTGCCACGTACAACGGGCTTAAGGAACATGACTTTGTTGGTCTCCCTCATGTCAGCCAGACACAGCCAGAGGTGGCGTTCCTGAACCACCATAGTGAACATCGAACGATCCACTGACTGCACAGTGACCTTCATCGCACAAAGCACAAGGTCAGTTATGGTACAAAGTTCTTGGAGAACTTGTGGATCATGACCACCCTCGGGCAGGTCCTTCAGTGCCTTGGCCTGATGGACCTGCTACAACGCCATGGCATGTATGGGAGAGGTGGCTTCTCCACAGGCCTGGTAAGCCTCGCCCCGCCATCAAGGGTAATGAGGAAGGAGGAGCCACCGGGGAGGTGTCCACGCCCCCGTGAGCTCCTCATGCACCTCCGGGAAGAAAGGCACTGGGGTGGGTTTGCTGCTTATTATATACCTGCTCTGCGTGGCTGAACAGCTGATGCAAATGATTGCACGTCACTGTGCAGTGCCTCGGTTAGTTTCACTTGAAGTAGATTGTCCTCTCTAGCGAGATTCCTATTCGTCTGTCACTAAGTACGCCGAGTGTGACCGACTGATAGGGAACTACAATCAGCGTGGCAGTGATTGAAATGATATTTAAAACCGAACATGTTTTAGTTTTTGGCAGAGAATCCGTGGCATGAGCTGTACAGGCTCCACCCTCTTCTGGATAGGGGGTGGGGAGCAGCAGCTCATTTGCATTTAAATGTATAACTAATGTCTGTAACTATAGAAACTAAGAAAACAAGGAGAAACTGGAACCAAAACAGGAAGCAAGCACAGAATCCAAGAAACAGGAAATACATCTCAACATAAACGTCCATTAAAAACAACAGACACAGAACCAGGATTGTGAAAATATCCTAATTTTGAATTTTCTTAAGGGGGTAAATCAAATATAAAAAAATTCTGGTAATATTTCACTCAATACACTGGAATTGTTATGATGATAGCATAATTTGTAATAAAAAGGTAATAAATAATAATAATAATACAATCTTAACGTATTTTATCTAGTGTGTTTGGACCCCACGTAATGTTTAAGATTTTTAATGAACAAAAAATGTAATTATTTGTCAGAGTTGTTGACATTACTGAAAAAAAAAAGATTATAGTGACACAACAGAGAAGAACATTAGTCATATTACAAATGACAGTCCCCTCAAGATCTATGACCTGAAATGAAAAATATGAACCTAGAGGAATTGATCTGTATCACTGGGGTCTCGCTTTGGTTTCTATCTGAAGGTGAACAGATAGTAACTTGATCACAACACCAATTGCTCAGGTCCACACTGTTGCTCTAGGCTTTGAGGGAAGCTATTTTAAGAAAATGACATTGCATAAATGTCAATAAACAAAACAAATTCCAATAAAAGTCAAAAAGCTGTTTTGTGTGATTGTGGATTGCTATCATTTTTATCTAACACATTGTAAAATTGCATTCACAATGAATGCAGCTATAAACGCAAATGTTCAGGGTTTGCAAACCACTTCAAGATTGACCTTCCTGGCACTTGACAAACACATTCCCAAACTGAGATTTGGATGCTCTTTCAGCTGCTTAACATTAATGTCAGTTCAGTTGTTAAATTAAAAGTCAACCTTATTCTCACTCGTTATTTGGGATCACACTTGACAGCAGCAGATAAGAAGATGAGGTAGCCGAGCCGTAATTTGCCGCCGATTCAATATGAAAGGCACTTTCTTTGCAGTTACGGCCAGGGGTGGGAAACAATCAGTCTTGGCTTTGACATCCTTGGTAAAAGCATCGATTGGAAAGGGCGTGAGGCGCAGGAGTGTGTAAGAACCATATCATATGTCCGCCGTATCACTCCTACACCAAATCAGACCTTTCGCCATCCCAGTCATTTGGAGGGGGAGTCAAAAATCAATGGCCATTACAAAGCGTTGCAATTATCTGCCCAAGGCCATTTAGATCGGCCATTATTTTTTGTTTGTTCAGCAAATTGCGAGACAGTCTGGTTGTTGTGGGCTTAGACAATCTGATAAAAGTTTACTGGAACTTGTTTCTTTTCTATTTCCTGAGAAGGTGGGCAGGATGATTTTTAGCCAATATTGCAATGAGAAATGGGTTGAATTTGAACCTCGGAGTTGAGTGTTTCAATTATAAATAAATGTCAATAATCTATCAGACATATTTAAGTTTCATTATGGACAATCAGTCAGAGATTTATATAGGTTTACAATACACAACATGGACCCTTTATAAAGCCTATTGTGTCGTATTTTATACGCAAATTTCGATGGCCTTTAAATGATCAACATAATAAAAACTTTACTGTTGCATATCTTGCAATCTTGATAGTTTTATCTTTTTTAGCAGGTAAAAGTCATTTTACTATCATTCTAAGAATTTCCAACTTCAGGTTGTGGTAAAAATGTTTGTATTATTATTTATAAAGTAAACATAAAACATATAAAAGTTATTTTTTAACTTTAGGCTACTTTAGAAAGAAACTGTTTCATATAAAAAATATTTAACTCTTATTTAAATTTCAGGCTTTACAGGGTTAAATAAAACAAGTTAAATAAGTTGCAAGTATATTTTAAGATATGATTTCTTGCAATTATATTAATGCTGTTTTAGGCATCGTTTTTACAGCTCCTCACATCATCTTCAAGAAAACCTGCCAATGAGATTTATCTTGACTTGAGAAAAACTGTAGTTATCACTCAGCTATAGTGCAAGACATGACAAACATGTGGCGTCAAAGTTCATTACGATTGATACCTGTTGGAAGTCTACAAGAAAACTGTCAATAGTGGATTTGTTTCGGATATGTTCCAGTAGCAATTTCAAAGGCAAGGACATCAGTGAATCCCCCCAAAATTTGCATGAGATAATTCAACAGCACAAAAATCAGACCAAACAATTGTGATGCTTGCATAAAACACAAATATTTCTTAAGTAACACTATTTGTTTGGCTAAATATACTGTATATCACATGCATATTTTTCATATATTAAATGTTTACTATACATTCCAAATGCTGTTAACTAATGGTTATGCAAACATACAAGTATATTGTGTAAAATCCATATGGTTACGACTGATGAATGGATTGATGAACTATTATACGTGGATGTCACTATTTGGTCACACCCGAAACAAAATTAAATAAACTGAAACATGATATGATCTTACAAAAACATAGTATATTTATCCAAAATACAGCAATACTGTAAAATACTGATACAGCACGTTTGACAGTCATCTTTTTCTAGGTGTTTCTTATAAAGCTTTTTAACAAGGACATTAAATGTACTTTCTGCTGCTGAGACTAAGTGTTTGTAAATATATTTGTAATAGTTTAGCGTGGTTGCTAAACTGGGGGTGGAATATTTGCATTGGTTTAATATATTCAGATTTATTGTATGTTTAATGCACTGCAGTAAGCTGGTGAGGAACAGTATTTCGTTTCTTGATGTATGCAAAACTCTATTCTATTTCTATTTAAATTCTATTTCACTTAATTCATTCAATTCAATTCAGACAGTAGTAGCTGTACGGAAAAACACTATTCACTATTTCTGTTTTTGAAATACCCTTGAAACCCCATTATTATAGCACTCCTATCATAATATTTATTTGTGTTCCTGTCATAAATGACAGTTGACCTATATTGTGTGAAAATTCATGCCTGCATTATTTCTGCTTACATTAGTTAACTAAGAAGTCATCGCAACTTGCTTGATTACATAAATTGCTACATGCGAAAATGGCCTGGAGGGAGTTTCTGTTGTTTGTGATAATACAACATGCAATAAATAAACATGTTACTAACCAAGCTCATTTACCAGCTCATATTAGCATAGCAGATTACAGGAAAACTATAATTGCAAAATGTAATGCAAAATGTCTTAATTGCAAACTGACACAAATACTAGAAAGCTCACATTAGTCCTCGGAAAGTCAGGAACTTGAAAAGTGAACAAAGTGGTAAAAGAGAGGTGAATCTGATTGCAAGAATTTCTTCAGGGATGTGTCAATTTAAGATGGGATTTGCCCTGTTCAGTGCAGGATGAGTCTGATTTGCTGGTAGATTAGTATAAATTACTATAATCTTCCTCTGGGGAATGCAGCAGTACATTTTCTGCTCACAAAGCAACAGAGAGTGTAAAGAGCTTGGAGGATATAGATTTTTTTTTTCTTTTAAATAACCAGGGAAGGAAACGCATGTACATTGCTTGCTCTTGAATAAAGACAGAGATTAAAAAGATCCAGATCTCACTAAATAAACATTTTAGTTTGTTTTAAATGTTTAAATATTAAGGGTGGGATTGTAGTTTTTGAAAAACACTTTTGGCCAATGTTGATATTTGAAATCACCAAAACAAACAAGCCCCTACCTCAAAAGGATCTCACCCATAATTTGATAGCTCCACCCCACACTTACATACACGACCGTAACCCAGGCAATGACTATGGCGGAATCTGCAGTGCCTGCTGGCCGAGGGTAAGTGAGAGCAATGTGTTAACTATGGTGTTTTAGTAGTAATGTGTGTTTTAACACGTCAATGTTTCAGCTCCGTTTTACGTGGAAAACGTCGCTCAACACCACAAAGTTATTATGATCAACTCGATAGCACGAGAACGAGTCATAGTAACGAATATATTACAACTATAACAAGATTAGGGGGTTATATCGATCACTAACTGAGGAACCAAAGGAAACTTTGGGAGCAATAATATCGCAAATGAAAAAACAAGCAAAGATGACACACATTCAAGCAATGACCAGAATATATTAGTTATGTGAAACAAAGCTAAATGGTCCGACATAGTTTTTAGAAGTGTTTTTCAAAAACTACTGATTCCACCTTTAAGGATGTGAAATTTCTGTTACTGAAAATGGAGTAAATCAAGTCGTTTTTGTTTTGCAAATGGCTGTGCAGCTTGTTCCACCAAGGAAGGACATCATCGGCCAGTACCATTCCAGCAACTGTATCCATCTCGGGGCGGACGGGTCTCCAGTGTGGCGAATCCTCCATGGATGTCTGAGCCACTGACTGGGATCCCAAACTCAGCACCCTGAAGTCCAGAATACCCAGCACTCTTGAGCCTGGGGGCATTGGAGGTCTTTCCGTTGTCCTCAGTGCTTTCAGTTATGGCAACTGCCATTTTATGTGTATTGGCGGCACACACTTCTCTCATCTGCCACTGGCATTCAGGCCGCCTCTGAACTTTCTGTACTCCTTTCCACGCAGGCCGATTTTGAACTCTCATTTGGCACTTTTCCACTGCATGGTACGGTACGGTTCGGTTCGGTACGGCTCACTTGTGGTGCTTTTCCACTGCATAGTACGGTACGGTACGGTGCGCTTCGGCGCGCTTAAATGGTACCTGATCTGTTGAGGTTCCAAGCGTACCGTACCGGTACTAAAATGTGACGTGAAACACTGCAGATCACTGATTGGTCAGACAGACAGAATCGTCACTACCAGCGTCATTGGATTTGCGACACGAGACACTAAACACGCTATACAGAGTCATATAACCAGTAGACAACAGCCAACACGGTAGCACCTGTGTTTTACTTACTTGAAAAAAAGAAGAAGAGATCAACACTTTAAAAAGGAAATGGCTGAATCGTGGTCGAGGTGCAGACGTTCCTCTCGTTGGTTGCCTAGGAGCGGGTCCAGCGGATGGGGCAAAACAGAATGAAAAAGTGTTCCAAGAAGTAGCAGCTAGCTCAGCTAGCCGCACACGGCTATCACCGGACCTACAAACAGTGTAACGATCAGTCCCACCCACTTTGAATGGGTACTAACTGCAGTGGAAAAGCAACCGAGCGCGAACCGTTCCGCGCCGAATCGAACCGTACCGAACCGAACCGAGCGTACCATGCAGTGGAAAAGCGCCATTTGACTACCCCGATTTGGCCACGGAGGCCGTTTAAGAACTCTTTGTGCTCCCTGCCATGGTCAAGGAGGTTGATTTTGAACTTTCTGTGCCCTCAGTTGGCTCTGCTATGGCCACAGATGCTGACTGTAAACTCTCTGCGCCCTCTGTCGACTCTGTGTCCTGAACTCTCTATGCTCCCTGCCGGCTCTGTTACGGCCACGGAGGCGATTTATGAACTTCCTGTGCCCTCTGAGCCATTACCTCTTTGTCGGCCCTGTCTCGGCCATGGAGGTCGCTCTAAAACTCTCTGTGTGCTCTGTGATGTCCATGAAGTCCGGCCCCAATCTTTGTGTACTCCCTAGCACTGCTCTGTCATGGTATCCTGACTTCCTATGGTCTTCTGCTCCACCAGGGCGCCAAGCTCCATCAGCTCCACCATGGTGATCTCCAGCTCCAATGTGGTGGTAATCAGCTTCATCTGTCCCGCCTTCGTGTTCTCCAGCTCCACTATGGGGGTCTCCACAATCTGTGTCGCCTTAGTGGTCTCCTGCTTCGCCAGCTCAACCGTGGTGGCCTTCAGTTTCATCAGCTCTGCTGTGGTGGTCTCCTGCTCCATTGGCTCCACCGTAGTGTTCACCTGTTCCGTGGGCTCCATGCTGATCACCGGCTCGCTGTGATGGCAAATCTGAATCTTCAGCATCATTACTCCAGTCTTCAGTGTCACATGATCCTTCAGAAATCATTCTAATACTGATCTGCTGCTCAAGAAACATTTATTATTATCATTAATGTTAAAAACTGTTGTGCTGATTCATAATTTTGTAGAATCAGGATTCTATGATGAATAGAAATGTTAAAAGGACAGAATTTATTTGAAATTGAAATCTTTTGTTACATTATACATGTCTTTAGTGTCACTTTTGATCAATTTAATGATTCCTCGCTGAGTAAAATAATTAATTTTTTTTTTTTTTTTGCACTGACCACAAACAGTAGTGCAAAATAAAGTTGCCAGTGCAATTATTTAAAGTTTCATTGTAAGTGTAATGTTGACGCAGAGGCGTTTGGTTCCATTTGCAGTAGTTTATTCACACATGCAATAAAGCAGAGAGAATCAGACATGAACAGAAACAGGTTCAGATAAAGGGACAATCCAGTACTTCGCAAAGCAACAATGAAAGGGACAGTCCAGATAAAGGGGAGATAATGGTGAACAGGTGACAGTGATGAGGATGATCGGATAAACCAGGCAGGGATGGAGATTGATAATGACCAGAGGGAGAGATGGGAAGTGCAGTTCTAAAATTCCAGAGAGAGGGAGCGGATGAGACCAGAGGGAGGCGTAGCTGAGCGCTCCGTGACAGTAAGAAATTAAGTAGAAAATACAAGAAACAAAGTTGCAATTGGGAAATATAAACTGTCACATGTTTATATTAATTTAACACTTTTAATATACTCTGGTCAGCATATTTTGTGCTTTTTGTAATAATTTGTGTAATATCTCAGCAAGACATCTTAACTCATGTCAAGTCACCTTTATTTGTATAGCGCTTTATACAGTACAGATTGTTTCAAAGCAGCTTTACATGCAAAAAACAGCTCTGATAAGAAAATATTTTCAATGTTCAACTGAGGTCAGTTCAGTGTTGATTCAGTTCTGTTCAATAATTGTGTAAAGATCATCAAA
The DNA here is from genome assembly GCA_036326025.1 of Chrosomus eos. Taxonomy (NCBI): domain Eukaryota; kingdom Metazoa; phylum Chordata; class Actinopteri; order Cypriniformes; family Leuciscidae; genus Chrosomus; species Chrosomus eos. The sequence goes on along the minus strand of CM070841.1, from coordinate 11,512,116 downwards.
TAAGAAATGAATTAAATTCATCATATAACACAGCTCTGTAGAAAACAGTGATGACTCCGTCCAGCTCAGTCCAGTCCTCATCTATAGTGTCAGTGCAGTCAGATCAATAATACTGCTGAATATTAAGTGTCCCCAACGAAGCAAGCCAGATGTGAAAGTGGCAAGACCCCCAAAATCCATCCGGTGACAGAAATGGAGAAATAACCTCAGGAGAAACCAGGCTCAGTCAGGAGACCATTGAAGATTGAATATAACTTAACCAGCAAGCCACAGCATGGACCATTAGCTAGACTAGTATCGGACTAGTCTTAGAAATGAAAGCTTTAGCATAAGTTCTGCAAGGAAGACTCAATCGTTACGTCACTTATTACCTTCACATCTAACCAGCCATGTTCTAATACTTGCAGTATAAAAGATCGATACTTACACATGTCTGAGTTCGCAGGTGCTGACGCAAACAATTACCTCCATCCTCCCCACCACCACCAGGATGGTCCCTTCCCATACCTCCCGGGAGGTCGGCTGCACCCCTGCCTTCGTCTTCAGGCAGGAAATGCAGATTCCGCTACCCTCAGATTCTGCGCTAAAGTTCTTTGGCGCAGGCACCCTACGCCAAAGAACTTTATAAATATTTGCTTTCTGGGCTGTAAATAAATATATGCTTCTGTTACATCATTTTATCTCCTGAGTCTTTCTGGTAGAACTACTGTTTGCAGTGAGGAACGCCAGAGTATCTCCTCCTTCATCTGATCTACTGATTCGAGCAAGGCGAGTATTTTACACCGCCACTGAACTGCAGCGTGGAGGAACTGTTTCAACAGCCACAATGACACAGTCCCTCGAGTTTAATATCTTTTGTCCACACAAGCACGAAAAAGTTCTTCAGTGAGTTAAAAAAGACTGAAAAGTGAAATGTTTCTCGAGAGACTCCTCAAAACGTTACACGGCACAGGTTGTCAAAGAGCACTTCAGTCAAGTCTATCCCCTCGAAGATCTAAATACCATAATTTGTACTTGCAACAACATATGAGTGGCTTGACACAGACATACAAATCCTCATTCAGCACACTAAACCACAGATTTAAAAATTCCGTCTTTTTATGCCGGGAATATCAAGTGTCTAAATGAAACACAGTTAAAATTAGTTTTTATCAGAACGATTAAATGTCCCACTCTTGTTTCATTCACCCTCCATTTACTCAGTGGTTCCGGCCAATAATATATTTTGTCAGGTCCTCAATTTGCCGGTACTTGACATGTACAATGGCATAGATTTTTGAGAGGCCTCATCTACATGAATTCAATAACGAAGCTAATTGTCCAAGCTTTCAGGCGGGGATTGATTTGTCTGTTTCAGCAGTGATAACACAAGTAATTATCTCCACTCTTTGAAGCCCCGTCTCTCCAGTTACTCCTGGATTCAAGCGTAATTTACATTCAATATGAGTCAAACGTACTGCAGGAATTATGGTGGTCTGTGATTTTGAAAACAAGGAATTATAATGAAATGTCTACAGTCAAGGTAGTATCATGGGTCAACAGCTCCAAATGATGGCCAGTTTTAAATTCAAAATTTGCACGAATATTATAGGGTCATTCTTAGTACATTTTCAAGACCTCGTCACATATGTCTTAATGTATTGAATAAAATATTAAATAAAATATAAAACCATGAAAACCATTCTTGTTTCACAATTTCATATTGAACATTATAGGAGTGAATATTAAATATTACCACAAAAACTAGCTATTTATTATAAGATAAATCTTCTCCGAAGACTGATTTCTTTTTCAACCCAGTTACACTGACGTATGTCTATGGAATGAAATGTGCCAAATGTAAAAACATATCTAGAACTTGTGAAACAAGGGTTTAAACTAAAGATTCTCATGTTGGAACTACCACTGTGTCAAAGCTTTTTTTTTTACTTTTGGTTTGACTAAGTCCGCCTGTGACAGTACAACACATCACAGCTGTGAGAATGCAAACATTTTGCTTATTCCTCCGCTGGAGGGAAAAGCAGGAGCATCCTCTTTCATGTATGGCTTCCAACAGTGATTACAATTTTTTTCTGTTAACAATCTGTGATCAAAAATTCCCGACAATGAGCTGATGGAACTTCTGAAATCTCATTTTGACACATAAGAAAAACATTTCAGTAGGCCAGATCCGCCTTCCATATCTTATTTTTGTCAGCTCTGGCTGATGTTGTTTACTCTCAAGGCTGCATTTTGACTGTGACATCCGAAATAAGCTGCATCCCCAGTCTGCTGGCGTTACTTGTTGCTGATAAAGCAGGCATGGTGAGAACAGTAATTCAAAGAGGTGTGTGAAGATGACGTAAAACTAATTCTGGGAATGGAGCCTCTTCCAAGCCTCCCTGCAGGCAGATAAGTAAAAGGAA